>MU227195.1:3122759-3134720 GCA_018584345.1 Thuja plicata | reverse complement strand
ACATTGCCATCAAGTATCATTATTTGAGAGAACAAGTTCAAGAAAAAGAGGTGATACTTGAATATGTGCAATCAAAAGAACAATTGGCTGATATCTTCACCAAGCCACTACCAAAGGATACATTTGATTACTTGAGGAAAATACTATGGGTCAAACCCATGTCTAACAGTTAGTAAAAGGGACTGGACGCTGCATCAGCCATATATTATCAGAATATCATTCATGATTGATGCAAGCAGAAGCTGACCTTCAATGCTACATCTATATACAGAAAGGTATATATCAGAACCAAGCACAAAATAGATTGATATTGACAATGGATGAGGGAAATTCAAGGAATATATTATGGAAAAATAAATTGGTTGATAGAATGTCAGATATTTGTAAAATATTTGTTTGGCATTGTTGTCAAAGGGAGAGAATGTTTCCATATTATCATCAAAAATTATTCATTGTCAAAATTACTCCAAACAGGGAGAAATCATATCCAAAGGGAGAGAATTTGTAAAAGTTGCAAAAAAAAGATAGAGACATCACAGAAGTAGAACAGTCAAAGAGAAAATTAACACCAATAGAGGTCACAACACATCAGAAGAAGAAAAAGGAAAGCTGCAAGAATCAAATCTAAGCTTACACAGAGCTTACCGGCGGTCAGACATTTTATCGATTATCAAAACAAACTGTTTGGTAATTTGATGAATCCCAACAATTGTATTTCATATTGTATTAGCAATAGTATACTATGATAATATATTATGTTGCCATCAATGCCAAAGGGAGAGATTGATGACATGTAACTGATTAAATGGTTGACTATATTAAGTTGAAGATGATGCAAGACATTAAATCAGTTAATGGTCTATATTGTCATTAATGTCAACTTGATATCATATGTATGGTCATATACATAATGCCAAAGACTGTAGAGAACCAATGGAATATAGGTTATGCTTTCAGAAATGCATAAAAGTCAAATATTCACCAAGTGACAGAATACACCGGCGGAGTGTACACCATCGGTAAAGACAGAGATAAAAGTCACAGTGATGCTCGACGAGCAGAAGACAATATTGCCTGATGTTGAAAAATCAAAGGATTCCCAACGAGCTAAACACAGTGTTTCCCGACAAGCAAGATCCAATGATGCCCGACGGACAGAGATCCCAAAGCTAACTGAAGCAACACCGACGATACTAGTAGTTGTCACCGGCGATGAACTGTAGATTTGACTGACATAATAGAGAGATCAAAAAATGACAAAATATCTAGCTGGCAGAGCTAAAGGATAGACTTAACTAGTTTTTTTATTTGTTTTATTCAACCACAGTTAAGTAAGTGATTTAAAGATGATTTACACAGTTGGCAAGAAGATAACTATGAGATAAATCAGGAGTTAAAGCCATAAATCAAATTGGATGGATTATTTTTCACACTAAGAATCAAGAAGCAAGAACCTAGAATTAAGGAATATCATGTCTATTTAAGAGGCAATCATAATTCATTCTCCATGGTGGTGAAGTGGTCGATAAGCAATCAGATACACGGGGGAGTGAACTGATAGAAGATGCTGAAGAGAAACTGATGAAGGATTAACTTCATGCAGTCCTGATCAATCAAGCTAAGGGAGAGCTAAAGAATTCTGTAGACACCAACAGACAGAGAAGAATGGCATCACAGAGTAGAAAGAGATGAGTACAAAGGAATTGTATTGATACATTAATCAAAAATATATTGTAAGTAAATAGATCTGAAAATCTATAATTAAGTTGCATTAGAAACAAGTTATTTTGTTTCAGTTTAACCATTGAAGCATTAAGTCTCTTAACAGAGTAGGACTTAACAGTCTTTTGTAATTGAGGTATATCCTAATAGATTACCAGAAGGTTGACTCATGATAGTAGCACCGGTCTTACCTAAAGCCTATTAACAGTCTAAGAAGGAGGCTGATTCAAGGATGGTAGCAAGATTTGCATAAAGCCTATTGACAATCATGAGACTGATTCAAGGATGGTAGCGTAGATGCTAGATACTTAGTGACAACCTATGTATTGAAAATCCTCTAACAAGGTCACACTTAATAGTTTGTTTGTAACCTTTAAAAAGGTTGGCTCCTAACAGGGCTCACTTCAGAAGAGTGAAAATTTGGGGTACCGGTCCTAGTGGTTTTTCCCTTAACAGGGTTTCCATGTTAAAATCCTTGTTTTATATGTGCATGATTTATTACTTTACTATTTTACATTCTACATATGCATTTATGGATTGACTGGTATACTCTGCATATTTGCTAAGTATCAGTAAATATATTTTACTGCTTATCGATTATCAAAGAGAATAAGGACAGACAAGGTAAACCGACAGATAGTTATTTGTTTCAAATATTTCAATGGCATGCATCTTGTTGGGACTTAATAATTTGAGAAGTATTGATTAGTGGATTAAATTGGATAAATTTTTGAGGCCACTAATTCACCCCCCTCTTATTTATTACTAACAAGAGGCGCCACTATGAGGGTACAGTTCCTGTAGAGCAGAGAGTGCCCAGTTACACAGCCTCTTAGAGATCTAGTAGAGCTTAGCGATCATAGAGCAGTGGTATTGGAGCTCTTGGGTCATCACAGAGACCAGCTTCTAATATGCCACCCCCTTGTCCACCTCCTAGCGAGGGTGGGGGTAGCACATGTTGATCCCATTATGTATCATGTACCAGTTTTGCAGTGATATCATTTGATATACTCTGAGCAGTATCCATTTTTGTATCCTAACACACTGATATTTATTGATATATATGTTGATTACCTTCCTTTGTTCAGACTTGCGACCATTCATTGTTCTCAGATAGTTTGATTTATATGAGATGTAGCTAGTGTTTTTTTATATGATATATAGTGGTTTACTTGTTATATGTATGATTCTATATGATGTGGTTTTTAGATGATGAGCTGTATATGCAATATGATTCCTATGATGCAAACTCGTAGATGGATGATTTTACTTTTCCAATGATACTGACATGTTTATGCAGGATGGTGTATATGAGATGCATGTTTATATGAGATGCTTCTAGATGCATGTGATTTTATGACTTACCATGTATGCAACAACTATCTTTTTTTTTCATTTTCTGATGCACTTTAAATAGAATGAATGCAATCTATTATGCACAAAATATCTGAGTAATGCATGTGTTAATTAGCAGGAAATTAGTTTGGATAGATGCTCTCTGAGATTGATCTATTCATACATGGAATGTTAGAAATAATTTCTTCTTTTTGCATTTTTTGGTAGATATGGCTTGATAGAAAGGATGAGTGTCCCAAGTCGCTGCCCCTGTTTCCAATATTTGTCATCATTGCATCTTTGTTTTTGTATTTTATGAAATTTTGAAGAGAGTTGAATGATCTAGATCACATACCACCTGGATACCACCATGACCTCTTGATAGCGGAAGGAGTAGAGTGATTGAATAGAAAGAGAAACTAGTGCACCTAAATATTGACCATCTGGGTTCAACTATGTTCCTTGTTTGAAAAGAAAGAGAGCCAAAAGCACCCAGATATTGACCATCTAGATACCACTTTGTCCTCTGAATTAAATAAAGAAAAGAAACCAAGATAGAACTCCTATGCACCCAGAGTCCATCTGGGTAACACCGCGAGCTCTTGATTTTTGAAAGGGAAAGCCAAGAAAACAAGATAGAACTCCTACGCCCCTAGAGTCCATCTAGATAGCATTGTGAGCTCTTGATTGCAACATAAAGGGAAAGACCATAGAAACCAAGATAGAACTCCAAAACACTCAGAGTCCATCTGAATGGTGCTGCGAGCTCTTGATTCTATAAACCAAACAAGCAAAATAAAAGAGAAGGAATGTCCAATTCTTTCCTAGGGTTAAGCTCAGATCGTAGAACTGCATGGCTACCATATAAGTGACAGTGCCTACCACATTTATCCTAAATTATCATGGCCCTAAAATTGAAGTGAACATTCAACAGACAACAATCAAAGAAAATAAGTCATGATCTATCATGGCTACTCTCCTCACATGGTGGATCCTAGAGCAGCATAAGAACATAACTGTGAAATATAGACTGACATCTGACCAACTTGACTGACCTAGTCAACATTTTTGGATGGTTCCTCGATGCAGTTGGATTCTCTTGATTGGCTCGACTCTTTGGATAGGCTTGATTGGCTTGATTGCTTGAGTGTGTCTGGTTTCAGTAATAGATTACTCATATAAGACTGACCCGTCTGGTTTGAGTGTATCCAACACTGTGTAAGATGATTGATATGACTTGATTGATTGATTGTGATCGTGATTGTGTTGGTAGTTGATCAAGCTGTGTTAAATGGGCCCCATGTTGGTTCACAAGGATCATGATTGTGACAATTGATAGCCTGGCTTGGTTTCCAGTTGCTTGCTAATTGATTTGATGGATTGATAAAGTTGTGTTAGATGAGCCCAATGCTGATTCGCAAAGCTCATGATTGTGACATTGATTGACTGTGTGTGATTGCCCTTTTCTCTCTTGATAACTGAGTTGGTTTTATTTTCTTGGGATTTTGCAATTTTTTGAATTTTTTTGATGAAGATTGATTTTCTCATAACATTTTGATCTTTTTAGGATTTTTGATGAGTTTTCTGATTTTTTTGGATTTTTTCAAGACATTTAGAATCACCCCCTATTTTGGTGGACCAGTTAACCATGGATAAGTGCTTGGTGCTCAGAGGGGAATGTGCTTCTTGGATATAGCTTTGGTAGTCAGTCTTGCATCTGAAGTGTGCTCAAGCTTTTGGAGTTCATTGATGGCGAAGATGGATTTGAACACTTGGCGCCTGTTTGCCAGGTTTTCACCAAGGTACCTACTCAATAGCGCCTGTTTGCTAGGTTTTCACTGAGAGAGCGATTTTGTTTCTCTTTAATTTTTTTGTTTTTTTTGTTTGTCACCAAGGTGCCTGATTGCCAGGTTTTCACCAAGGTAACTTTTGTATTTTTTGATTATTTTGGTAGTTTCTGGATATGTAGATAGGTTCCTTAACCATAGAGACCTCAAGGATAGAACCTCTTGAGGTGCATGCTTTTGATGTATCTGGGGAGCTGATCTCCTTTTGGTGTTGCCAATATGAATGCCCCACTCTGAGTAGAGATGACAATGACAAATGATCCTAGCTAGTTAGGCTCGAACTTTCTAGGTTTGACTCGATCTGCTTGATTCTTGTGATTTTCCATGAGGACAAGGTCTCCTACCTCAAATTTTTGTGGCTTCACCTTCTTGTGATAGTTTCTTCTAAGGTGATTTTGATATCCTTGTAAGTGGTCGAAGGCATGCTATCTTCTTTCATCTAGTAACTCCAGTTCACTGAGCCTTTCTACTCTATAGTCTTCATCTGTAATCAGGTTCTTCAATGATATCCTTAGGGATGGAATTTCCACTTTGAGGGGTAATACTACCTTTCATCCATAGACTAGGGATAAAGGAGTGGCTCCTGTAGGTGTTATCACGCTAGTTCTGTATGCCTGTAATGTGGGACTAAGCTATAAATGCTAGTCTCGCCCTGATTCGTTCAATGTTTCCTTCAAGATTTTAAAGATTGTCTTGTTTGTAGCTTTGGCTTGGTCATTCCCTTGAGGGTAATAAAATGAGGAGAACCCTTGTTTGATATCGAACTTTTCGCATAGCTCTTCAACATCCTTGTTCTAGAAAGGTGTACCATGATCTGTTAGGATAGTTTGAGGGATCTCGTATTGACAGATTATGTGGTTAAGTATGAACATTGTTATTTGTTTTCTAGTTATGTAAGTGAGAGGAATTGCTTCCACCCACTTGGTGAAGTACTTTGTTGCTGCTACGATGTATTTGTGTCCATTCGCTGAAGGTGTAATTTTTCCCACTAGGTCAAATCCCCACATGGAAAATGGCAATGGTGACATGATAGGATTTAGTTCCTGGGCTGGTGCATGTATGAGGTCTCCATGAATCTGACATTGTCTACACCTTTTTACATGTTTGTGTGCATCTATCTCTATTGTGGGCCAATAGTATCCCATGCAAATGATCTTCTTAGCTAAGTTGTTGCCACCTCTGTGGGTTCCACAAATTCCTTCATGTATCTCATACAAAGCTTTTTGGGATTCCATGGAAGTGAGACATCGTAGTAGCGTTCCATCTAGACTTCATCTATATAAAGTAGTTGAGAGGATGGTGTACCTAGAGTCTTGGCGGATGAGGGACTTTCTCTAGTTCCTAGACAAGTTGGGAGGTAAGACACTATTTTGGAGATAGTTATAGACATCTTGGTACCATGGGGATTCAGAACCAACAAGGATGCATATTGATTCTATGATGGATGCCTAATGTGATGGCACCAAGAGTTGCTCTACTAGAAACTGGAATCTTGTTCTGTTGCCTGGCATATCAATCAATGATGTTATGGTAGCTATCGCATCTGCAGCTTTGTTCTGTGCTTGTGGGACTTGCTTGAAGAAGATGTAATGGAACTTGGTGCATATTTTTTCCATCTGTGCTCTATATGGTATGATATTCTCATCTTTGGTCGCATAATCATTGTTGACTTGACTGATGACCAACTGCAAATCTCCAAAGACTTTAAGGTTCTTGATTCTCCATTGAATCACTATTTTTAAACCAATGACCAGTGCCTCATATTTTGCTATGTTTTTGGTGCATGGGAAGTTGAGTCTGAAAGACTTTGGAATTGTATCATGATCTGGAGTGATAAGCACTATCCCTGCCCCTGCACCATGGTTCGTGCATGGCCCATCAAAGTATAGTTTCCATACCTCGATCGTTGGTTGTAGTGTCATGATAGATTTGTCAGGAAAGTCAAAAATAATAGGTTGATGGTCTTGAATGGGTGCCTCTACTAGTTGATCCATGATCACTTGCCCTTTGATATCCTTTCTATCTACGTACTCAATGTCAAACTCACTCAAGATCATTACCCACTTTGCCAGTCATCCAATGAGTGCTTCTTTGCTTAGGAGGTACTTTAAAGGATCAATATGTGCGATCAACTTTGTTTGGTGACTCAACATATAATGTCTCAGCTTCTGGGAAGCGAAGACAACTACAAGGCATGACTTCTCAATTGGTGTATAGTTGAGCTCATATCCAACCAATGTTCTGCTTAGATAGTAGATGGCCCTCTCTTTACCTACGTCATCATGTTGTGCTAAGAGTATGCCTAATGCTGACTCCATCACTGAGATATGCAGAATCAATGGTCTACCTTGGACTGGTGGTACCAATATAGGAGACTTGAGAAGGTAGTCCTTGAAGATTTGGAATGCCTGTTCGCATTGCTCTGTCCATATGAATTTGATGTCTTTGTGCAATAGATGTTGGAATGGATGGCACTTGTCTACTGGCTGAGCTATGAAGAACCTGATTGATTGGAGTCTTCCTTGTAACCCTCTTAGTTGTCTTAGGTTTGATGGTGGAGGCATGTCCAATATTGCTTTGAATTTTTTTGTTCGATTCCTCTATGTGACACTATGAACCCCAGTAGCTTTCCTGTTGTAACATCGAAGGCACATTTATTTGGGTTTAGATGGACCTTGAATTCCTCCATTCTATCAAAGATTGGTCCTAATACTTGTAGATGATCCTTTTGAAGCATTGACTTGGCTAGTGTGTTGTCCACATAGTCTTCCATTGTTTTGTGGACGAGATCATGAAATATAGTTATCATAGCCCTTTGATATGTTGCGCCAGCATTTTTGAGACCAAATAACATGATGTTCCAATAGTAAGTGCCCCAAGGACATGTGAAAGTTTTTTTATGTTGGTCCTCTGGTGCGATCCTTATTTGATTATACCCTAAAAATCCATCCATGAGTGATAGCATTTGATGTCTAGTGGTTAGATCCACTATCATATCAATGTTGGGTAAAGGAAAGTCATCTTTGGGACAAGCTATGCTGAGATCCCTGAAGTCTGTGCAAATCTATATCTGACCACTATGCTTTGTAACTAGTACCAAGTTATAAGATATCCATTATGCATATGGTCTAGGTCTTATAAACTTAGCATCCAGGATCTTCTTCAACTCTACCTTGACTAGAAATGTAACATGGGGATGCATCTTTCTCAGCTTATGCTTGACCGATTTGGCGTTGGGTAGCAATGGGAGATGATGTCATACTAGCTCCGGATCCAGCCCTGGCATATCCGAGTAGGACCATGCAAAATTGATCATCCCTGCTTTAAAGAAGCTGATAAACTGTTCTCTCTCCTCAGGGGTGAGTGATTTTTCCAAGTATATGTTCTTTGGGTTTTTGTCATTTCCCAAATTGACTTCCTCTATTTCTTCTGCTAGTAATGATAATTTCTCCTCTGTCAAGGGGAGGAGTTCCTTCTTTCCATCTTCTAGCGCCTCAGTGATGTTTTCGCTAGAAGATACATCTTTTTTTATCTTTTTATCATTGTTTTGTTCTTTTTTCTTTTGTGGACTGGAAAGAGGAGCTTCCTCCCTGAAATATGCCACTCTGTCGAGGTCAATGGAGAAGCCTGCCTTGTGGTATCCTGATGGAATGCCTTAACTAAGTCCCATTAAATCAGAAATAGCCTTATCATTCTTGAATACATCTAAATTAAGGGGTCCTTGTTGATCCCATTCTATTAGCTCTAGGTGTACAAGACAGATTTTTCATGGTTGTCTGACTTTGGTTGACTGAAAGGGACTATAGATATGGTTCCTACAAAACTAGACTGTGATGTGGACGCACCACTTGAGGTCTGATAAATGACATGCTTATCTATGCAAGGTTTCTCAACAATGGATAGTTGGTCAAATAAGTCTTCTAGGATTATGATAGTGTCTAACCGAGGGGAATAATCTGGGATCGATGGGTCAGAGTCATGAAAATATCTCCACTCATACTCATGGGAGTCAGTCTCAATAGAATGCTCATCAGATGTCTCACTTCCTTGGTTATCGTCAATTGCTATGTGGAGATCTATTCGGGTTTGTGTGGTTCCCACTTCGGCGGGCAACAACTATGCTAGTATGTTGCTTATCAAAACATGTTCTGTGTTATGCCCCCGGTGCATCTCTGCTATTTTTTCCTGATGAACCTGAATGTCTTGGATCACTAGATTGGTTCTTTTTTGTCTATAGCCCAACCCTCTTGTGTTTCTCTGGGTTGGCAGGAGAGACAATTCCATTATGCCTTGTTGTCTTGCCCCCAGCCCGGTTGTACAATCATACCCAAATCTTTGTAACATTGTATAACCATTACCATAGTTTGACAAGTGTAGGGTTTGTTGGATGGTCTCTCGTGGGTCTTGGTATAACCATGTACTGATATCTTGTTCAAATGGATTTTCTTCCGCTATGTCTCCCCATTTGACAAAGGTTGTGGGTGGACATCTGAGTAGAATAGGTTGTGGAGTTTCTACTATAATAATAGATTGTGGCATGCCATAAGTTCTTGGGCTTTGAGGCATGTGCATGATGGTGAAAGCCTCTTCATATCTGTACTCGCCACAGCCTTTGTCAGTGATGGATATTTTTCCCACTTTCCATGTGACATCCTTAAGATTTGAATCTAAAGGGGAGGGGATACTTGCGTCTTGGTTAATGGCTATCTTTCTTGTTTTCCATGTTACATCCTTGGGAGTTGAATCTGAAGAGGATGGGATTCTTGCATCTTGGTTTAAGGGTACCTGGTTATCAGTGTTGATTTGGACAACATTACAGTATTGGAAAGGATTGGGATCTCCCTCTATGATGATTTCCTCTCCCTAGTGTGGGAACTTGATGCATTGATGGTATGTTGAAGGTATGGCTTGTATTTCATGTATCCAAGGTCTCCCTAGTAGCATGTTGTATCCCAACTCAAGGTCTAGGATTTGGAAGGGAGTGTTTTTTATCACTGGAATGATACAGATAGGTAGAATGATAATACCTTTAGAGGACCTTTCCTCTTCATCATTAGCTCTAATATTTATCCTCCTTGTGACATCAATGCTTGATTCTAAATAGCCTAGTTTCTTGATTAAATTTAGAGTATAGATGTTTAACCCAGCTCCACCATCAACAAGGACCTTATGGATAGTGCTTTTGTGGACCTGGACAAGTAAGTGCAAAGAATCATTATGCAGGGGTTTATGCGGTGGCACATCATGGTCTATGACTGTGGCATGTTTGTTAGCAGCTATATGATTAACCATCATTTGGAATCTCTTGGGTGTTATGTCCCTTGGGACAACTATATTCTGAAGGGCTTGGTCAAGTGCTAGTTTATGCTACGGAGATATGTGCAATAGGTCAAACATGGAGATCTGGGCAGGTGTGCACTTTAGTTGATCAAGTATGTTGGGCTATGGATTAAAGTTTGCTTTAGGATTGGAAAATATAGTAGATGAGGATGGTACTCCTTGCAAGATGACTCTGGCGTGACATGTTGTTATCACACATTTGTTACCTAGGTCTTTGATAGTGATAGTAGCCACATGGCTATCTGAAGGATTGAGGCAATTGATAACATTATCACTGTTGGCATATGTATAGTTAACTTGTTTTGATTGTCCACTAGACCCGGAGGCTTTTGCCTTGTTGTGATCATGAAAGGTATCATTGAAGATAGTGTGATCAGTTGTTCCTTTGGTTTGGGTATTTTTTACATCGATGACCCTTGTGTCAATCAGATCTTGGATAGCATGTTTCAATCAGTAACAGTTAGACATTTTGTGCCCTTTCACCCGATGAAACTTGCAAAAATCTTTGTCATTATACCACCTTGGTTTATTTTCATCCTACTCAAAGTTCATAATTTCTGGGAGAGTGATAGTGTTTGATTGTATCAACTTGTGTAAAGCTAATGCTATCGGCTCTCCCAATGGTGTGAAATCTTGTTGCTGGAATTGAAACCGTGGTCTGCGTTGATTCTGTTGTTGACTGTTTGACACAGCGGTTGCTTGTACAAGATGAGGTTGGTTTTGGGTGTATACTTGTTGAGTGGGCCCTGTGAGTTTTTGGTTGGCCACAGGTGCACCTTGCAGTGACACCTTGGGTTGTGCATAGTTGACTATCTTCACATCAATGACACCATCGCTAGTGACATTTTTATTTTTGTTCCACCACTTAGCTTTGTCCATTGCATTTTTGTTTGTTTTTGTTTGTGTGGGATCTGCAAGGATTCCTCATTTGACTAAGTTTTGCTCATAAAAAACCCCTCATTCAATGAGTTGTGTGAAGTTCAGAACTAACTGTAACTCTATTGTGAATGACATGTCTGGAATTAGATTGTCAAAAAACATGACTGTCAAGTCTTGTTTGAGCACATCATATGTTATGCAGTTTTTCATATTCTATCATGCTACTAGGACACAAACGTCCATGATGTAGGTTCCCGTGTTTTTTCCATTTCCAGGTATTGTTTCCTTGGATTGAAGATCTCTTTCACTACACAAATACCATGGGACACATATGTTGGGGATCTTGGGGGGAAATTCTGAAACCCCTTGCACTATAATAAGGTACCTGTTCTAAGGTAAAACAAGTTGGCCTCTAATTAATCAAGGTTGTAGTAAGGGTCTGTGGTGTCTCTCCAATCAGTTTGTACGTGTGTGACTCACTTAAGAGCCTAGTTGATCATGTTGGCTCCTTAGGGAAATTCACCCAATCTAGACTATCACCAACACACCTCGCCTGAGCTTGGCTAGATAAGATGGAACTTTGGTTTGTGCCTTGTTTATATACCAATCAGAAGGATTACTAGATTAAGGTTGTTCTCCAAGGAAGAAGCGCATTCCTCGAATAGGACTTTCTAAAAGTATAAAGGCTTATAATCCAACAATTTGTGTAAATGCACCCAAAACTCAAGACACAAGGTAAATCGATTAAGCTCCAAAAGTTTGAAATGTGAACTAAGCTACACCACCATACAAGCACCAATGTTCAATTTTAAGCCCAAAAGTAGGTGTTGATTGCTTG
>MU227195.1:3109685-3122603 GCA_018584345.1 Thuja plicata | reverse complement strand
GACAAACACTATTCTTTTTAAACCCAAATCGACAAGTGAATTCCTTTTAGTTTTCTTTGTTTAAACAAGTTAGTATCAAAAGGAGTTTTGCAAAATGAGAATATGTGTAACTTTGAAACAATGAATGTTACTCACCAACAACTTACCCTTCCTGTTCATGGGAACTCGTTTCCCTGCAGAAAAAATATAGAAAGTATCAGATTTTTAGATTGCAAGATAAAGAATATTGGCCCTGAAAAGCAATTTTCCAAGCAATTGCGGTAATCCATAGGCAATTGCAGTGAATAATAGGTGACTGCGACTTAGAAATATCAATTGTGGAAAATAAATTTCAGTTGCGATAATGCCCAATCGATTATGGTTTGGATTGGTCAATTGTGGTCTGGATCTGTCAATTGCGGTACAATTCTTTTGATTGCGGTACCAGTGGATGAATTATGGAAAACTGTGGAAAATACAGAGACCCAGAAGACGACAAAAAAGAAATGCAGAAACCTACAATCGATTGCGATATTAAACCAGTCGATTGTGACACAATTCTGTCGATTGCGGCAAAATACCAGCAATTGCGAAATAACAAAGATATCAAAAAAAAATATAGATTTTTAGATTTTCTGTCGTACGGCTGTGGTTGATGAATTTTGTTTGTCATCTACAAGAGATAATCAGGTTGTTTGATTCACGTCAGGCTCACCAAAATGTATGCCTCCTTCATGATCTGTGGTTCCCAAGCTTTCCAAAGGCAAGGGTTAGTAGCAAAGGTTTTACAAATGATATAAATCAAGCACACAAGAACTACTAAAATGAATAACTTGAAACGTAACCAATAAAATGTACAAGCAAAAGAAAGGGAAACAAATGAATGCAAACCCCAAAGCGCTTGAAGCTTCTATTGTCTCTCTCTACTCCTTCCAAAACGTTGTTCTTTATGCTCAGTATTGGTGTGGGCAGTGTCTATGACTTGAGAAGCATCGAGAATTTGCTAATTGAAATGGGTGTGTGATCACAAGATGGGTTGAATGCTAGAACCAAACTGACATAGTAATGGCGCCTGAGAGCTTGAAATCCTAGATCCTTCAAATGGCTATGAAGGGTTTATTAAATTGGAATCTAGGATGAAATGAAAGGTCAAGATCAATCCCAGAGATAGGGAGATGAATGGTTGAGATTAAAAATAACTGGAGAAGCCATCAGTAAACTCCACCTCTTCAATTGGTAAAGAGGAGATAGAGTTTGGTTGACTGAAGAGCTAATTGTGAGTTACCTTTTTGAACTGAAGAGGTGGGTGAAGTTACCTATGTGGACTGGAGAGATGGGTGGAGTAACCCATGTGAGCTGATTGGAGTTATCTCTTTGAAGATAAATGAATATTTAATTCATTTATTTAATTAATGTTTTCAACATGTGATATAATTAAATTATTTTTTATTTAGAATTGCTTTTGTTACCCAAAATTTTACATGCGAGATAATAATCAGAAAAAGTAAAATTTGCATAAAGATACATTCCTTTAACATTACTGTTCAGCCAATATAGATGAATACATTACTATTACATTCATATTATCATATTTTATTTGTACTCTAAGTTTTGATCAAATTCACACTTTTAGAATCATAAATGATCATTACATTGTGCATTCATACTGGATGTATTAGACAAGTGTTCCTTCAAGGTCACATCTTGCATACTAAAACTCAGAGGACATATGCAGAAAATAAAGCAAGAAGGAAGCATGATGAAGTCTAGGGTCTATGTATTGCCTTTAAGAGGTCTTCTAGTTGTTGGATTTGTTCATCTGCATCATCTAAAGCCTTCGTGTCTTGGTTGTCTTGCTCTTCTCTCTGTCTGTCCTCCATCCTAGGTCTTCTGTTGTTCCTATTTCCTATAGCATCATGGTGGAAAATATGTTAGATCCAATTGGATCTAAGCAATACATAAAAGCCTCAAAGACACCATGCATCAGTCAAACTCCCTGAACTGCATATTTACTGATGATATCAATCTAATAGAAAGATATGCATTTGCATTGACAAAATAATAATATCAGAAAGACATATCTTTATGAAAATTCTGTGTTATATTTGAAAGATGCAGTGAGTGTCATGAGCCCATGCTCGAACTTCACAAATATGCATTATTAAAGAAATGTTCAAGTGCTGATTCAGCATCAATGAGAATTGTATACAGTGGACAAAGCTACAAGATGCAAGTTGTTCATCAAATTTATAGCTGTTGATTACACAGGTTCTTTTTATGTCAGCAAAGTGAAACAATTTGGATGCTATATGCTATAATCATAGTTTGTGTGCAAGCTATGGAAAATTTGTTAAATCAAGTTCTAGTAACTATATGTTTTATGTAGAGCGTTTTTTAGAAGCTAATCAGAAAAGAGCAGTTATCTGATATTTCCAAATTCTCAGTAAAATTTGGGTTTCATTTTTGTCATAGTCACATGCTGAAAGAGAGACCAAATTTAACACAACTGTACACAGTGAATTCAGATGTCCACACAAGAGTGGAATATGTGAGCTTAACATACAAAGAGCTTCATGTTATATAAACTGAGTTCATTCTCCTTCAGTGAAATTGAGATTTCAAAGAAAAAGTGTAAAAGTCACTTTCAAATAAGACCCACAAGTTACATACTGGTCTTCCAGTTATCAAAAGTTATGAAGGATTATTTTTTCTTTGGTAAACTGAAGAACCCAGTAAATTAGTAACAGTCACGACTTTATGTATCAAATGAAGGTGATCTATAGTTAGAACCCTTGACTGTTGAAGCTCACAGTTTTACAATAGTCGCAAGTGGTAATACATTGTAGAGATGATTCACAGTTGTCAACAAAAGTGTTTTGAACAGTTTTGGGTTCATTAGATTTGAACCCACATATGGTTTGCAAAGAATAAACTAACAGTCAAGCCCAGGTGTGAAATGTGTGGAGCCCATGGAGATAAAATACAGATCGATAGTATGAATAATGAATGAAAGCCATGAAGCCACGGATAAGTCACAGCCTGGAAAAATACAAGTGCAAACAAATAAAAGCTCTCAGGAAGGCGTGTCCAAGTTTTACAAAATGAAGAAAGATACATATCAAGTCATGAATGTGACTTATTCGTGGCTTCATAGTTAAAAAATAGTCATCTATTGAAAACAACAACAGAGATATATATATATAAACAAGAAGAGGCCCAAGTTTGAATTCATTCAAAATGACAACATACAACAACAATATCAACTTAATATAAGCTACAGAAAACCAATGGAGGAATGATAATAGGCTCGAGTTGAGCTTTTATTTTTGAAATTGCAGATTATGGTGTTCTTAAAGCTATGTAATGCAATATTTTCACCAATAAAACTACAGTTAAAAGAAGACAAGAAAATCAAAAAGAGAGTAAGAGTTACTTATCTGGAGTTGAACATGTCAAAGCATGGTGGAGTCCAAAATATATGCAAACTGTCATAGCATGCAGGTGAAGACCGATCGAAGTGCAAATGGCATACAAAGTTCCAGTGAACTCCAAGTTTGTTTCTAGCAAAGATATAGGGGAGAGAGCCCGCATTTTGTATGGTGCCAAGAGGGAGAGCCTGAGATCAAATTCCAGAGCCATGCAAAGTGCCATATGTTATGGCAGATTCCAAGAGCCTGAGCTCTTAGAAATTCATCACTCCAGTTTGAGTAATGAGCCCAAAATCCCAGCAGCATTAAAAGAAGAAAATCATAGACAAAGCACCATGTGTAACAGTTGGATAACACTCCAGTTACAGCCCCAATCCTGAGCTTCAACAAATTCATAGCTCTTTTGTTCAATTGTCAAAGAACTGAGTTCATGCCAGATCTCCAGTTCAAGCTCAAGACACCAAACTCAAAGAATAAATAAACACAGAGAAGAGTTCTTGCATATTGCCGCTACAAGCTAGGGTTTAACCCAAAATATTTTCCCCAAAATATGAAATACAATGCCAGAACCGAGTATATGCTAGAACAAAATGAAATTTGAAGTCCGACTACATGAAATAAATGCCAATTAATGTGATAGTGTACTCCAGTCAGCATCGAGAATGGAAAGTGCCAATTCACTTTTACCTTTGAAAAACTCTTTTTGAGTTTCAAAATTGTGTCAAAGTGATGGTATTTGGTCTGTTTTAAAATTTTGTAGTTTAAATTTAGGTCTTTTAGACTTAGGTAAAGTGAATTGTTTTCATATTCCTTTCCTATGCTGTCAAAAATTAGGCCTTTTACAGAATATGTAAGTTTGTTGTCAGTTTTACTGTTTGTGGTTTAAACCCTAATAGTTGAATGCTAGTCAACCTTTATGTCGAATAAAGAATGATAAATGAATCTCAGTGATCTTGTCATTGTGAATGCCAGTTTGAAGATTCTGATAGATCTGAAGCAAGTTTTGGTGTATCACCCCATTTTCCCATTCAGTTTTAAATCCTTCTTCCCTTTTCCTATTAAGTTATAAATCAGGAGGTGATATCCTAAATTCAATAGGAGCTGGCCTAGAATCTGGAGACTCCTTCTCAGACATAGTCTACCTATAACTAGAGAAGGTTTCCATTGTGAGGATGGAATTGTGGTGTAGCCCTAATGCCTGAGTTAGGGTGACAATTCTAAGCCTGAACAGTTTTTGGCATGCCTAGTGGGATCAAAGGTCATAGTTTTCACAGTTCTTGCTAGTTTTGATGTGCATCCAGCAGGTTGCAGGCCTTTTTGAAGGTCAATATTATGCATATCTGGCGGCTCTAAGGTTATATCTACTAGTTTTATGCAGATTTGGTGCCTAAGATGGATTACTATCCTCCATTTTATGAAGATGTTTCTGCATGTTCTCAACATCAATCATATCAATACAACCCTATTGTTGTTTTTGTTCCATAATTTGAAGGACAACATTCATCTCATGTTTGTCACCCTCTATCCCAGCAACAAGTTTCTTGGCAGCATGCATACCAGCAGCCACAAAGGGGTTTCTTTGATGATTCTCAGAATTATTCCCAGCATGTTCCAAACATGAGCCTTGATGATATTCTGAAGAACTTTCAAGAACAAATGAGATCTGTGGAGAAAGAGCAAGAGTATGGCATGCATCAAGAGGAGCTATCTTATGAAGCTCACATGCACCAGAAAGAAATGGAGGCTCAAAGGTATGAGTAGGAGTGTATTTCCAAGCAAGTTGCATTTAAAGAGGAATGAATGAGGCAGTTAAATAAAAAATTACAAGAGCTAGAAGTTCAAGCAGCTTCTTGCACCTTTAGTCAACCTACAATCCAAGAAGGATCCAAGCTAAATATTTTAAGTTATAAGCCTAAAGAAGAAACAAGCCAGCCTATACAAGAGCCCCTAAGTAAGCATGGTCAACCAACCCACTTTGGTGACTCTCAGTCAGAGAGGTGTAATGTAGCTAAGCTAGATGAGCAAGATACCAAGTTGTCATGGCAGCCCTCATGGACTAAGCACCTTGGCTTCCAAATGCCAAATCTTATCAAGGTGGTTATATGTGAGTCATCTCCAGATCAGGGAGCTGAGAAGGAGGTTATTAGCTAAAATTTGATAGAACAAGAAGTATTGGATTCAGTGGTAGATCTTGTATATTATGAGATGGATAGTCAACAAATTGCATCATTGGCTATAGGAGACTCTTTTTACTAGCAAGAGGTGGTTGTACTTCTCTTTGAGGAGTTACCCTCTTTTGTAGATCAAGAGAAAGAAGAGGAGATTCCGGTCACTTCAGTACATCAGAGTGTTCATGATCAAGAAGCAGATCAAAGCTTAGAGAGTTTTTTTGACAGTATTATTGTAGATTTTTGTGAGAAGCTTGAGAGGCCAAAATTTGTGCCTATTCAAGTGTGCTTTATTTTGGAGGACATGCTTTCTAATGATTATGTGCAGGGAGGCAAGCTGGAACCAAGTACTCAAGATTCTCAGGAGATCAGTAGTTTTGATGTGTTCCTAGTCGACTTGACAGAAGATGATGATGTTTTGACCATGGAGGAGGAGCTCACATGGTTGCTAATGATGTAGGACAGCCATGAAGAACCAGATGGAAGCAAAGAATCCAGCAGCATAAAGCCATAATTTAGTATCTCTAGAGGCTACCCAATCAGGCATCTTTTTAGAAAAGGGCCTGTTCCTAAGATTACAATTATAGAGCAACAGATCCAGCATGATTATTCACCTCAAATCTGCATTGATATTGATCAAATTCAAGAGGTATGTGATCTGGACTTTCAATTTTAGGATATGCTTCAAGAGTTTCAGATCCTTCAAGTTGTATTGCATATTTTTTCAATTGCCTATATGCATGTATCTCATCTCCTATTGGTGAAAAAAGGAAAATATTTCAATGAGCCAGTAAATGGTTTTGTTTAGCAAGTTTTGTGGCTAGTTAGGTTAGGTTAGGTTAGTTTTCCAGTTTTCCTAAGTGTTCTCAAGCATATTTAGGTCAGTTTTAGTTTTAGTTTTCCTAATTTTCAATAATTCTTCAAGTTTGCAAGGTCTTCCAAGGTTGCTGTCCAAATCTGCAAATAAAAGGAAATCATTCCTCAATAGTCAAAAATACATTTACAATTGGTGGTAATGAATTTTTACTTCATTACCATAGATCATAAACATACATGCAATCATTGGGAAATGGTTTTCTTATATCCGCATATTAGGTTTAGGGTTTTCATAGGTGATCAATAGACTCAATGCCCAATGGACTGTTTAGGCTACTGGTCCTAATGTCAAGCAGGTAAACATCCATTAGAGGTTGCCAGAATTGTTACCCAAAATTTTACATGTGGGATAATAATCAGAAAAAGGAAAATTTGCATAAAGATACATTCCTTTAACATTACTGTTCAGCCAATACAGATGAATACATTACTATTACATTCATGTTATCAGATTTTATTTGTACTCTAAGTTTTGATCAAATTCACACTTTTAGATTCATAAATGATCATTACATTGTGCATTCATACTAAATGTATTATACAAGTGTTCCTTCAAGGTCACATCTTGCATAATGAAACTCAGAGGACATATGCAGAAAATAAAGCATGAAGGAAGAATGATGAAGTCTAGGGTCTATGTATTGCCTTTAAGAGGTCTTCTAGTTTTTGGAGTTGTTCATCTGCATCATCTCAAGCTTTCATGTCTTGGTTGTCTTGGTCTTGTCTCTGTCTATCCTCCATCCTAGGTCTTCTGTTGTTCCTGTTTCCTATAGCATCATGGTGGAAAATATGTTAGATCCAATTGGATCTAAGAAATACATAAAAGCCTAAAAGACACCATGCATCAATCAAACTCCCTGAACTACATATTTACTGATGATATCAATGTGATAGAAAGATATGCATTTGCATTGAAAAAATAATAATATCAGAAAGACATATCTTTATGAAAATCCTGTGTTATATTTGAAAGATGTAGTGAGTGTCATGAGCCCGTGCTCGAACTTCACAAATATGCATTATTAAAGAAATGTTCAAGTGCATATTCAACATCAATGAGAATTGTATACAGTGGACAAAGCTACAAGATGCAAGTTATTCATCAAATTTATAGTTGTTGATTACACAGGTTCTTTTTATGTCAGCAAAGTGAAACAATTTGGATGCTATATGCTATAATTACAGTTTGCGTGCAAGTTGTGGAAAATCTGTTAAATCAAGTTCTAGTAACTATCTATTTTATGCAGAGTGTTTTTTAGAAGCTAATCAGAAAATAGCAGTTATCTGATATTTCCAAATTATTAGTAAAATTCGGGTTTCATTTTTGTCACAGTCACATGCTGAAAGAGAGACCAAATTTAACACAACTGTACACAGTGAATTCAAATGTCCACACAAGAGTGGAATATGTGAGCTTAACATACAAAGAGCTTCATGTTATATAAACTGAGTTCATTCTCCTTCAGTGAAATCGAGCTTTCAAAGAAAAAGTGTAAAAGTCACTTTCAAATAAGACCCACAAGCTACATACCGGTCTTCCAGTTATCAAAAGGTATGAAGGATTATTTTTTCTTTGGTAAATTGAAGAACCCGGTAAATTAGTAACAGTCATGACTTTATGTATCAAATGAACGTGATCTACAGTTAGAACCCTTGACTGTTGAAGCTCACGGTTCTACAACAGTCACAAGTGGTCATACATTGTAGAGATGATTCACAGTTGTCAACAAAAGTGTTTTGAATAGTTTCAGATTCACTTCCAGTTATCAAAAGGTATGAAGGATTATTTTTTCTTTGGTAAATTGAAGAACCCGATAAATTAGTAACAGTCACGGCTTTATGTATCAAATGAAGGTGATCTACAGTTAGAACCCTTGACTATTGAAGCTCACGGTTCTAAAACAGTCACAAGTGGTCATACATTGTAGAGATGATTCACAGTTGTCAACAAAAGTGTTTTGAATAGTTTCAAATTCATTAGGTTCGAACCCACATATGGTTTGCAAAGAATAAACTAACAGTCAAGCCCAGGTGTGAAATGTGTGGAGCTCGTGGAGATAAAATACAGATCAATAGTATGAATAATGAATCAAAGCCATGAAGCCACGGATAAGTCACATCCCAGAAAAATACAAGTGCAAACAAATAAAAGCTCTTAGGAAGGCATGTCCAAGTTTTACAAAATGAAGCAAGATACATATCAAGTCATGATTGTGACTTATTCATGGCTTCATAGTTAAATAGCAGTCGTCTATTGAAAACAACAGCAGAGATATGTATATAAATAGAAAGAGGCCCAAGTTTGAATTCATTCAAAATGACAGCATGCAATAGAAATATCAACATAATATAAGCTATAGACAACCAGTGGAGGAATGATAATAGGCTTGAGTTGAGCTTTTATTTCTGAAATTGCAGATTATGGTGTTCTTAAAGCTATGTAATGCAATATTTTCACCATTAAAATTGCAGTTAAAAGAAGACAAGAAAATCACAAAGAGAGTAAGAGTTACTTATCTAGAGTTGAACATATCAAAGCATGGTGGAGTCCAAAATATATGCAAACTATCACAGCATGCGGGTGAAGACCGGTCGAAGTGAAAATGGCATACAAAGTTCCAGTGAACTCCAAGTTTGTTTCCAGCAAAGATACAAGGGATAGAGCCCGCATTTTTTATGGCGCCAAGAGGGAGAGCCCGAGATCAAATTCCCAATCCATGCAAACTACCATATGTTATAGTAGATTCCAAGAGCCTGAGCTCTTAGAAAGTCATCACTCTAGTATGAGTAATGAGCCCAAAACCCCAGCGACATTAAAAGAAGAAAATCACAGACAAAGGGCCATGTGTAATAGTTGGATAACACTCCAGTTATAGCCCCAATCTTGAGCTTCAACAAATTCATAGCTCATTTGTTCAACTGTCAAAGAGCTGAGTTCATGCCAGATCTCTAGTTCAAGCTCAAGACACCAAACTCAAAGAATAAATAAACAAAGAGAAGAGTTCTTGCATATTGACGCTACAAGCTAGGGTTTAACCCAAAATCTTTTCCCCAAAATATGAAATACAATGCTAGAATCGAGTATATGCCAGAACAAAATGAAATCTGAAGTCCGACTACAGGAAATAAATGCCAATTAATGTGTAGTGTACTCCAGTCAGCATCGAGAATGGAAAGTGCCAATTCACTTTTACCTTTGAAAAACTCTTTTTGAGTTTCAAAATTGTGTCAAAGTGATGGTATTTGGTCTGTTTTAAAATTTTGTAATTTAAATTTAGGTCTTTTAGACTTAGGTTTAGATTTCTAAAATTTATTAATTATTGGCACATATTGTAAAAGGAATTTTTATCCTTATTAAAAGGCCAATAATTAGGGATATTGTAGGAGTTGATTTGGAGATGAAATTAGAGGGCTATTTTATAGCTAAAGTTGAGTGTTTTTAGGGGTGATTGGATTTTTGAATAATGGTTTGGAGGACTATTTAGCAGAGTCAGATTGTCAGTTTTTAAGGGGTTCAGAATTTGGTAAAGAGGTGCTTTCAGTGAACTATTTGTTCCTGTAGACCTTTTTTATGCATTTTGTATCCATTTGAGTTCAAAATCTAGAGATGAGGCTCTTTTAATGAACCATTTGTTCCTATAGACCCTTTTACATATTTTTGTAACCATTTTTCAGGTTTTGAAGGATAATAGAGCAGGCTTCTGATTACATTATTTTTCTGAGTATCAAATCCATTCTTATTCTTCTTTTCTGCATTAAGTGTTTCATATTTTTGAATGATCTGGTAAAGTGAATTATTTTCAGATTCCTTTCCTATGCTGTCGAAAATCAAGCCTTTACAGAATATGTAAGTTTGTTGTCAGTTTTACTGTTGGTGGTTTAAACCCTAATAATTGAATGCTAGTCAACCTTTATGTCGAATAAAGAATGATAAATGAATCTCAGTGATCTTGTCATTGTGAATGCCAGTTTGAAGATCCTGGTAGATCTGAACCAAGTTTTGGTGTATCACCCCATTTTCCCATTCAGTTTTAAATCCTTCTTCCCTTTTCCTATTAAGTTACAAATCAGGAGGTGATATCCTAAATTCAATAGGAGCCGGCCTAGAATCCGGAGACTCCTTCTCAGACATAGTCTACCTATAGCTAGAGAAGGTTTCCATTGTGAGGATGGAATTGTTGTGTAGCCCTAATGCTTAAGTTAGGTTGACAATTCTAAGCCTGAATATTTTTTGGCATGCCTAGTGGGACCAAAGGTCATAGTTTTCACAGTTCTTGCTGGTTTTGATATGCATCTAGCAGGTTGCAGGCCTTTTTGAAGGTCAATATTATGCATATCTGGCGGCTCTAAGGTTATATCTACTGGTTTTATGTAGATTTGTTGCCTAAGATGGATTACTATCCTCCATTTTATGAAGATGTTTTTGCATGTTCTCAACATCAATCATATCAATACAACCCTGTTGTTGTTTTTGTTCCAGAATTTGAAGGACAACATTCATCTCATGTTTGTCACCCTCCAACCCAGCAACAAGTTTCTTGGCAGCATGCATACCAGCAGCCACAAAGGGGTTTCTTTGATGATTCTCAAAATTATTCCCAGCATGTTCCAAACATGAGCCTTGATGATATTCTGGAGAAATTTCAAGAACAAATGAGATCTGTGGAGAAAGAGCAAGAGTATGGCATGCATCAAGAGGAGCTATCTTATCAAGCTCACATGCACCAGCAAGAAATGGAGGCTCAAAGGTATGAGAAAGTGTTTATTTCCAAGTAAGTTGTATTTAAAGAGGAAGGAATGAGGCAGTTAAATAAAAAATTACAAGAGCTAGAAGTTCAAGCAGCTTCTTGCGCCTTTAGTCAACCTACAATCCAAGAAGGATAAAAGCTGAAGATTCCAAGTTATAAGCCTGCAAAAGAAACAAGCTAGCCCATACAAGAGCCCCTAAGTGAGCATGGTCAGCCAACCCACTTTGGTAACTCTCAGTCAGAGAGGTGTAATGTAGCTGAGCTAGATGAGCAAGATAACAAGTTGTCATGGCAACCCTCATGGATTAAGCACCCTGGCTTCCAAATGCCAATTCTTATCAAGGTGTTTACATGTGAGTCATATCTAGATTAGGGAGCTGAGAAGGAGGTTATTATCTCAAATCTGATAGACCAAGAAGTATTGGATTCAGTGGCAGATCTTGTATATTATGAGATGGATAGTCAACAAATTGCATCATTGGCTACAGGAGACTCTTTTGACCAGCAAGAGGTGGTTGTACTTCTCTTTGAGGAGTTACCCTCTTTTGTAGATCAAGAGAAAGAAGAGGAGATTCCAGTCACTTCAGTACATCAGAGTTTTCATGATCAAGAAGCCGATTAAAGCTTAGAGAGTTGTTTTGACAACATTATTGCAGATTTCTGTGAGAAGCTTGAGAGGCCAGAATTTGTGCCTATTCAAGTGTGCTCTATTTTGGAGGACATGCTTTCTAATGATTATATGCATGGAGGAAAGCTAGAACCAAGTGCTTAATATTCTCAAGAGATCAGTAGTTTTGATGACTTCCTAGTCAACTTGACAGAAGATGATGATGTTTTGACCATGGAGGAGGAGCTCACATGGCTGCTAATGACGCAGGATAGCCATGAAGAACCAGAGGGAAGCAAAGAATCTAGAAAAATAAGGCCAGAATTTAACATCTCTAGAGGCTCCCCAATCAGGCATCTTTCTAGAAAAGGACCTGTTCCTAAGATTACAATTATAGAGCAACAGATCTAGCATGATTATCCATCTCAAATCTGCATTGATATTGATCAAATTCAAGAGGTATGTGATCCGGTCTTTCACTTTCAGGATATGCTTCAAGAGTTTTAGATCCTTCAAGTTGTATTGCATATTTTTTCAATTGCCTATATGCATGCATCTCATCCGCTATTGGTGAGAAAAGGCAAATATTTCAATGAGCCAGTGTCATGCCCAAAACTAGGGCAAAACACACATACAAATTTTTTTTTTTAAATACACAAGAGAAAACCACAAATAGTGATGCATTGAAAGTAATGTATTATCACAGTAAGGGTTGTCTTTGAAGTCATTTAGTTTTCTATCCTTAGTTACAACTTATTCGATAAATTCTAGTCCCCAATTACTTTCGACAATTAACCACTAGATAGAAATTCAATAACAAAACCAAATCTAAACCTTATTCCTCTAACCACAATTAAACCTCGTTATACAATTTTCCAAAACTATAGTCCTTAAATTTCTTGATAAATATTAAATTGATCTCATTTAGAAAATTTACATAGATCTCTAGCCTTTCAACGCGCATAGGCAACATACTTTAATTAATTGATATTAACATCTATCTAAGTATTCCACATAGAACTACATCTGTAATTCAATGATAACTATACAATTTAATAAACTATGTCTAACAAATTTACATGATTAAAATTAAATAAAGAATAATTCACATC
>MU227195.1:3086161-3097442 GCA_018584345.1 Thuja plicata | reverse complement strand
AGACAAGTGTTCCTTCAAGGTCACATCTTGCATACTAAAACTCAGAGGACATATGCAGAAAATAAAGCAAGAAGGAAGCATGATGAAGTCTAGGGTCTATGTATTGCCTTTAAGAGGTCTTCTAGTTTATGGAGTTGTTCATCTATATCATCTAAAGCCTTCATGTGTTGGTTGTCTTGGTCTTGTCTCTGTCTGTCCTCCATCCTAGGTCTTTTATTGTTCCTATTTCCTGCGGCACCATGGTGGAAAATATGTTAGATCCAATTGGATCTAAGAAATACATAAAAGCCTGAAAGACACCATGCATCAGTCAAACTCCTTGAACTGCATATTTACTGATGATATCAATGTGATAGAAAGATATGCATTTGCATTGACAAAATAATAATATCAGAAAGACATATCTTTATGAAAATCCTGTGTTATATTTGAAAGATGCAATGAGTGTCACGAGCCCATGCTCGAACTTCACAAATATGCATTATTAAAGAAATGTTCAAGTGCAGATTCAGCATCAATGAGAATTGTATACAGTGGACAAAGCTACAAGATGCAAGTTGTTCATCAAATTTATAGATGTTGATTACATAGGTTATTTTTATGTCAGCAAAGTGAAACAATTTGGATGCTATATACTATAATCATAGTTTGTGTGCAAGCTCTGGAAAATCTGTTAAATCAAGTTCTAGTAACTATCTATTTTATGCAGAGTGTTTTTTATAAGCTAATCAGAAAAGAGCAGTTATTTGATATTTCCAAATTCTTAGTAAAATTCAGGTTTCATTTTTGTCACAGTCACATGTTGAAAGAGAGACCAAATTTAACACAACTGTACATAGTGAATTCAGATGTCCACACAAGAGTGGAATATGTGAGCTTAACATACAAAGAGCTTCATGTTATATGAACTGAGTTCATTCTCCTTCAGTGAAATCGAGCTTTCAAAGAAAAAGTGTAAAAGTCACTTTCAAATAAGACCCACAAGCTACATACTGGTCTTCCAGTTATCAAAAGGTATGAAGGATTTTTTTTTCTTTGGTAAATTGAAGAACCACTAAATTAGTAACAATCATGACTTATTGTATCAAGGTGATCTACAATTAGAACCCTTGACTATTGAAGCTCACGGTTTTACAACAGTTGCAAGTGGTCATACATTGTAGAGATGATTCACAGTTGTCAACAAAAGTGTTTTGAATAGTTTTGGGTTCATTAGATTCAAACCCACATATGGTTTGCAAAGAATAAACTAACAGTCGAGCCCAGGTGTGAAATGTGTGGAGCCCGTGGCGATAAAATACATATTGATAGTATGAATAATGAATAAAAGCCATGAAGCCATGGATAAGTCACAGCCCAGAAAAATACAAGTGCAAACAAATAAAAGCTCTTAGGAAGGCATGTCCAAGTTTTACAAAATGAAGCAAGATACATATCAAGTCACGACTGTGACTTATTCGTGGCTTCATAGTTAAATAACAATCATCTATTGAAAACAATAGCAGAGATATATATATAAATAGGAAGAGGCCCAAGTTTGAATTCATTCAAAATGACAGCATGCAATAGCAATATCAACTTAATATAAGCTACTGACAACCAGTGGAGGAATGATAATAGGCTCGAGTTGAGATTTTATTTCTGAAATTGCAGATTATGGTGTTCTTAAAGCTATGTAATGCAATATTTTCACCATTAAAATTGCAGTTAAAAGAAGACAAGAAAATCACAAAGAGAGTAAGAGTTACTTATCTGGAGTTGAACATGTCAAAGCATGGTGGAGTCCAAAATATATGCAAACTGTCATAGCATGTAGGTCAAGACCAGTCGAAGTGCAAATGGCATACAAAGTTCCAATGAACTCCATGTTTGTTTCTAGCAAAGATACAGGGGAGAGATCCTGTGTTTTGTATGGCGCCAAGAGGGAGAGCCCGAGATCAAATTCCCAAGCCATGCAAAGTGCTATATGTTATGGTAGATTCCAAGAGCTCGAGCTCTTAGAAATTCATCACTCCAGTTTGAGTAATGAGCCCAAAACCCCAGCGACATTAAAAGAAGAAAATCACAGACAAAGTGCCATGTGTAACAATTGGATAACACTCTAGTTACAGCCCCAATCTCGAGCTTCAACAAATTCATAGCTCTTTTGTTCAACTGTCAAAGAGCTGAGTTCATGCCAGATCTCTAGTTCAAGCTCAAGACACCAAACTCAAAGAATAAATAAACACAGAGAAGAGTTCTTGCATATTGACGCTACAAGCTAGGGTTTAACCCAAAATCTTTTCCCCAAAATATGAAATACAATGCCAGAACCGAGTATATGCCAGAACAAAATGAAATTTGAAGTCTGACTAAAGGAAATAAATGCCAATTAATGTGACAGTGTACTCTAGTCAGCGTCGAGAATGGAAAGTGCCAATTCACTTTTACCTTCGAAAAACTCTTTTTGAGTTTCAAAATGGTGTCAAAGTGATGGTATTTGGTCTGTTTTAAAATTTTGTAATTTAAATTTAGGTCTTTTAGACTTAGGTTTAGACTTTTAAAATTTATTAATTATTGGCACATATTGTAAAAGGAATTTTTATCCTTATTAAAAGGCCAATAGTTAGGGATATTGTAGGAGTTGATTTGGAGATGAAATTAGAGGGCTATTTTATAGCTAAAGTTGAGTGTTTTTAGGGGTGATTGGATTTCTGGATTAGGGTTTGGAAGGCTATTTAGCAAAGTTAGATTGTCAGTTTTTAAGGGTTTTAGAATTTGGTAAAGAGGTGCTTTCAGTGAACTGTTTGTTCTTGTAGACCTTTTTTATGCATTTTGTATCCATTTGAGTTCAAAATCTGGAGATGAGGCTCTTTTAGTGAACCATTGGTTCCTATAGACCTTTTTACATGTTTTTGTAACCATTTTTCAGGTTTTGAAGGATAATAGAGCAGGCTTCTGATTACATTATTTTTCTGAGTATCAAATCCATTCTTATTCTTTTTTTCTTTATTAAGTGTTTCATATTTTTGAATGATCTGGTAAAGTGAATTGTTTTCAGGTTCCTTTCCTATGCTGTCAAAAATTAGGCCTTTTACAGAATATGTAAGTTTTTTGTCAGTTTTACTATTTGTGGTTTAAACCCTAATAGTTGAATGCTAGTCAACCTTTATGTCAAATAAAGAATGATAAATGAATCTCAGTGATCTTGTCATTGTGAATGCCGGTTTGAAGATTCTAATAGATCTGAAGCAAGTTTTGGTGTATCACCCCGTTTTCCCATTCAGTTTTAAATCCTTCTTCCCTTTTCCTATTAAGTTACAAATCAGGAGGTGATATCCTAAATTCAATAGGAGCCGGCCTAGAATCTGGAGACTCCTTCTCAGACATAGTCTACCTACAACTAGAGAAGGTTTCCATTGTGAGGATGGAATTGTCATGTAGCCCAATGCCTGAGTTAGGGTGACAATTCTAAGCCTGAACAACTTTATTGACTGAAATTAGATTAATTTAATTGGAAGAATTTAATTAGTAAGTTTAAATATTCTAATTTAAACTATAGGAAATTGAATTGAATTTATTAATTAATAGTAATTAATTAATTAAATAAAATTAATTATTTAATTAATTTTGGGAATTTGATTAGATGATTTGGGGAATGAATTTAGAAGAAAATAGATGATTAATTAATGATTAAAAAAACCATTGATTATTCCCATTAATGGGCCTTCAAGGGTTACTCCTTGCTTGCGAAGATTGAGGTGTGCTTGGAAACCACCGGATGAAGGATGGATCAAAATTAATTTCGATGGGGTAGCCAGAGGTAACCCAGGCACTTCTGGGAGTGGATGCATAGATCGGGACTATGAATGCAACATCATAGCATTCACAGCAAAGAGGTTACGAGATGGAACCAACAATGAGGCAGAGTGTGAAGCTGCAAAAGAGGCGACTTTATTGGGAGTAAAAATGGGCTTTAGGAAGGTTCACCTAGAAGAGTATTCTGAGATCATCATAAGTGGGATTAAGAAAGGCAATCTGGAGTCATGGCACCTCGACAAGCATATTAAACAGATTAGATGCTTCTTGTTGAAATTTGAGGACTTCTAGATTTCCCATGTGTATAGGGAGGCAAATGGGGAGGCTGATAAATTGGACAACCTAGGAGCAAGTAAACCCCTCAGGAATCATAATGCCACATTCAAAGATTTCACTCTCCTCAAAGTGGATTAATTTGAAGTTGATTTCCATTGCTTTACATCCACTTGTTATAAGGATGCACAATTATTACCCCGTATCAAGCACTCATTGGAGAGTAATGCCACACATGTGATAACCCGCAAGCAGTACATAATGAATAGGCGTGTCTTCCAGATCCTTCTTGGGAATGCATTTAATGTGGAGATTGGCCCCTTTTTTGGCACACTTTGAGCAGGTTTTGAGTAGAGCAGTCAAAATGGAAGCAAACTTTACACTGGAATCATGCAACCAAACCTCGTCTTACAATGGAAATGTCACGATTAGGCGTCTGAAGCACATCTTTCTCTTCAAAGATATGACCTTTCTGAGTGTCTTCATGGATTTCTTCAGCCCAAATTTTATGGATGCCTACTGGAGGAGGAGGATGAACTTGGATGTTGCTTCTCTATTTGTTGCTCTGGCGCTGATGGTCGGGGAGTCAAAGGAAGAGGTCCGTAAGGTCATTAATGCAAGCATTGATCCGCAGTGGTTTCTGGGGGTGGATGAAATCATCAATAGGGATGAGTTGGGTGTCGGGCTAGACATGGGTTTGGAGCCGTGGAGGCAAATTGGAAGTGGAGACAACTCCATGCAACCCCTGGTGGTTTGGTCGTCAGCTACCCCTCGGGAAGTACATCTGCCAAAGGCTTCCAAGGCATGGCAGAAGATGCTCACCTTTCTACAAGTGAACACTAGGGAGGAGGAGGCTAAACACATGGGCTTCAGGAAGATGACCCCCAGAAAGAGTGTGCACCCTCCGGGTGAACCTCTAAGGCACCAACTGGCTAGAGGTGGACGAAATGAGGCTAGGGCATCTACAGGTGCAGGAATGTGGATTGATAAATCCCTCCTGGGGGAGGCGACTGCAAGTGGCATGGGAAAGCGCAGGTTCACAGTGGATGATGTCTGCGCCATCTAAAATTTCACCAAGGAAGATGTAGTGGCCTGGTTTAAAGAGAAATGAGGCGAGGTGGCCTACTGTGTGGTGGGGCATATTCTAGTGTCTTTGTTTTTGGGATAGCCCATGTTGTTGATGTGTTTTCCTAGTTGCATCAACTTAATTTATAGATGAATTGTTGTAGGCACTGTTGGTTTTGTGATGTTAATATCTTTAAGTCTATAGTTTTAGGACTATATGGATAGATGCTAGGGTAGACAAGCAATTTGAATGTAATGGGGCAGCCAAATAGATAATTGGCTTAATTATGTAATTTTCATTTATCAATATCAATACAAAATGTTACCAATCAAAAAAAAAACCATTGATTAATAGATGAAAATTAGTGTTTTTAATGTAAAGTCGCAAGCCTGTCCATTTTTGGGTGTCTACAATAATGCATATAGTTTTTACACACAACAAATTAAATTTGCATTTGAATAGGAATATATGTTATCCTGCAATATCAATGTTTTTCAATGATACCTGAATCCAATTTTTGGTAAGAGGTTTCATAATGCATCTAAAATTGCAACTAGACGACAATACATTATTTATGAACTAATATTTGACATTGTAGGTACTATTCAAAGGAGAGCTTTCATGTATGGTACTTTTTTTTTGTTTTGCTAGATCATTTGATTTATAGATAGAGTTTTTAATATTTTAATTTTTTTTTTTATGATTACCTTGTTATATTTTTAACAACTAGCACATCTTTCAAACTAGAAACAATAGGAGTTAAAACATTTGCATTGGAAAAATTAAAACACTGCCATGGAAAGATAAAAACAATTTAAAATATTTCCATTGAAATTGATTGTACCATGCATGTTAGCTAGAGTAATAAATTTTATATTAGAAACTATGTTTTGTTATGTGACAACAATTGTATATGCATTGCAAACACAAGACATTATGAAAATAAATAAAATCAACAAAAAATTTGCAATGACCTAATCAAGAAATAGCAAAATAATTATGCAAAATATTATTTATAGACTATAATTTAATGATAGTAAGAACAATGATAACAACACTGTTATTAATGCTCAATAAAATATTATAAGGGCTAATTAATTAGATTTGTAAGCATTCAGAAGCATATTCTAATTCAACTACTATACTTTCAATGAAAATAATAGTAAAAGGAAATATATTATGTATATTAATAGATCATCAATATATATTATTATTTTAAAAAAAATGAATATGTCGTCGCTCTTTCGATGACCATCAAATAGATCAATGAAATGATTCGACTAGAAAGCTATAGTCTCGATGCATTTTGACATCGCTATTTCGACGGCCATCAAATAGATCAACAAACTGCTTTGACCAAAATGTCATAGTCTCAACGCATTCTGATGTCTCTATTTCGATGACGATGACAATGATCAATGAACTAATTTGACCAGAATGCCACAGTCTCAACGCATTTTGAATTTGATAATTTGATGACAATGATAATGTTCAACGAACTGCTTCGACCAGAATGCCACAGTCTCAATGCATTCTGAAGTTGATAGTTCGACGAAAATCAAAATAATCAACAAACTACTTCGATAGGAATGCCACAATCTCAATGCATTCTTAAGTTGATAGTTTGACGACAATGAAAATGAGCAACAGACTGCATTTACCGAAATGCCATAGTCTCAACACATTCTAAATTCGACCTAGTACGATGACAATGATAATGATCAATGGAGTGCATCAACCGGAATAACCACAGTCTCAATGCATTATAAAGTCGATCATTCGAACAAGATTACTGTCAATAATTTGACAAGACTTTTTTTGGGTTGCTTCATCGATGAAAAAACTTCGACGACAATAGTATTCATTTGGTCAGCCAACCTGCATCGAAAATATGGCAAAAATTTACTAGTGAAAGTATGTGGACAATTATTAGTTTAAAGGCTAGAAGATACCAATCCTATAGGGACTATTTATTTGAACATCAATATTGCTAATTTTACTAAAGCACATGATGAAAAATTAGTTAAATAAAATATATAGTGTGTAGTTAAGAATTATCACTTGAAGAAATGCATTGCTAAGTTAAAGGATAAGTTGCAATATCCCACAAGTTTATGTCGGTAAGAATTAGATAACAAAAGGCGATGTTGATGATTTATTGATAAGCACAATTTCATGTAGTACTTGTTGAGGAGATTGGTGAATTTGAGAAACTCCTAGATATTCCTTTTCCCACCTTCTTTGATAACAATGGTGATTTAAAGGAGTGGAGTAGTTTGAAAGATGAGTTGGCTCAATTATTGCCTCAAGTTCTAGATTCCATCAATGATGCAAAAATGGTAGTTGACAATACTCATCTCCTGCTTAAAGGGATGTTTTCTCTTGAGTATGCAATGAAAGATATCTTTGCCATAGTTGACACATATGCAGGTCAGAGATATAATGGTGAATGTAGTATAAGGCTGAACTCCACAAATTGTAGTGCCTTTCTAGACTTAGTATAGTCATAGACATCTACCTGCATATGGAAGACATTGAGTGTGTATATTTCTATTCAATTTCTCTTTCATCTTTCAAACTTATTCATGTTCTTTTTTTCATTTAGTTCCACTTCATATTTCAATGGCTATGTAATTTGATGTCAACAGAACAAAATTTGGAAAGTTGGTTGTAGAATTTAATACATAGTATGTGAAAGGTTTTGTCCTTTTGTTGGGGAGTTGAATAGTATTTTCTTGCAATTAGAATATAAAAGGTCTAAAGCTTTTTTTCTCCTTTGCTCTTATAAGAAGAAAATTGAGACCATATAGATGGTTCTAAGAATTTTGGTTTGGGGTAGAGGCACATTGTTGAAAAAGGACTTGATACAGTAATGGAGAAATTGAAATAACATTGTGTTCTCCATTTGATTTTAGTTGTTTGTTAAAATTAATGAAAAGACATAATTTGGTCATCTCCAATTTGTGTTTCTTTTAGTTATATGAATTATTATTTGTTAATGTATATTTATGTTGAAATTTGTGTGATCTTTTTAATGGGGTTTCCCAAGTATAAATTAAATTATGTTCAATAGATTACAATGTTTTGAGGAATCAACTTGGATTAAGAAGGACCCTGTGGTTGAGTTGCTTGCACATTTATGTCATGCATACAAATAAATTAGTGCCAAACACATAGATATCAAGACATTGAAGGAATATACATCATTTTTTAATGGTTAAACTTTGCTGCCTTGTGGAAAAGACACCGATCAATTTTAACTCCAAGGAAAATATCAAAGGAGTTTTTTTGATAACCATTTCATTTGCATCCATTTGATGATAAAAAAATAACTATCACAAAGCTGGATATGAGAAAATACCATTGAGAAAACATTAGTCTATACATAATTTGATTCATAGTGGTTAATTCATTGATTTAATATAATGATTACGGGCACCATTTGAGACTCATATTTCATACTATAATTATTTCACTAAGCCCTCTTTGAATATTCGAATCTGACTTTGGATTAGCATTGGAGACAACAAAAACAAAATGTTAGTAATAACTAAGAGGGGGGGGGTGAATCAGTGGCCTCAAAAATTTATCCTTTAATCACTAACCACCAATCAAATAAACCTCAGATTATTAAGTCCCTACAAGATGCATGCCATGAAATACTTATAATGATTAGTTGTCTGTCGGTTTTCCTTGTCTGTCCTTATTCTCTTTGATTACCGATATGCAGTATAACTATTTACCAAAATATAGTAAATAAGAAGAGTATACCGATATATCTAGAAATGCATATGTCAAATGTAAAATAGTAAATTAATAAACCATACACACATAGAACTTGGATTTTAACTTGTGGGGTAACTCTATTTTCAGCTCGTCAGGTAACCTGTGGTTTGCTTCATCGGGCAACACTGTCTTAAGCTCATCGAGTATCATTGTGACTTTTCTTTTTTGGCTTTACCGATGGTGTGCACTCTGTCAGTGTTGTCTATCACTTAGTGAATACTTGAATTTTATGCATTGTTGAAAGCATAACCTTTGTTCCATTGATTCTTTGAAGTCTTTGGCATTATGTACATGACCGTACAGATTATATCAAGTTGACATCAATGACAATACAAACCATTAACTGATTCAATGCCTTGCATTATCTTCAACTTAACATTATCAAACATTCAATCAGTTACATGTCATCAATCTCTCCCTTTGGCATTGATGGAAACAAAACTTATATTATCACACTATACTATTTCTAATACAATATGAAATACAATTGTTGAGATTCATCAAACTACTAATCTTTGTTTGATAACCGATAAATGTCTGAACTTCAGTGAGCTTTGTTTTAGCTTAGATTTGATTCTTGCATATTTCTATTTTCTGATGTATTGAATCTCCTCTGGTGTCAATTTCTTCTTTGATGTCTTGTCCTCTTTTCAGCAACTTTCTCTTGGTGTAATCTTTCATACAATTTTCTCTCCCTTAGGATATAATCTCTCCCTGTTGGAGTGATCTGATAATGGATAATCTCTCTTCCTTTTCTCAGAAGAATAATCTCTTTTCCTTTTCTCAGAAGAATGTGATAATATGGATAATCTCTCTCCCTTTGACAACAATGACAATCAAATATTGAAACAGTGTCTGTTGCCAATTGTTTTAAATATCTTACATTCATGTCAAATAATTATTTTCCTCTTATCCATAATATATTCCTTGAATTTCCCTTATCCATCAGATATACAACATTATGCTCTGGTGCTTGGTTCTGATATATACCTGTCTGTATATAGAAGTAGCTTTGAAGTTCTTCTCTTTGCTTGCATCAATATTTCTGATATTCTGATAATATATTGGTTGATGCAGCCTTCAGTCTTTTACTGACTGGGTTTGACCCCTAGTCTCTTTCTCAAGTACTTAAATGTATCTTTGGGTAGTGGCTTGGTGAAGATATCGGCCAAATGTTCTTTTGATTGCACATACTCAAGTGTCACTTCTTTCTCTTGAACTTGTTCTCTCAAATAATGATACTTGATTGCAATGTGTTTAGTCTTTGCATGCATGACTGGATTCTTAGAAATGTTTATTGCATTGGTGTTATCACAATAGATAATTACTGGTTCTAAGATCTTCATATGCATGCCTTCCAGCAATTGTTTGATCCATGCAATATTTGAGCAATTTGCAGCAGCAACAACATACTCTGCTTCTGCAGTAGACTGAGAGATGCATCCTTTCTTCTTACTGATCCATGTGACAAGTCGGTCACCCATAAAGAATGCTCCTCCAGTTGTGCTCTTTCGGTCATCAAGATTTATAGCCCAATCAGCATCGGTAAACACCTTTAGTTCAAATTTGCCTTCTCTTCTATACCATAAGCTGAATTCCTTAGTATTCTTCAGATATCTTAGGATTCTTTTCACAGTAGTCATATGTGATTCCATGGGGTTAGCAGAAAATCATGCAACAATTCCTACTGCATGTGCAATATCTAGTCTAGTGTGTACAACATACATGATTTTTCCAATCATTGATCTATATAAAGTCTGATTTACCTATGTTTTCTTGTCCTCCTTTTTCAACTTACTTCTAGTAGCCATCGGTGTTCCAACTAGTTTGGATTCTTCCATCTTGAATATCTTCAGGACCTCTTTGATGTATTTGGACTGTGTAACAAAAATACCTTCACTTCGTTGAATGATCTGTAGACCAAGAAAGAACTTGATCTCTCCAAACATAGACATCTAAAATTCTTTTCTCATCTCATCATAAAATTAATTGCATAGCATATCATTGCCTCCAAATATGATGTCATCAAAAAATATTTTAGCAATCAAAGTGTTAGCATTAGTATCTTCTTTTCAATAAAGATTGTTGTTTTCACTAGTCCTTATGAATCCAATACTTATTAGATAGGAATGAAGTCATTCATACTAGGCTCTAGGAGCTTATTTTAATCCATGCAAGGCTTTGTGAAGTCTACATATCATGTTCTTCTTGCCTAGATCTACACACCCTTCTGGTTGCTCAATGTATACCTCTTCTTCAAGTATTCCATTTAGGAATGTTGACTTGACATCCATTTGATATACTTTGAATCCTTTGTATGCAGCATAAGCAAGTAGTATTCTCACTCCTTCTAGCCTA
>MU227195.1:3064724-3084124 GCA_018584345.1 Thuja plicata | reverse complement strand
TCATCTTTTCTTTTGTTAGTACATCTTGCAGCAAAGTGTCCAATCTCTTTGCAATTAAAACAAACAAGTGGTAATTTACCTTTATATTTACCTTTGCCTCTCTGCATTCTTCTGGCCATAAGTGCTTAAATTTCATCAAGATCATCTTCATCATTTTCACTATCACTATATTTTATTATAGTGTCTCTGTGACTTGATTTACTTATTCTCATAGAAGTTTTGAATGCAGACTCTATGTTTGGTAATACACTATTATCAAAGTTATTCATTTCAAATGAAATCAATCTTCCAATTAAACTGTCTAGAGTAACATTGCTATTTTCTACTGCTCTCATTTCTTGAATGGAAGATACTCTAATAGCATAGGTAGGCGGTAAGGTTCTTAGAATTTTACTTACCACTGTATCTTCCTCTAGTACACCTCCAACTCCTCGGATAGCATTGACAACCTCTTTAATTCTTGTGTTGTACTGAGTGATGTTTTCTCCTTCTTTCATTTTGAGATCATCAAACTTTCCTCTAAGGCTTTCTGCCTTGGCTCTCAAAACATTTTTGTCACCACCATGTACAAGCTTCAATTTGTCCCACATCTACTTTGTAGATTTGCATTCTTTGACATCTTCAAATTCAGCATCGGAGAGTGAGGAAGCAAGCTCTATCATCATGTTGTTATGTTCATGCTTCTCTCTCATTTTTTCAACTATTGGTGCTCCTATGGGAAACACATATTCAGTTTCAAGGAATTGAGTAACATCATTACCAATACCTTATAGGTGGAGTCTTATTATGCTTTTCCATGAAGAAAAATTATCTTTTTTCAACTTGGGCACATCTCATCTGTTCATCTTGTGATCTTTGACTTAGGTCTTGAAACCTTCCTTCTAAGCACACAAGCTCTGATACCAATTGTTAGTAATAATTGAGGGGGGAGGGGGGTGAATCAGTGACCTCAAAAATTTATCCTTTAATCACTAACCACCAATCAAATAAACCTCAGATTATTAAGTCCCTACAAGATGCATGCCATGAAATACTCATAATGATTAGCTGTCTGTCAATTTTCCTTGTCTATCCTTATTCTCTTTGATTACCGATATGAAGTATAACTATTTACCGAAAAATAGTAAATAAGCAGAGTATACCAATATATCTAGAAATGCATATGTGAAATGTAAAACAGTAAAGTAATAAACCATACACATATAACACTTGGATTTTAACTTGTCGGGTAACTCTATTTTCAGCTCGTCAGGCAACCTGTAGTTTGCTTCATCAGGAAACACTATCTTCAGCTCGTCGGTTATCACTGTGACTTTTCTTCTTTAGCTTTACCGATGGTGTGCACTTCGTCGGTGTTGTCTATCACTTAGTGAATACTTGACTTTTATGCATTGCTGAAAGCATAACATTTGTTCCATTGATTCTTTGAAGTCTTTGGCATTATGTACATGACCGTATAGATTATATCAAGTTGACATCAATGACAATACAAACCATTAACTGATTTAATGCCTTGCATTATCTTCAACTTAATATTATCAAACATTCAATCAGTTACATGTCATCACAAAAGGCACTCTCTTAGGCTTGAATTAAGATGTATCTACCTTAAACTGTCTGACCAAGAACTCCACTCCCACACTTGTCTTTCTAGGAGGTATAAAAAATTTCTCAAGAGGCAAAGTCACTCTTTTGATCTCACATGGGCTTCCCAAACCAAAACACCAAACTCTGCAATTTTGCCTTTAGGAACACTTTCCGTAAACCCAAGCCAAAGAGTAAAACTCTTCACCAAAGACTTTAATTGATCAAGCTAAGGGATGGTATACTTTACTTACACCCTAAGAGTTGAGGATCCACCAATGGATTCATTTCTATAGACCCAAGATTAGCCAAACACTATCTGGTCTAGATTCTCTTGTAGTCTTGTCCAGAGGGTTTTTCGAGCATAACTTTCTATCACAGAAGGATCTGACTGATCTAAAGTGGATTCTAGATACCGCTTATGGAGTATTGAAAACCCCAAAATCCTTAGAACTTCAATCTACTTCTGCACCACTAAACTCTTGCAAAGCTCACAGGCCTAATTAGCTAGGTTAGGCTTGGATTACTAAGAAAGTGGTCTAAGGTGGGTTCATAGAATGAACATAAGGACTTGGATAGTTTCCTCTATCCCAAAATGACCTAGATCCACCATTGGTTTGACCCTTCCAACCATATAACTCAAATGCATGTGAGTGTACCCAAAAAGTAGGCTAATTACATAGGGATAATTAGCCCAGGGCTTTGTCTTAAAATTCATGGAATCAACATTGAGCTTCTGAGCCTTTGGAATCTTAAAATGCATGACCCTAGCTTGTTATATTTTTCAAGTGGCGAAGCAGATCCACTAGATAAATCCCAAGTTAGGGTCACATCTTTGGAGAAGACCCAGTAAAGTAGAGATTCTCAGATAGTGACCAAACAAAATACTCTAACTCCTATGTAACTTCAAAAAAATTAATGAAACCAATTGGAATGTTAAAGGAACTCAAAAATCACAAAGTTATGCAACTGGTCTTACCAAATGAATCTGTACCAGGCCGTACACACACCAAATAACTTAGAAAACACTTCTATTACCTTCTTTGAACACCAATCTCCGTACACAGTGACTTCTTACCTTCCTCGAAGGCATAAGGACATCAAATACCATCATCTTGGCATTATAGATGCTCCAAGAAGTTGGTTTGGCCATTTCAAATTGATTTGTCACTCCTTGAGCAACATTTTGTAAAAGTTGCTCATGCAACATTTTGCCAATAGACAACTTTTTATCAACATTTGTCAAAGTTGCAATTTTGAGAAAGATGCCAACACTACCAACCTCCAAGGATTTAGGAGTCATCTAGAACATACCAAGAACCTATACTAAGGCTACTAAAACATAAAATTCAACCTAAGGACAAGAAATAGCTAAAAGAGACTAGACTGGTCTAACATGGTTTCAGGCACCCTTAAGGTTTATGACTTACCTTATGGTCCTTCAACTTACAAAATAGACCCACAGAGACACACGCTAGGGTGATCCAAAGGATTCACACCTTATTACAACCAAACTAACATCAAAATAGAAGTTGCAAGAGGTTCCCTACACCATACTCCCCATGGAAAAAGTAACTCAATTCTCTTGAGTTGGGAGGTCTTCAAGTGTATAGCATATCTTCTGAATGTTTTCAGGGGTCATCCAGGTAACATCTTCAATGGGTTGATTTTTCCATTTGACTAAGTACTCATAGTAAGTGGCCCTCCTAGTCTTCTTGTTCACTCTCTTATCTAGAATGATTTAAATATCAGGAGGAGTTGCTTGGGGCATGTCTTTGAGTGGTTTGAGTGTAGGAGGATCTGAAGTACCTGCAAGATCATCAGTACTAACAACACTGTTATAAGCATAGATGCATGTAACATTAAAAATCAGAGACAAACCAATTTGAGAAGGTAGATCAATCTTGTAGGAATTATTGCCATATTTCTTCAAAATCTTGAAAGGGCCAAGATTTTTCATCATAAGATTTGTATATTTCTCCTTGGGTAGTCTCTCTTTCTTGAGGTGAATCATCACCAAATCTCCCACTTTGAACTGTAAGTCTCTCCTCTTTTTTTCAGCCCATTCCTTATACTTCTTAGTGGTATACTACAGTTTGGTTTGCACTTGTTCATGGATGTTCTTCATTACTTTAACAAATTCTTTTTCTAGGGAACTTATTTTTTTCATGTCTTTGATGTCTCTGTGTTCCAATACCCCCCTAGGGTGAGTGCTATATACAATCTAAAATGGAGTCAAACCAGTACTCCTATTGACTAAATCATTGAATAATAATTATGCTTGTGCTATGATTGCATCCCAAGTGGCTCCATATTTTGGGTAAGGCATCTAATTAAAAGGTTTCCAAGGGACCTATTTATAACCTCTATCTAACCATCAGACCGTGGGTGATATGTAGATGACAATGAAATGGTGGTCCCTAGTTTCCTCCATAGTGTTCTCCAAAAATGTCCTAAAAACTTAGGATCCTTATCTGATATGATTGAATGTTGCAGTCCATGAAGTCTTACAACCTCTCTAAAGAATAACCCTGTTATGTGAGATGCATCATGAGTTGTTCTACAAGGAATGAAGTGTGCCATTTTACAAAATATGTCTACTACAACATAAATACTGTCAAATCTAGATTTGGTCTTTGGAAGGCCAAGGACAAAGTCCATATTGAATCCAAAGGTTTTAAAGGTATGGTTAAAGGAGTGTAAAGCCCTGCATTGGAAGAACCTTCTAACATCTGGCTGCAACTTGGGCCAATGGTAGAACCTTGGGCCAGTGGTAGAACCTTCTAACAAGTTCCAATGTTTTATCCACTCCAAAGTGACCAGCTAAGCTTCCACAATACTTTTCTTTGATAAATTTTTCCCTCATGTATCCCTTTGGGACACACAATAAACTACCTTAGAAAAGTAGACCATCCTGCACAAGAAATTCTGAGAAATTAGTGTGGTATCTGTTTGTCATCTCAGAGAAAATTTGGTAAGCCTCTTTGAAATCCTCATCCATAACATACATATCCTTCATGTAATGAACTCAAAGACTCTCCAATAGAATGGTTTGGATGGTTAAGTGTCTTCTACGTAGAGCATCAACTACTTTGTTCACAATCCCTTTCTTATGCTTGATAGAAAATGTATAGGACTGCAAGAATTCCATCCATTTCACATGTCTGTGATTAAGTTTCTCCTGTCTATTCAGAAAGCTAAGTGCATGCTTATTAGTAAAGACTACAAATTCCTTGGGCAACAAATAATGCCTCAATTCCCTAAGTTATTGAACCATTGCATACATTTCAAGATCATAGGTTGAGTATTTTTGCTTAGCTTCATTGAGTTTCTCACTGAAAAAGGAAACTGGCCTCCCTTCTTGGCTCAAGACTCCCCCAATGGCTTTATTGCTTGCATCACATTCCACTGTAAACACCTTGTGAAAATCTGGTAGGACTAAGATAGGTTTCTCTGCAATCTTTTTCTTCAACAACTCAAACGACTAATTAGCTTCATTAGTCAATGTAAATATGCATTTTCTTCCACCTTTAATGGTGTTGATAATGGGAGCACATATGCCACTAAATTTTTAGATGAATTTCCTATAAAAGCTACACAAACCATGGAAAATTTTACCTCTAAAGGAGTAGTAGGAGGTGGCCAATTGAGGATGGATTCAAATTTGGAAATATCCATCTTGAGACTATTCTTGGAAATCACAAAACCTAAGAACACAAGTTCTTCTTGAAGGAATACACACTTATCTATGTTTATTTTAAACTTTTCCTCATGGAGTTTCCTCATCAACATGTCCAAATGCTTGAGGTGCTCTTCTCTACTCCTGCTAAAGATCAAAATATCATCAAGATATACAACAACAAATTTATTGAGAAACGTCTTCAACACTTCATTCGTTAGTCTCATAAAAGTGCTTGGGGCATTTGAGAGACAAAAATGAATCACAAGCCATTCATAGAGGCCTTCTATGGTCTTGAATGTTTTCTTCCATTCATCTCCACCTCTCATCCTAATCTTATGGTAACCACTCTTGAGATCTATCTTGGAGTAATAGCTTGCACCCCCTAAACAGTCCATCAAATCCTCTATTCTAGGCATAGGAAACCTATATGTAATGGTTATTATATTGATTTCCCAAGAATCCATACATAGTGTCCATGCACCTTCTTTATAGGGTGCTAGGACTGCAGGGACTACACAAGGACTCACACTTTTCCTAATGAGACCCTTTGACAACAATTCTTTACTCTGCCTTGCTATCTCTTGATTCTATCCAGGGGTCATCTTGTATGTTGCTTTGTTAGGAAGGGTGGCCCTTGGTATGAATTCATACTAGTATAACAGTGCTTTGACCTCTTTGGGGACTACATCCCTAGTGGGGGCCTTGACCTTTGGATCTTTCAATGGTGTCTTTTTAGGCCTTACTACTAATGCATAACAAGGTGTATCCTTTTCTTTTAGCACCTTCATGAATTATTTTTCTCCTATATGCAAGACACTACTAGTAACATGTTTTTCTTTCTCACTTTCAGGGAGTGGATTCATCACATATTCAACGCCATCCTTAACTATGGTATAGACATTAGACTTTCCATCATGTTTTTCATCTACATCAAATTGCCAAGGTCTTCCTAATAACAAATGACATGCATCCATCTATGTGATATCACATAGAACCTTATCTGTATACTCTCCTATCTTAAAACCTACCCATACTTGTTCATTGATGATGGTTTGTTTCTCTTTTGTCAACCAAGAAGCTTTGTAAGGGAAAGGGTGAGGGATTACATGCAGTTTTAACTTATTAAATAACTCCCTAGATGCAATATTATTAGTGGAGCCAGAGTCAACTATAAATATGCATACATTGTTATTCGCCTTGCAACTTGTTTTGAATAATGACTTTCTCTAAGGTGGTTATATAGTAGTAGGTACTCTTAGGAGTGTCCTTTGCATCATGAGGCATTCTCCTTGTTCTAGATTTGCAGGCCTTGAAATTTTAGAGTGGTAAGAGGACACACTTTGACTGTCATCTTCTTGGGTGAGTTGTACTCTTCTATTCCCTCCTTGTCTATTTGTTCCATTATTCTTAGGGCATCTAAAGGACTGGTGTCCAACTTGATTACAAGTAAAACATTTCCCAGTGAAGACACTAGGTCTTCTTCCACCAAATCTCCCTTTTTTGTTTGATCTCCTACCTCTGAAGTTGCCTCTGTTACTGTGCTCTCCTTCTGACTCCTAGTTATTAAACTCTCCTTGGCTTCTTTAGAATGGTCCTCTTAAATTGAACCTACCTCTACCTCTGAAATTACTCCCTCTACCTCTGTTGTTTTGTTCTCCTCTCCTTTTCTTCTTTTCTTCAATTTTTAGTGCCATTTGAAAGCACTTATGTACTGATTCAGGGTTGAATAGACTCATTTCATCTTGAATTCTATACTTCAATCCATTGAGATACCTTGCAAGCTTGTGCTTCTCACTCTTAGGGACTTTGGACTTCAAGGTCACTCTATGAAATTATTCAGTGTACCCACTCACATCAAGGTCTTTTTTTCTTAGATTTTGCAACTTTTAATGGAGGGTGATCTCATAGTCCTCTTGTACAAAATATTTTTTTTATCTCTGCCAACATCATTTTCCATGTTGAGATAGGGTTCTTCTCTTCCTCAATCCTTTCATTTTGTAGAAAAATCCACTAGCTTAAGGCAGGGCCTTTCATTTTGGATTTTTCCACCTCGACCCTCTGATTTTCAGGGACATTGTCATGGTCAAAGTAATTCTCCAAACCTTCTACCCAATCCATACATTCTTCCAAGTTCATTTTCCTGCAAAACATGGGAATGTGAGATTTTTGATCTCTCCATCCAACTCTTTCAAGAGATTCAATGAACTGGGGTTGTTCTACAGGTATGTTCTTCCTTTCATCCTTCCCTATGCCTTCTTCTTCTTCTTCTTCTCCTTCTTCTTCTCCTTCTTCTCCTTCTTTTAAGAGGTCTTTTAACTTCTTTATCTCTTCTTCCATCTTCATTTTCTTGGCTACTTGTTCCTCGAGAATTTTAGCCAATTCAACATTAGTGATTCTTGTGGGAACTTCTTCTCCTGAAGTGTCTTCTATCATATCAACCATCTTTCACTTCTTCTAAGGTCTTAAGCCTACTATGATACCACCTGATGTAGAGTGCACTACAAGAAGTCCTAGGTAGACTCAAACTCTTATTGGCTACCTCAAACTGTCTAACCAAGCACTCCAATCCCACACTTGTATTGCTAGGAGGTCTTGTTAAGAATGAGAACACTGAGAGGGGGGGTGAATTAGTGTTCATCAATTAATAATAATTCATCAACTTGATGTAAGGAAACTTAGGTGTGGAAACAACTTCCTACACTAATCTCTAAAGGAAAGTATTGTGCAAATTCTTTTAAATCCTTACAATTTCAGATTCGTTAACTACTTTAACAATTATATTGCAGCCATATACCATGCATATAGAAAATAGAGAATGACACAATGATTTACCATGGGGAAAACCTTTCGGTAAAAAACCCCAGCACTCCAAAACCTGCACAATGTATTATCTAGTTCAACACAACGGTTACAACACACTTGCAATGCAAGTTCTTTCAGGAGATAATCGACACTCAAAGACAAATCCAGTAGCACGAGATCATACCAACAATACACTCTTTTCCTATCCCAGCCTGCAACCCTAAAAAATGCTTATATCACGCGCTTTCTTTTTTAGGGCAACTTCCAAAGATAGTCGTATTAGGGTTTTACCATTCTCTGAGAAAATAGGAACCCCATGATTGCAGAAGAGTGTATAGTACTCAACTTTATCAGTTGCCACATGTATTTCATGTCTTCACCCATCATTGAATCTTCTAGAAATAGCTCTTACGTGTCATAGGAATCCGTCATAACTGTTTCAGCCATGATCTCCTTACACACAATTCAAGATGCTGACACATCAAGTGGAGTGACACATAAACATGCCAACTAGACATGTACACTCACACTTAATTACATTATTTTCAAGAAATACATTTTACAAAACAAATAATAAGAATAGGAATTATCCAAGGTTGAGACACCTTATTCCTAACACTTGAAGCTTAGCTAAATAGAATAGATAAAAAAATTGATAAGAAAAGCACATTAACCATAACACATAACACAAGATATGTTTACGGGGAAACCTTGGCCAGAGGAAAACTCCGGTGGGAATTAGTACCCACAAATAATTGCACTAGTCTTATGAACTTATTAGAGTTCCTTTACCCTATTAGGAGAGTTCATTACAATGCTAACTACAATGAATCTGTTAGGATTCTTACAAACCCTGTTAAAGGTGGATGGTACACTGCCAGAGCTCACTGCTCAATAAGAAGAAGGCTACAACCTCCTAATAATAGATACACACAATATCTGAAAGGTGAACTGTTTCTATGACACTGCTATTTGATCTGTTCCTTTTGTGTGTTGATGCTCTAACCTCTAGCGAAGCTCTATCTCATACTGATTGAATAATTACTTCTCTTTTGTATATATCTTCTGCTATCTTCCATACATATGTTTGTCAATACAAAAAAAAATGCATGTCAAGTATATATACATGCCTTAATAGACGCGACCGAAACTAAGACTTAGTCGGCCTAAAATCAACATACACAATGCTTCCAAATTAATTGACTCAAGCATGTTTACATGAATGATAACAACATGATTAAAAAAATATTACAATAGTTGTATAGCCATTGAAAAAATAAATTAATACACGCTAATCAAAAACTATAGTCGGCTCCATGCTTTGTTCTGTTGAACTGCTAGTGACACTTAGACTTGTTGTAACTTCACCATACTGACATATCTGAACATGCGCGTATAGAATCAACATAAAAATGTATCTAAAAGCTTATATCCAAAGGCGCATACCATGACTCGATCATACTCACGTGTGCTGGTGCTCTGATGAATGGGTATATCTCTATCTGCACTGTCTTCTATACTTAGCCAAATTATGATCTTCAAAGTTTATGAGCTGACTGTCAAAACTCCATATGAATTTGTTGTCATAATGACAACACAAAGCTAGTAATATATACATAGTAAATTCAACTTGTCAACAATCTCCCTCTTTGTCATTAATGGCAACAAAGGAATGTGGCCAAGTTACTAAACTTTGACTTAACACAAAAAACTGCAATTATACTAATATAATCTCCTCATACTGTACATCATATCTTCATTTATATACAATAATCTCCTTCATACACTATACTCCCCCTTTTACATTAATGATAAAGGTGCCAAAAAATTAAAATCTCTAAGTACTTACTCAGAGTACACATCTGGATATGCAATCTGAAGGTTTTTGACTTCATGCTGCCAAAACACCTTGAGTGCATCTATAGTCTGAAGATGGGTGCATAATGCATAAGTGAGTTTCTCCATCTTTACCAGAACCATGCAGGGGCCTTGATCATATGTAGCAATAGTTGCATCAATATGCCTGATATAATGATTCAGTACATCTAAGGAGGGCACAAGTGCATTTCTTAGCTGTGTTTGTCTTGCCCTTATCTTAGTAATCTCTATCTTGGCTTTCACAATTTTATCTAACTGCCCTTGGTAAATTTTGTTACAAACATTGATGTCTTGAGAAGGGTCTTCAACTGATTTCCTTACAGCTGCAATCAAGATGTCTGCTTCCTCAATTTTCTTGGTATGTTCTGAAGTGATTTTACCTTTGTCCATGTAGTTAGCTATCAATTTTTCTACCTTTTTATGCTAACTCTTTCAGAATTGCTTGACCAATCTTCAATGAATTGAGATCTAATGAGAAATTATTTATTAACTCATCCAACCTTTTCTTATTGTACTTGTCTTCTGCAATTTTTGTTTCTGAGTCTACTAGACTTGTAAAATTTTCTTTGAAGCTTGAAAAAATACTATTGACATCATCAACTAATTTAATATTTACCAATTTCTTGTCTGCATGTACTAAGTTGTTTAAAATGCTGACTAATTCAAGAAAGATACAATTTATCATTACTTGCTTCTCTTTTTCTTTCTCCATAGCCAATACACTTATCTTGATCAAATCTTCTTTTCCCCATGAATCTAGGCTTGTTTTATCAAGGGTCAAACTTGACAACAATGAAATAGATGGCTTGGTAGAAGGGATAAGTATTGCATTCTGCCTTACATCCATACATTCACTCTTCACTGGGATCTCAACAGAGGGTGACACATTATATTTATCTTCTTTTCCAATTACCTATCCTGAAGTGTCATCAGTTGGCATTTCATCTTCCTGCAAAGATGCTTTGTCACTGGATAGGATCTCAGCTTATTCAGTACTCACAAAGGCTTCTTCAAACTTATTTAAATCATTATCTGAGACTAACATGGTTATCTTAACATCATTTATCATAATATTTTCATATGTACTCTCAAGTTCCTTAGAAATTTTAGCTTCCATTGCTTTGTCTAGGTCTGCTTGGGTGACACCATGAATTTTTAGAATATTAGATGTAATCCTTGATGCTTTCCTCTTATTTTCTGCACTGTACAAGATATAATCATCTTGTCTTGTCTTTTCTCTATATGTGCCCCATCTAGGCTCATTTGGATCTTTAGGCCCAGATAGAAGGACTTGTGCATATCCTTCCAGAATATGTTCATCTACCTCATAACTAAGTGGATTAATCCATTTAGTTCCAGGCTCAACTTCTTCCATGCATGTAGAATCTATTTCCACCATAAAACATATAGTATCCTTGTATTTGTCAACTATGTTCTCAGGTATTCTAAACCTTTTCTGCATCTTAATTATGAATGTCTTGATCTCCATATCCATATGATCCTTAAGAGTGCTTTCAAATGTAGCTTTTAATGAAATCTAAGGTAATGTAGGTTTACTTCTATCTAGGTAAAGGTTAGAAACCTTACCAACAATGTGAAAGTACATGTATATGATTAAAAAACCAAATCTGAATATTTTGCTTTTGTCATGTTTTATAGCTCTATTGTTCTCTATCAACTGTGCACGCAAGATCTCACAAAGGTTGTAGTGAGTGTTATCTTTCACTATCCTTATGGCTGCCAGAACTGTAGTTGCAGATACACTGTTTATTCTACTTGCGTGCTGAAATTTTTATCCAAGAATCATAGCAATGAGTTTAATGTCTTTTTCTTCTATGGGCTCAATAGTCATGCCACACTTATCACTCCTGGACTTACATGCCTGCTCAACCTGTTTCTTGACATCTTTTCCTGTGGGAAGAAGGGGACCATTTTTAGAGAGTCCAGTCATCTCATGTATAAGGTCAGATGTAATGTGAATAGGGACTTCACCAATCCAAAATAGATCATCATGAATCCTACTGAGTATAATCTTGATCCATTCTGATTCATAAAACTTGTGCGCATTCACATACTCAATAATAGGGTTTTCTTAGAGATGTGAGAGATCGTTCTTGAATGAACAATCAGGGTTACTCATAGATGCCATAAGTGACATTATGTTGTCTTCACGTACAGACTCCTTCTTATAGTAAATGCAAGCATGAATATCTTCGACATGCACGACTCCTAACAGAGTCTTGGAAAATGCCCCTTCAACATCATCTAACACTGATTTGAATGGATTCTTTTTAAACACATGTCTCTTCTTTCTAGTGATGTCATAGACTACTGGAGTTTCCATTACTTACTTGTTGATTGCTAAAATAGGGTTCCAAGGAAATTATGATCAAACAAAATACTCTAACTCCTATGTAACTACACAAAAATGAATGAAACCAACTGGAATGTTAAAGGAACTCAAACATCACAAAGTTTTGCAACTGGTCTCACCAAATGAATCCGTACCAGGCCATACACACACAAAATAACTCAGAGAACTCTTATATTTCCTTCTCTGAACATCAAGCTCCGTACACAGTGACTTCTTACCTTCCTCTAAGGCATAAGGACATCAAGTACCATCATCTTGGTGTTAAAGATGCTCCAAGAAGTTAGTGTGGCCATTTTAAATTGAGTTGTCACTCCTCGAGAAACATTTTGCAAAAGTTGCTCATGCAACATTTTGCAAAAAGACAACTTTTTAGGAACATTTGTCAAAGTTGCAATTTTGAGCATGATGCCAACACTACCAACCTTCAAGGATTTTGGAGTGATCTATAACATGCCAAGAACCTATACTAAGGCTACTAAAACATAAAATTCAACCTCAGGACAAGAAATAGCTAAAAGAGACTAGACTGGTCTAACATGGTTTCAGGCACCCTTAAGGTTTATAACTTACCTTAGGGTCCTTCACCTTACAAAATAGACCCCCACACACACACGCTAGGGTGATCGAAAGGATTCACACCTTATTACAACCAAACTAACATCAAAATAGAAGTTGCGGGAGGTGTTATGCATCAATCGGGGAAATGGAAAATTAAACAAATTGGTGATTTGTTTAATATTAGAAGACACAGTTAAGTAATTTAAATTATCACTTAATTATGGTGATAATAACAATGAATAATATTTTTTTATCATATAATGTTATTATTTAATTAAACTTAGAGAACAAGAATAATTAAATAATAGAAACTATTTAATTAGTTTTTAGAAGAACGATTAAGAAAACGTGACATAATATTAATTAAAAGCTAAATAATTAAATTAATTAAAACATTTCAATTATTGGAATTGGGGGGAAATAATGTATTTTAAATTTAAATTAAGAAGAAGGACACAAAATAATTAAATAATAAAGATTATTTAATTGATTAGGATGAACATTAGTAAATTATCGCACACAGACAACAAGACATCTTTTAGTATATATAGTCTCTCCTAGAGACTCTTGTGGCTGAGTTCATGTCCTTTGGACCAACCCGTGAGAGAGTTTGCATTCTTGGTGGTATGGATGGTTCATCTTGGTTTGAAGAAATTCTTAGAGAAGCTATTGTCATACTCCTCCCTTAAGATGTATGGTGGGAGTATGGATCTTTTCCCTTTGTGGATCATAAGGTACACATGAATCATTTCTCTTTAAGATGAGTGATATCTACATGAAGAGAGCAAGTTGCCGCTAAGTTTTGAGATTGATTTTTGGAAAATAGCTTAATGGTGTGATAGCATGATGGATGAGAAATGTGGTATCAATATTTTTTATGTATTTATTCACAACTCTAGGCATGGTCATAGTTATATCAGAGTAAAGCCTTAGAAGCTTGATGGAGATTTGTGCAACATTGGAGGATTTCTTCAGCCTCCTTCCAAGAGAGCTAAGAATGTAGCACCTATAGTCATGATGCACCATATAGACTTCAAAAAATATGCATATTAGCATCCACATTTGGTTTGGGATCCGAGAACTCCTTAGAGGGTGATTCGTTTGATGAAATTCTTGAGGAGAAGCAATCTTTGAGCCAAGAGGACTGTAATGTCCCCAAGTATTTGAAAGTGACTTAATGAAGTTATCTTAAAATTAAATTAATTTCATTAGGACTTCTTTAATTAATTTTAATAATAAAATAAAAAGGAATAAAAAAGTAAGTCACTCTATTATGTTTGTTTGCTATAATCTTGTACATACTTCTTGGAAACCTTTTTTAAGGAGGTGGTTGGGCATTGTAAATCATCACAGATCAACTATTTATTTGTTTACAATTGCAATTCTAGTTTGGAATCGAGTCTCTTGTTTGTATTTTCAAAGGCGCAAGACTCTCTAGTTTTTCAGTTTCGCCCAAATTTGTGAAGTCTTCAATTGAAGAAAAATTGGCTATAATAATTATATTTGGAGTTGTTTGGTATTGAATTTGAAAATAAGAATATGTTATTGATGACAAATCATTCTTTGTTTCTGCAATATAATTCCTTGGTCAATTTTTGTTTGATGATGGCGGCATAATTCCATGTTATCTATTATTCAATTGCTTATGTTTAGCATATCTTATAAACACTATTTTGGAGGAGTATATCGTGTTGGGTCTATACTGTCTGAGGACTATTTAGTTACCATAATATTGGTGTCCCCTATTTAGTTGATATCGTTGATTCTTGTATAGGTTCAGACTCAATCCTTGACATAAGAAAGAAGTAAAGATTGACAACCAATGGTAAGACTTACACAAATATCAAAGGAGTTTGTTTGATAACCATTTCATTTGCATCGATTTGATGATAAAAAAAACTACCACAAAGCTGGATATAAGCAAATACCATTGAGAAAACATTAGTCTAGACACAATTTGATTTGTAGAGATTAATTCATTGATTGAATCTACTGATTACAAGCATCATATTAGACTCGAATTTCATACCCTAATTATTTCATTAAGCCATCTTTGAATATTTGAACTCAACTTTGGATTAGCATTGGAGACAAGAAAAACAAAAAGCACTATCGTGGGTGTTAGCATCAAGATCTATCCTATGGTGACTTTGTCACCACTAAGTTGCAGATAGTGATTGGGATCATTGCCTGCAAAAGATTGATAATGAGTATTATTGTTTAGTACCGATACACACAATATTACCGAAAAAAGCATTTTATGGTGTTGACCATCAATGTCAAATCTTTTCTGGACTAAGATTTCCATGGCATGATTATCATGGTGCACAACTACTAAAGACTCATCACCTAGCAATGATGCTGATAACAAAATCCAGTAGCAATCTATATCTCTTAGTTTAATAATATCTCAATGCATAAGTTTTAGGTGTTTTGTGACCCTATGGAGTCATCAAGAGTTTGGATGTGACAACTATCCCCAACATAGACATCACTAAGAAGGAGACATGGAACTTAACTTCTCACTTTTGTTGGATTGAAGCTTCAAGTAYTGMACACAACTTTAGATCAAGGATTATACAAAGTGGGGAGTTGGAGTTGCCCTCACCATAAAGTCATATCAAGAAACTCATTCCACAAATCYCAACACATAATCATTATTAGCATAATACAAAGCGCAATATCTTAGAATCATGGGTAATGTTCTCAGTTTCATAATGGACTAACAATCAATTTTATATATGACGTGTTTAAGATTGGAATGTCTTGTCTAGTTATTACCTATTTTGCTCTTGTATCATTTTGGGACATTACAATTGGTATAATTTGATATGAAAAATATGGATCCTGTGAATGTAAGATAATTATTGATTTTATTTCAATAGACTTAGGCTCGAGACTTAGGAAATTAAATCAGGATAGGGCCAACCGGTTGTTAGGACACGAGATTGGTAAAACACACTATTTGACACTCAAAGGTTGTGACTTAAACCTCCGCAACCGGTTGCAACAAGTTAACTACATATTAGAAGCTAGTGTTTAAGGGTTTAAACAAATGAATACTATGACCTTGGCTTCCATGCCTAGCCAAATTTTGTTTAGGGTTTTAGTAGACAAATTGCCATGAAAATTAACTACGACTCTACGAAATATATTTATGAACATTATCATTGTTAGTGAATAGATAATGCATTAGTAATCCCCAAATTTGTTGACCATAGTAATGCATTGACTTGACTCTTGCATAGTGTACATACCTCTTATTGAAGAAAATCATGGTTGATAGTGTATATTAACACTTTATTCATCATGCCTTATTTAACACCAAGATATTGCTATGTTTATCATATGGCATTGTTGCATAATGTGAATGCACATTTCTTGTTGATTTCAAAATCTACACAAGTGGATATTGTTGAAAATGAACAAGTGTATCATGACATTGTAACCATGATGCTTCCATGAATGTGTTGTATGAAATGAAAATTCATTTGGAAATTGTAAAAATCTCTTCATATTCCATCTTGCATAATGAAATAAATTGAGAATTCCTTGACAAATATAAAAAATAGAAAACAAAATATAATAATGTATTATATACTAAATATGGACATTTATAAATAATTTAATTATAGTAATATTTTTATAAATAAATTAGAATTAATGAAGTGGTAGTTTCAATTACATTTGAAAATAATTAATAATGAATATGAAGGAATAAATAAATAAAATAGAAATTTGGGCATGGGTGGCATGGAGTCCCAGCTGTCATCATGGACTATAATTTTATTTCTTTTTCAAATGCTCAATAAAATGACAATTTTCTTGAATCAGTATTTCCTTTTCAAATACTCAATCTAATTCTTTTCCTTCTGTGCATAAGCTCTGTATTGACGGCACTCACAATTTTCTTCAATCACTCTATGAGTATTTCTTTTTCAAATACTTAAAAACCAGTGGTTCTCTGCATAAGCTCTATATTGACAGCATTGGCAAATTTATTGAGTCGCTCAGTATTTCTTTTTCAAATACTCGAAAACCAGTGGTTCTGTGCATAGGCTCTATATTGACAGCATTGGCGATATCTTGAATCACTCTACTTGAATATTTATTTTTCAAATACTCAAAACCCAGTGGTTCTGTGCGGCATTTCCAATTTTCTTGATATTAGTGGTTCTGTGCGGCATTGACAATTCTCTTGAATCACTCTAATTAGCATCAATACCAACGGTTCTGTGCATAAGCTACAAATAACAGCTTTAAATCCATTATTCTGCACAAGGATCAGTGAATGACCTTATTCTATGCAAAGATTAGTGAATGCCCTTATTCTGTCCAAAGATTAGTGAATGTCCTTATTCTTATCTATGGTTAGCGAACGGTTGGCTGCTTCTCCTCATTCTACTGACTCACAAAGAATTACAGCCCGATCTTCTTCGAGATAAGTATTTATTTTCTGAATCAAGTATTTTTTTTCAAATGTTCAATTGAGTCAAGTATTTCTTTTTCAAATAGTCAATAAATTGAAAATTTTCTGAATCTAAGGGTTTCTTTTTTAAACACTCAAAAACCAACAATCCTTTGCATAGGCTCTATTACCAGCGGTTCTGTGTGTAGGCTCTATATTACCAGCGGTTTTGTCAGTTTTTTTAAATCGGTCTACTGAGTGTTTCTTTTTCAAATATTCAAAAACCAGCGCTAAATTGAATAAGCTCTATATTAACGGCACTCACAATTTTCTCGAATCACTTTACTAAGTATTCATTTTTCATTTGTGAATAAGCTCTATATATTGGGTATTTCTTTTTCAAATACTCAAAAACCAGCTGTTCTGTGCATAAGCTTTGTATTAACAGCTATAAATCCATAAAGAGGACATAAAAGTTGCACAAATATTAGTGAGTGACCTTTTTCTTGTCTATGCTCAACCTCATGACGAATTACAGCCCAGTCTTCTTCAAGATGGCTCCATTAGCTGAGCTTCCTACAAAGACTGCCCCTGTAATAAGTATGGCCAAAGGAACAGAGTCCCGAAATCAGAGGAGACAGGTGTTGATGGTGTTGGGTAATAATTCAGCTCCCACTAGAGATGCCAAGTTTCAATGTCCCAAAAAAAGATTGCCAAGTCTCAATAGACAGAAAAGGGTGGAACCAGTAAGGAAGCAAAATAAGAAAGATGGGTTTATAATTACCAAAGAGAATGGTAGAAAATGCCCATTGTCAAGCCATGTAATAAGTATGGCCAAAGGAACAGAGTCCCAAAATCAAAGGAGATAGGTGTTGATGGTGTTGGGTAATAACTCAAGGCCCACTAGAGACACCAAGCTGCAATGCCCCAAAAAAGGATTGCCAAGTCTCAATAAACAAAAAAGGGTGGAACCAGTAAGGAAGAAAAATAAGAAAGATGGGTTTATAATTACCAAAGAGAATGGTAGAAAATGCCCATTGTCAAGCCATTATATTGCTCCGAGGGCAGAACCAGCAAGGAAGCGAAAGAAGAAAGATGGGCTTGTAATTACCAAAGAGAATGGTAGAAAATGCTCATTGTCAAACAATTATATTGCTCCATCTAGAAATACAATTCATCAGGGTTATAGAGTAGCATTAGATTTGCTAGATAAGGCTAACCCTACAACAAGTACAACCAAAGGAACAAAGTCCCAATATCAAAGAAGACAAGTGTTAATGGCATTGGGTAATAACTTAGTTCCCATGAGAGAATCTGAGTTACAATGCCTTAAAATAGGCTTGCCAAGTCTCAATAAACATAAAAGGGAAATATTGGCTGCACAAGTGAATTCAGTAGGTTCTAAAGTAGGGTTCTCTTGTTTAACAAAAAATTCAAAATCCCTTAAAGGTAAGACCTCTAAAAATTCACCGATAAATTCTTCAAGGTTGAAAAGCAATGCTCCAACATCAATTTCTTCTAAGATGATGAAGCAACAAATCAATGAGATCAAAGGAGTAAACTATTGCTCTGATCCAAGTTTGTCGAGTGGTTCAACTATTCTAGATGACAATGTTGATTTTGACCTTGTCATTTCTGAAGTGAGTGAACAAGAATTGCTAGATTTGAATTTGCTCCCTGATGGAATTCTGACAGCAAAATCGGCTATAATGCCTGTTTCTACCCTACAAATATCCGAAAGTTTTATTGCTGGAGGATTTCATAGTTTTGATGGATCTAGACTCAGTCCAGTTGAAGAGGCTTGTTTAATTCTCAATAGCCCAACTACAAATAAACATGCCTTAGAATCTCATTTTAATCCAAGTTTGCAAAGTGGCTTAATTAGATCAACTGTTAAAGATGATAGCATTGAGTTTGATCTTTTCAATTCTAAAATGAGTGAGCAAGAATCATCACATTTGTGTTTGCTTCCAGATGGACTTCCGCAAGAGGAATTGACCATGACTCCTCTTTCTACATTAGAGAAATCTGAATGGATTGTAGCTGGAGGATTTCATAGTTTTGATGGATCTAGACTCAGTCCAGTTGAAGAGGCTTGTTTAATTCTCAATAGC
>MU227195.1:3017680-3044700 GCA_018584345.1 Thuja plicata | reverse complement strand
ACCACAGGATCCTCCACAGATGCCTAGATGGGCTCGTGTTACAGTTGATGCTGCAGGATCTCTGGCTGGTGACCCTTCCACCTCTCGCCGCACCCGGTCTCACATTGCAGGTTCTAGTCTTCTGAGTATATTAGAATTCTATTTGGACTTAAAAATGCATGGGCAACTTTTCAGAGAGCCATGGATTTTGCATTCAAAGAATTTATTGACTTGTCCATGGTAATATACCAAGATGATTTGATAGCATATTCTAAGAAAATAGAGAACCATTGTGGACACCTAGAAAAAAAATTTAATAATGCTTTGGAATATGGTGTTTCCCTGAATCCCAGAAAATGTCAATTTGCAGTGACAGAAGGAAATTTGTTGAGACATATAGTGTCAAAGGATGGAGTAAGGATTGATCCAGAGAGGAGAAGCTATTCAAAAGATCACTACTCCAAAAAAATCAAAGGGGTACAATCTTTCTTAGGAAAGATAAATTGTGTAAGAAGATTTATTGCTAATTTCGCTGAGATTGTCAAACCTATAATTAAACTGTTGAAAAAAGATGCAAAGTTTCAATGGAGTGAAGAAGCACAATCAACTTTTGAAAAAATAAAAAAGGCAGTTCAAGAGGCACCTATTTTGAGATCCCCTGATTACAGTCAGTCTTTCTCATTATTCTCTTTTGCATATTTTCATACAATTGCTGTTGTTTTACTACAAAAAGATGAGGAGGGTTATGAGCATCCTATTGCATTTTTTAGTAAATCCCTCCAAGCTGCAGAGTTAAATTATGAAATGATGGAGAAACATGCATATGCTTTGGTTAAATCTATAAAGTCATTCACACCTTATCTAGATTGTGCAAAAGTGATGGCATATGTACCTCATGCAATAGTTAAGGATATCCTTACTCAGTCAGAAGTGACTGGTAAGCGGTGCAAATGGATTAATACGATTCAAGAATTTAATTTGGAAATTCACATTACCAAATTGGTAAGAGGACAAGGCTTAGCAAAATTAATGACAGAAGAAAAATTGGACTTGGTACAAGTAAATACTACAAAGGTACATGATTCAACAGTGACTAGTATTGAAAGACAACCTTATTATGTTGATATCATGTACTATCTAAAAAATGCCAAGTGCTCTGAGACTATGACAGATAATCAGAAAAGAAATCTCAAATTGCAAGCTCAAAGGTATACCTTAGTGCAAGGAGATTTATATTGGAAAGATAGGAATGGTGTGTTGTTTTTATGTTTTGATCAGAGTCAAGTTGAAAAGGTCTTGGCAGAAATGCATGCTGGAGTGTGCAGAGGACATTACTCTGCCAAATCCACTGCTCATAAAATATTAAGGGATGGTTATTATTGGCCCTACTTATTCAAATACGCTCATGCATTTGTTATAAAATGCAAACCTTGTCAAAGATTTTCAAACAAGTTGAAATTTTCAGGCACCCTATTACTAAATCCTATAAGTGTTGAAGCACCTTTTTCCATGTGGGGGATTGACTTCATTGGAGAATTTTTAGAAAAATCTAGTGGTGGACATAGTTGGATACTAGTTGCTACAGATTATTTTACAAAATGGATAGAGGCAATTCCTACAAAGAGGGCATCTAGTAAAGTGGTCATTGACTTTCTGATGGAAAATATTTTGACCATATTTGGTGTCCCTACAAAATTGGTAATGGATAATGTTATGTGCGTCAGGTCAGATGAACTTAAGGATTTCTATGATAAGTATGGGATTATGATGTCATATTCTTCCCCATATCATCCCCAAGCTAATGGCCAAGTAGAGTCTAGTAATAAGAGTATATTGAAAATCCTGAAAAAGACCCTTGAGAAAAATAAAAGAGCTTGGCATACAAAACTAAAACTTGCTTTATGGGCTGACAGGATCACAGTAAAAATAGCAACAAGTAAGTCTCCCTTTGAACTAGTATATGGTATGCAATCTAGAATGCTCATTAATAATTTGCTTCCAGTATATAAGTTTATTTAGGAAGAGGAATTAGATGTTTCTGAACCAATGCAAGATAGAATGATGCAATTAGCAGAAGTGGATGAGATCAGAAAAGATAGTCAAAAAGAGAACATTAAGTTACAACAGAAAATGAAATATTTGTTTGATCAAAGAGAAAGTAACAGGAAGTTTCAACCTGATGAATTAGTACTTCAATGAAATGTAAGTGCTAAAGACAAAGGGAAGCCTAAGAAATTTGAATCAATATGGTTAGGTCCCTTTGTTATTCATCAAACTTTCGGGAAAGATTCATATGTCCTAAGGAATATGGAGGGAGAGGTATTTGAAATGCCAGTGCATGGACAATTCTTGAAACCTTTCTTCAGTTAAAACTTGATTTCAATGCATAGTAGTCATGTATTATATGTATAGGTGTGTTTTTTTCAGTTGTGTGTTTGCTTTCTGCAGTAGGTTAGCGTGGTCTGCCTCCTAGAGATCTGTGGTTCTTTCTATAAATTTGCATTTAAGAATCCTCAGATAGAGTCACTGTTGGTTGTTTTTCCAATTTTGAAATCTTGCTGTAAAATTTTTGAGTTCCTAGTGATGTTCTTGCATAAATGTCAATTCATATCCAGAATGCTATCAAATTTTCCTTGCAAATGTTGATCTTCGAGTGATAAAATCAATGAAATAAGTAAGAATCTAGGTCCTAGGTCATTTTTAATTCATATAGAGAGAAAATCCTAGTTCTTCATAATCAGCCTATATTGTGCAGTTACTTTTTTTAGAAATTCAAAATCACTTAAGTCATGTGATCTTTTTCATGTTTTAAGTTAGTCGCGAAGTCTCTTAAAACTGACTGAATATTGCTTTCTATTTTGAGACTTAGTGCAATGCTTAGGTTGCGTTATCGCGTAAAGAAAATAATATGCTTTAAGGGATTGAGCGATTTTACGCTGGTCGTTGATTTCGATTGAGATCATGTGGTTCATGCAAAGTCTCCAATAAAGCCCCGGAGTTAAGAAATGGTATAGCGACTTTGAGTTTCTTTAGCCACGCAGTCTCACAAACAAATCACAGTTAAATCTTGCTTTGATTTTCACTCAGTCGCAGGATCTCAGAAGGAAACAGGAGTTAAGTCAAATCTTAAGAGATTCAGAGATAGTCGTAGATGCTCAGATAATCCTGTGGCTGGCGTTTAATCGCGAATTGAAAGTGATGATTAGTAAAAGTTCCTAAGATTTAACGCAGACTGGAAGATGAAAAATGAATCAAGGGCAGGCACGTAATCTCAGAAGGATTTTATAAAGTACATTAAGGTTGAGATATTTAACATGAGCGGTTGATTTGCAAAATGATCCTGCGGTGGGCACGAAGTCTCAAGATAAACTCTTCAGTTAAGAAATTATAAAGCGACTTCAAGTTTCTTCACTCTCAAAGTCTCACAAGTTTACCAAGGTTAAAGACATGGTTATATCTATTTAGTCATGAGATATCTAAAGAAGATAAGGGTTAGGTGAAATGTTATGAGATCTAGTGACTACTATCCAATTCAAAATTGATCTTGTGGCCAGCGTTTAGTCGTGAGATAAAAGTTCAGATGAGAAAAAGTTCAAGAGATCTAGCAACTACCGTCAGATTAAGGAAAGATCTAAAGGCTAGTGTTTAATCTCATAATAAACCTTGAGTTAGATAGCTTGTTTAGTGACAACGAGATTCAGTTAGTTGCTAAGTCTCCATATGAACTATGGTTAGCAAAGGTTAATTCAAGGCTTAGTGAAGTTTGCAGTGGGAAAATCCAAACCGTAGATGAGAAAAGATCTGATGGATGGTGTTAAGTCGCTAATAGAAGTCAAAAAGTTAGAGATTGTTCAGCGAATTAGAGGTAAAGATTCAGATGTTGATATGTGTTTAAGTCATTTCGGAGATCTGCAGTCTGTGTGAAGTCTCAAAATAAACCCATGGTTAGTAAACCTATCTGGCAACTTAGAGATATCTTGTAGTCGCAAAGTCTCATGACAAAATACAGTTAAGGATAAAGCTTGAGATATTTCACGTGATTCATTGGATTAAAAGTGATCTAATGGTAGTCGTGAAGTCTCTGATAAGATGCAGTAAGTACAAAATGAATGAGAGATTTCACGCCAATCGCAAGATTTAAAGATGATCTAACGATGGTCGTGTAATCTCTAACTAAACTCATGGTTAGTAAAATCTTTCAGTGACTTCAAATTTATATAGTCACATAATATCCAAAGAAACCAAAGGTTAAACATAAGTTATTCTTAAGCTTTAGTCGCAGAATCTCTGAATGAAGCATGAGTTAAGTAGATTGTTCAGCAACTTGGAGATAACCGTTGATCAAAGTATTGATCGTGTGGTTGGAGCTAATTCTCATGATGAAACTAGAGTTAAATCTAACTCTCAACGACAAGGAGATAAAGCAGTCGCGTGGTTGCTAAAAAGACCAAAGTAAAGGTAAGGTAAAGGTTAAAGCTCATTTTAGTTTACCATTGTTTCATAATACAAAGCTAAGATTACATAAGTGATTAGTGCTTTCAGAAGAGTAGAATTATCTAGATTATAGAGTGAAGAAATGAGAGTTTGATCAGTATTGTTCAGTTCAAAACAAACAAGATGAGTCGGGTAGTAAGTGTTGCTTCAACCAATGAAAAGAGTTGAGACACTGATGATGATCAGAAAGGGAAAAGGAATTACTTTGACAAATTTGTGGCTCTGCTACCAGGGCCTAGTCAAGGAAAAAAGGTAAGTGATGAACACCTTGGTGATAAAATGTCTTATTGTAGAGATGATAAGACTCCTGATTATTCTGGATACCATTTGTTTAATTACTTTCATAAAAATAGTGATGGTCATGTTCTTGTTCCCGTTTCAAACCCTTGGACATCAGGGTTAGCCAACTGATTGTTCCAGACGTATTTGTAGATGTAGATATATTGCTTTAAATTGCTAATAGGTATGATACTATCTCCAAAAACATTAAGAAGAATGATGGTACAACCCTTGTAACTCTATATGAGGAATCTTTTATGAAAGCCTTCAACATTTATAACCCTTGCACCACAGAAATAGACCTAAAGACATTGGCAGCTAGGTATACAAGGGAAGCCTGTGTTGTGGCAAATTTGATTCAAGGTCACGTGCCTAAAGGTACCATAAATTAAATAGCACCCATTCCTAATAACACTGCACCTTATTTCTACAAAGATTTGGCCTTCTACATGAAATATATTTCCCATGGTCTGTGTAGAGTTCTAGGAGTTGATGGGGGAAGTGAGAGGATATCTTCTGATATTCTGATGATTGTTTTGGACCTTCAAATTCCACATATCAGTATATACTATGACTACATCCAATATGTAATTGACAGAATGCATCAATGGTTTGTAGACATTCAGAAGAAGGAACCCAACCCTAAATTCTTGCAGTATTCTTTATTGATGCATTTAATTTTGTTTTATTATTTCAATATCATGGATCAACCAAATTTGAGACCTAGGAGATTCTACCAAGGCCAATTCAACCCCATACAACTCTGGTTGAGGCTGTAGAATTATACATCTAGGGAGAATGAATACTATGCTTTCCAGAACTGGATGATATATCCCATATTAAGTTGTTTGGGAGTCAATATGACAAGATTACCAATTAAAGTATTACAACTTCTCAATCCTTGTAAGTTTGTGGACAAGTGGATTGGAGACCACAACTGGGGAGACTTATACTACCATAAGGATTTACTTTCATAAGATTTTATGGTTTCTCCCAGCCACCACATATTCTACCATACTGTGTGCCACAAAGAATTGTTGTTATGGAGTTCATATGGAAACTCATGTTGACTGATAAGGAGCATTTGGCTCCACATAGAAAAGGTACATTATGTTATGCCCTACATCCCCGTACCTACATTTTGTGTGCAAAATGTTGGGTCCCCCCTTTTCTTTTGTTTGTTTTTGCTTGCGGCTTTGCCTTATCTGTTTTTCCTGTTGTTTTCTTTCTCCGGGGTTTTCTTCCCCGTTGTTGTGTTTTGTTTGTTTTGTTTTCATCTCCGGGATTCCGGTCCCGGAGGTTGTTCTTCATTGGGAGCCGAACTCCGGACTCTGGGATTCTTCACCACGGTGTTCTTAAAGGTGTCATTGCGGGGAATCCCCGAGCCCAGGGTCAAGAGGTTTGCTTGTCTGGAGATTGCCGGAAGGAGGTGGATTGCCCTTTTTTTACCACGGGTATAAATAGGACTTACCTGTCACTTTCACATTTACCGTGATTAAAAATTTCGAGCACTCAGAGCGTTTTTAGAGCGATTACAGAGCGATTTGCAGAGAGTTAGCTATAATCAGTGCTTAACACTTCCAGTCATTATCAGGCGATTGTGAGTGCTTCGTGGTGGCGGTTGTGATCGTCTGACGAGCTGAAGCTGTTGCAGAACTCCCATGGTAACCCCTTCCTTTCCTCCACCCTTCGGCATTCTCAGGTTGGTGTTTCTGTTCCCACCTTTTTGTTTTCTTTTGGTTTGTTTAGTGTTTCTTTTGTCTTGCTTTTGTTTGTCATCTTTCTATTTTGTCTGTCTTCTATTTTTTTGATTTTGCCGCCCGTTGGTGGGTCGGCTCTGCCAGAGGGTCATTCGCCCTCTGCGCAGAAGTGGTCAGTTTGTAGATTATGTAGATAAATGTGTATACTCTGCCTTGCCTGGTTTCCTATGGATGTCGTTCCGTAGTGTGTATATTTGGTGTATATCCCTCTGTTCTATGTATATATCCCTCGACCTTCATGTATATCCTTTCGGGTGGCTTGACAAGGTGGTCGAGTCGCCTGTGTTGCTGGTTTTCCGCCCATGAACTCATTTTGGGGCATAAAACCACCTGTTTGAAACTCGGCTCTCGGCCGGTCTCAAACAAGCAGTTTTCTCTCTCTTCTATAAAACCAGTCAGACCCTCATTTATTTTCCATGCGCACAATCAATTCCAGCCAAGTGGCCTTCACTTTTCACGTGTTGGGATAGTTGGCTCCGCCGTCATCGCCATAACTTCCATTTAATACCTATGCACGTGGCACCCACGTGGGCTTGATGACTTGCCTTTTTACACGTCCTCACCAACGGTTACCTCTCTGGGCTCTAGGTGTCCTACCATCGATCCATCCCATGTCTTTACCAAGTGTGATAAAATCCCCGGACCCAGATGTTTAATGAAATTCTTAAGTTTGTGCTGCGTTTGCTTTTCGGCTATTTTTGAATGAAACTAACTTTTCAGGAAAAGCCAGCATCACGGTGGTAAGATCTCCGGACCCCAAAATATTTATTTGATTAATATGTTCTAACGGTCGCTTTGCCTTGCAGGTTTTCAGAATTCATTTCCCAAACATGTCTGAAGCATCCGCATCCTCTCCACCCGGAAGTCCAGAGCTACCTTCCGCGGCAGCCACCAGGGTGGCAGTAAAATCCAAAATGGAGAAGGCCTTAGAGAAGATGCCCCTGACTATGAAGTTCATTAAAGACAACATCATAATGGGCTCAAAGATCGAGTCCAAAGTCAAACTTATCACCGACACCAGCGTCGGAACATGGCCAGAGATGCAGGCCTTGGTAAAAATAATGTATATCCAGTGACAGGCTGGAGTTCAGCTAGCAATCAACGTCGGGGACTCCAAAATCCTCAAGGCAGCTTGTTTCCCGTGCTCTGTACAATCTCCGGAGCTTATCTTAACACTGGCCACCAATTACAACTCTTTTGTTCGGGCTGTTATGCTCGCAGCCACAGAACCAACAGGATACCCTACTCCTCTGGTATCCCTCGACCCAGACACATTCCGAGCGGGTCTGGGAATCCCACAATTCGCCAAGGCCTTAGTGGTTACAAGGACGGATGCCTTGGCCCAATTCACACAGCTGGAGGATGCAGCCCGAGTGTACATGAATACCCATTGGCTGAAGGTCCCAAAGAGGGACCCTAAAAGGATGAAGATAGAAATTCCCCGCTCTGAGTTTAAAGAAAGCATTCAGATGGGAATGATAGCATTGGCCCGGGTCTTTGGGCAGCCCTCCGCCCAAGAGTTTGCTAAATGGATGTATTACTTCCTCCTCAGCATCTCCACCAAGGGAGGATATTTTGACTGGGCAGCAATAATCTCCAACCATATCAACTCCCAGTTCCTCCAACTAAACAGGAAGAAGAAATTCTACATGTCTTCCTATGTTTTCTGGGCCCTAGCACAGCAGAGGCCCCACACCCATGGCTTAGTTATAGACGGTGTGCTCGGGATTGGCCCGGGACAAAAGGCACTGTGGGACCATTTCCCACAAGTTCAATGGGAGGCCAGCTTCCCCAGTTTTTACCGGGTAAATGATGCGTTTGTTTATTATCATCTGCTCACACCCACCCGAGACGCTGGATACTGCCTATCCTCAGAGGCGATGAATTTGGTCCATAGTTATGGACATTATTACATCCAGTTCCAACAACACACTTACATTAGGGTCACCGGCTTCTGCGGGAAACCCTACTTGTTGCCCAAACACTGTGGGGACAAGATCGTGCTCTCGGAATACTGCAGGCAAATAATGGAGGTGCATACCCTCTTTGCCTTGAAAAAGATACCCAACATTCTGTTCCCAATCACCTGCGGGAACTACACATGCAGCTTGGCCGCTGCAAAGGAGGTGGACAATGAACTGAAAAGTTACAACTTGGGAGAATTTTACTTAGCGCGGAAAAATTTTGATCCGCACGGAAAGATAGCAACGACACTGCCCTGGGCTTCAGAGCCCCATCATATCCATATGGAGGATTTCTGGGTAGATTGTCAAGACGATGTGGAGGTGCGGAGCCGGCACTATGTCAGGATGACAGCCGACATGATGCAAAAGTTGAAGCTCCGGAGGTTCCCGGCGGACTTCTTAGACGCCGCCCCCACCATCGACCCCCAGTACAAGGCAAAGGGGATCGATAAAAGGACTCTTCCACCAGTAAATTGGGACGCCCAGGAAGGGCCCACAATTGAGGACTTCACTCGAGAGGTGGTCGAGCGAAGTCACACCTATTTCAAGAAGGTGTGCCCCGGAAGTACTCGCCGAGCAGCCCAACCGGCACCAAAATTAACTCCGGGGGCCGGGACTCCTTCGCAGGGAGTGGATAAAGGAATAGAGACAACCCCTCCTACGCAAGAAGTCCCCATCAAAGAACAGATCAAAAAATCAGTGACAACCTCCCAGCAGATGAGGGAGCAATTAATAACATGGTTGGCCACTCCACTGCTCATGGCCGGACCAATTCGTCCCTCTTCCTCCCCGTCGCTGGCAGCCTTAATGGTAAAGGCAACGGGGGTGGATCCCATGGAAGCAGCATCAATAAGGGATGCAGGGCCACCTTTGGTTACCCGGAGAAAGAAAACGCTTAACAAAAATCCTAAGGCAGAGCCGGGGTTGGGAACATCCCAAGCCCAACAAGTGAAAATCCTCTGTTCCAGTTCCCCGGAGCCGAAGAAGGAAATAGAGCTTGCTGAAGTCCCGGCCAGTCCCCCTCCGCAAGAGGAATTTGATGATTTTTTAGCAGCCGATGAGTTCAGAAACTTATAGGGGGACAACAGACAAGCAGGGACAAAAGTCCTGGGGGCAGAACCAGAAGCTGCAGAGCAAGAAACTCCTGAATAAGAGCCTGCACAGGAACAAGAAAGGCAGGTGGAAGAGAAAGAGCTAGAGCCGGAGATTGCCTCCAGGGCTCAAGCGATGCAGGGTCCGAGAGTGGACCAACAAAGACAAGGTGAACAAATGGCATCTGCTGGGGGAATTGGACCTTTGGGAATAACCGTAACCCCAACCGCCATGTTCCAAGGGCCACTCCCGGGAGCAACCTTTGGGCAGGTGATTACCACAGCCCAAACTCTAAGTCTCGGCCCAACCCCTCCCCTACTGCCAAAATACGTACCAACAGAGGAAGAAGCCCCGACAGTAGAACAAGAACAACAGGAAGAGCAACATGAAGAAGAAATCCCCGAGGAAGCCTACCAAAGTCCAGATGAAGTAATAGATACAGAGGACAAGGCTGAGGAGATGGAGGTTGATGAAGGAAATGTTGCTACAGAGGTAGATGCAAGGAAAGGGACAGATGAGATCCACGCCACTGAGGAGCAACAGCCGTAGAACACCCAGGAAGAACCAAGGGAACAGATTCTGGCAGGAAGGCCACCCCTACAACCTCAGTGGCTAATAGAGAGTAGAAAAAGAAAAGCTCCATCAACTCCTGTGACTCCTCCCTCCCTGGCCGAAATGATGGCCCAAGTCCAGGCCCCACCAAAGGCCAATAAGCCCCGGACATTTCATACTCTTCGAACTGGGCCGGGCGGAGAAACAGTTGCCATTGTGGCAACACCTCCCCCAGGCACCGATGAAGCAACCACGAAACCCAGAGATTATAACATTGCAGAGGTATTGCTGGGTGAAAGAGGAAAGCAGGGCGAGGTGGACTTGCTGAAGGAGGTAGCTAGGGCAGTAGAAGCCCATTATGAGAAAGAAGCCCAGAGGCTCAAAGCAGAAAAGGCAAAAAATGCAAACCTTATGGGGTTGCTCACTAAGCTGGCTCGACCTATCAATGCCGCTCCCTTGGAGGCCTCCACCTCTGAAGATCTACCGCAGAGTGACATAAACTCGCTGCGAATAATGAAGAAGAAGGCCCAGGTAGTGGACGAGTGGGTCGCCCTGCAGATAGGAAACACCCGGCGTTTCCTGGTATCCACCCTCCCAGATTTGTATACGGCCCGACAGGTTGTACACCAGGCAGAAATTCTTATTGAACTATGGGAGGGTGATATCGAGAATTATCAAGCATGGAAGGTGGATCTTGAGGAACTCCTTAGCCTGGGAGAGGAAATGATTTCTGAATCCAGAATTCTGGGGGATGAATCATTTGATTTTGTGAGGACCCAACACTCCAGACTTGGCCTCACATTGGTGGTAATCAAGCAACTGGTAGGGTCTCTGCAAGATAAAATCAATGCAGTAAAATATTCTTTTAATTTATACAAGTCTTTTGTAATAAAGACTTCTGGGGCGGACCCCCTCAGCACAGATACATGTACCCCAGAAGATTCAGTTTTGGGGAGTTTTGATGAAATAATGAAGTCCCGGTATCAATCTCCGGAGGGGATAGATGGGGCCCAGATGATAAAATTAACTCGAATGGTACTTAGTGGCCATGATGCGGCAAAAATGGCCGATGAGTTTAAAGAGAATGTTCCGGACCTAGGGGAACAGGTTGAAGTGGCTAAGTACCGAAGGGCCAGCTTAAAAGATATTGACAAGGATGGCATTTCCCGCCTCCTCCAGGCTTTCAATGATAATAAGCAACCTTGAGCTTTCTCCAGGGGCTGGGGAAAACTCAAAGCGTTGGGTATTCTTTATTCTTTTGGGGATGTAAGTTCGTGGATCCCGGAGTCCCGGATCCAAAATTCTGTATTCTTTCAAGTGATCCGTGTCCCGGTCCCCGAGGCCGACCGGTCACTTTCATAAGCGGTTAATAAAGGCTGTCAGAAGGTGGTTGGCTACATCAAGGGGGCGTCTACTAAACCATTGGTTTTCTGACAGGATGGTCTTCTCGAGGCGCCGCTCAGAGGTACACCTAGTGCGTTGGAGGCAGGGCGCCGCATTTCCCATTTATGAGGCATGTAGCCTCGATCCCCGGGGGACCTACTTTCTTCCTTCTCCTTCCTGGCTCTCTTCTCAAGGCTGATTCTTCCGCTGTATATTCTTGTCGCATTCTTCTGACATGTCAGACCTATTCCGTCTCAAGGTCTTTTGTAGGGTGGCGCAGGTAGTACCGGCCCCCAGATATTATATTTTATTGAAACGTGATGTAAAATAGGGTTAGGGTTAGAAGGGAGTTGTATAAATAGCCAGATCGGCCCATTTCCAAGTGTCAGAAAAATTGATGATTTTGTTGTCCATAGTAATAGCAAAGTGATTTCTCATTTTAAGTTGCAGAGCTCAATGCTCCATTGTTCTATTTTCAATAGTTAGATGCTCCCCTGGAGCCACCATTGTACCACGTGCCAGTGCTTGCTGGAAGAGACATTAATGAAGAAGGAAGAATTCTGTGCAATGATGTTGTTGGCATTCCTACCTCTGAGTTAATGGTATTTTATGTTTTATGTTCTTTATGTCTTCTACTCTGATATGTTAAAATAGATCAACGACTTTCTTACCCTCACTACTGATAAAATACTAGTTGATGGTTGCGTATTTCTTCAGTATTTAGTGTAGTATGTCAGAGTATTATTGATGTTCCAGATGTTTAAACATGACTATAGTTAGAAGAAGTGTTTCTAACCCTGCAGGATCTTTTTCATTTTATTTGCTAAGTGTAGAATGCTAGGGGAAAACCTTACCTTATTGAATCTTCGGAGAAAATGAGTTGAAGAAACCAGCTATCCCCCTCAAAAATAGTCACCTCTCCCAACCGAGCCCCGCGCCATTGTGACCCGACACCGAGGTGCTTGAAGGCCTAGGGATTCTATTTTCCCCGGTCTTCCTTTACAGGCGAAGTTGGCCGGTACCTCCGGTACCCGGTGACAACTTATGACTGTTGGCAGACCCAGTCAGCAAAACCCCATCAACAGAAACTGGTGCTAGAAGGAGGGCATGAATTCATCCCCCTCCCGAGATTCTGATTTTACACCTCCTGAGGGTTCCCCGAGTTATAGTTTTAAGAGGCCAGCCTTCAGCGGGATTGGGTCTTTCTCCCCAGCGAAATTTGAAAGAGTCCTTAGGTCTACCCCGAATCCCAAAAAGTTTGTTGAACTCGAGCCTCCTGCTCGAAAGAAATGGACCTCGAAATTCATACCAGCCGCTATTGTCTGGGGGTCCAGCCTACCTTAGAATACCCAAACTTCCCAGGCAATCCAGGGAACCAGTGCCCAAACTACCCAACATCTAGTTCCCCAAATGGTCGCATACTTCGGAAACACCAGGTCCCCAATGGGAACTTTTTCGGGCGCAATCAACGACTTACCCTCTCACCTGGAGAAGATCTACCCACGATATGAGCACTTAGGCTCTCAAACCGCAGAAGAACATTTACAGGCATATAAGGATGCCATGATCCGACACCAGATCCAGCATGAAGATGTTGTGACTTGAATGTTTCCCTTGTCTTTAGGGAAAGGAAAATTGAAATGGTACCTTAACCTTCCTGCCAACTCCATAAACAGCTGGCAGGACATGGAGGATGCCTTCCTGGCTGCCTTTCGTGTGCATGTGGACCCAGCCTGGTCCCATAGCTAGTTCATCTCCATCAGGAAGGAACCCAATGAACCTCTTGCAGCATTTAACCATAGATTTCAGCGGGCCTTGAAGTGATGCACGGGCCCTTTTATTCCATCCCCAGAAGTAACCATACAAACCTACCTTAATGTGATGGACCCTTTCGTTGCCACTCTCCTTTGGAGAACAACCGCTGTGGGCGACCGGGACACTTTGGAAAAAGTTTACAACCTAGCTTTAGAATTGTCCCGTGGTCTCAACAAATCCTCGGGCGGGATTTGGGCAGAGCACACCCTTCAACATGATCCCCAGCGGAACAACGTACACTGGCGGATATAACCCCAATCTGGCGATGGGTGCCCCCTCGATGGTGATGAATCCTCTGCCACCCCTGATAGACCAGCAGGCCCAGTACGTTTACCCAACGCAGACCCAGACAATGCCAGGTCTGGAAACTTTCCCTTGGAATCAGCCGCAATAGGCACAAAAGCCTGAGGCACAATCGTCCGGAGTGCCCTTCTTTCAGTCGTCCACGACTGGAGGATTGCCGCCCTCGACTCTGGCTAATACTGCTGCCTTCCCAAGAAACCAACAACAACAACTATCACATTGTGACGCCAATACTCAGTTGACCATCAAGGTCAAATCCCTCCGGTGAATGTTGTCTACCTTGACAGTGGACATGGGCCAATTGAAGGCAGGGTCCTACGCACCCCAGAGTTCAAACACCTAGAGGGGAAACATTTTCTCTGGCCAATGAAACAACAACGCCAGAGGAAGAAACTTCAACAACGGGTCTAGGCCCAATCAACAACAATGAAATAATAATGTGAACAACAGAGGCCCACCTTCGAACCAAAATGCCAACCAAAATGGTGCTGGACCATCTTATTTCACACCAGTTGCAGACTTCCAGCCCATGACTAATTGGTGTAGATTGCACGACATGGGTTCACACAATGAGGTGAATTGTGCCACCTTGGAGAAGGTCATCATGATCTCCCAGCTAGACAGGCAGCAGTCGCATGATACCACCCCTCCAGAGCCTCCTGCCCAAGAGCCTACCCACAGTGCCTTCACTTGTGACACCATCTTCTTCGGAACTTCCAGGGAAGATGAAGAAGAATCCAAACTGCAGAGATTCTTTGATGAATCTATCCCGCCCTTTGAGGCCAACGCCTTTACTAACCCGCGGACTCCATATAATACTCAGAGTCAGGTTGGTAAAGGACCAGCTTACACGCCCACACCTCCTATCAAAGACACCCCTCCTCCTAGGAGTAACATGACTGACAGACCTGCTCCTCCAAAAGGTCCTAGCTCTAACCAAGCAAAAGATCTCACCGAGGAAAATCACCAGTTCCCGGGAGGAAGATTCGACATTACGAAGGCGTTAGAGCGAACCACCACCTCCATGAACTTGATGGAGGTCTTTCTTAATTGTCCCGAGCAGAAGAAGTCTCTTCTAAAGCTCTTGGGAAACCCAAAAGCCATCAGCCGCCCACCCAAGACCGTCTCGTTTGAAGATGCTAACGCAGCCGTCTTCCAGGGAAACAATGAGGATCCCCCCTTCCTACTAGGCCTGAATATCCAAGGCAAAAACATACACAATTGCCTAGTGGACTCCGGAGCTTCGGGTAACATCATGCCCTTGTCCATTTGTCAGAAGCTCGGATTCCATCCCACCCCATCTAATGGTGCATTGATCCAACTAGATAAGACTATTGTAAAAATGGTGGGGGAATTAAAGAATGTCCAGATACAGCTTATCCAGGACCCCAGGATAGCCAGCATAATTGACATCCAAGTGGTGGACATCCCAGAAGCTTACGAGATGTTATTAAGTCAAAATTGGTCTAAGTCCTTGAATGGATACTTTTCGACTGACTTCACCCATTTATGGCTTCCATGGGAAGGAGAATCAAATAAGATTCAGGTTGAAAGTGAACCCCAGATGAAGCAGGCCCTTACCAAGGTTGGGAGGGTCAATGAGGTCTTTTTCTCTGAGACTTCCCTGGGGGTGTACCGACCCTTTGAAATCTTAACATTCGATTTCATCCCCGGAGAGGATCCCGCAGTGCTGCAGAGAGCCCAGGACCTAGAAGAAAAGATGAGAGTTGAGATCAATGCTCAAGGTGCCACAACAACCCTTACCACACTCCTATCCAGCACTTGGTGCCGAGTACATTACCAGAAACATTTAGAGCTTGAGTGTGGGCTGTGTCTTTCGGTCGCTAACTGGCACCTCGATACCTTCCGTAATAAACAACATGTAACTGATTCCCCAGGTCCTAGTGTTCCTAGGAAATGCACTCCTTTGGTGCCGTCTCCCCAGGAATCCCAAATCCAAATGTCTCTGGAGGTAAACTCTACCCTCACGCCGGTAGTCCAGGAGGAAACCCCTAAGTTTCCCAGCAATAATCCAAAGACTACTCCCCTTCCCCAGCCCCAGATTACAAACAATGACTTATGGACCCTCAAGTTTGATGGGTCCCGATCCAAACAAGGCTGCGGGGCCGGGGTAGAACTAATCAACCCGCGAGGGAAGTCCTTCCTCGCGTCCTACAGATTACAGTTCAACTGTACAAACAATGTCACAGAGTACAAGGCTTTGGTCCTTGGAATCTTATTTGCGTTAAGGAAAGGTGTCACCTGCCTCCGGGCTCTGGGTGATTCAGAGTTGATTATTAAACAAGTCTGGAGTCAATACACATGTCACGACAAAAGGCTGGCCGCATACTACAACTGGGCTTGGAGCCTTATCAAAGATTTCGATGCCTTCGGCATTGACCTCATCCCTCGCTGATGGAACTACGTCCCGGATGCCCTCGCCATTTCTTCCAGCACACTTGAGCCAATGGCCGGCTCGCGACTCTGGAGATTTTCAGTTGAGATGGTCCCTACCCTGTCCATTCCAGATAATGTCACCCACTTTCAGGTTTTTGAGGACGATCAACATATCCTGGCCTTCATGGCGAATGTTGGCGTCTTTGAAAATTAGATAGTGGAAGAAAGAGACCATGACGATACTCGGCAGGGTGACGAAGATGATGGGATCATGGACCTACCTACTAACACCATCCCGAAGGGGATGGTCGCACTAGAATGAATCTTTGACTTGGACCCTCGGGCCCGGGAGAAGGTGTCATCCTCCTTTGAGGGAGGAAAGTTTGAAAAGGTTAACATCGGCCAGCCCGGTGAGGAAAAGATTATTCACATTGGTACCTCCTGTTCCCCTAAGGAAAAGGAGAAGATTCTTGCGGTTCTCTGAGAATACATTGACGTAATTGCCTGGGGTTATGAAGACTTGAAAACATATGACACATCCATCATGACCCATACTATTCCCTTGAAACCTGATGCTAAGCCCTTTCAGCAAAAGCAAAGACCAGTCAACCCCCTGATAGAGCCCCTGACTCGTCAAGAGGTAGAAAAACTGCTGTCGGCCAGGATAATCTTCCCAATCTGGCACACTACATGGGTTGCCAACCTAGTCCCTGTAAGAAAGAAGAACGATGAGATCCGCCTTTGCGTGGATTTCTGAAACTTGAACAAGGCCTCCAAGAAAGATAATCACCCTCTCCCTTCGTTGGATGAGGTGTTGCAGATAGTGAATGGATCCTAGATGATGTCCTTCTTGGATGGGTACTCTGGGTATAACCAGGTCATGGTTAAGTATGAAGACAGAGAGAAAATTGCATTTACCACCAAGTGGGGAATGTTTGCATACAGGAGAATGTCCTTTGGTCTGATCAATGCGGGGGCTACATTTTAAAAGGCCATGGACATTGCGTTCGAGGGCCTCATAAATCAGTGCATAATCATCTACATAGATGACTTGACCATCTTTTCCCGAGACAGGCATGACCATCCCGCCCATCTCGCTCAGATCTGTGAGAGATGTCGCCGGTATGGGATATCCCTCAAACCCAAGAAGTGCATATTCGGGGTCACCGAAGGGAAGTTGCTCGGGCATATCATCTCTGAGAAGGGCATATCTGTAGACCTAACAGAGTCGAAGCATTGCTAAACTTACAAATGCTTGGCAGCTAGAAAGAGATGTGATCCTTCTTCGGAAAGATCAACTTCATCCGACGGTTCATCACCGGATTCGCAGAAATTGTCAAACCGCTCAATGAGATGATGAAGAAGGATACCAAGATTGAGTGGAGCCCTGAAGCAAAGCGGGCATTCACCCAAATCAAACAGACAATAACAGAAGCACCTGTCCTGGCTAGTCCAGACTATTCCCTTCCATTTTATATTTACTCCTTTGCTTCGCCGCATTCTTCCGCGGCAGTGTTGACTCAAAAGGTTGAAGGGGAAGAACGACCAATAGCTTTCATGAGCTCCCCTTTCAAGAATGCCGAAGTCTGATATTCATCACTAGAAAAGAAAGCCTTTGCTCTAGTTCGCGCCGTGAAGAAATTTTGGCATTATATTATCTAGAACAAAGTGCATGCTATCATTCCGGACCAGGATGTCAAGTCTCTGCTGATGCAGAGCGAATTGTGTGAGAGATGGGGTAAGTGGATGGCCATCCTCCAGGAATATGACTTAGAAATGCAGCCCATGAATATAGTCTGGGGCTAGGGACTAAGTCGAGCGATGGCAGAAGAGACTCCCCGCATAGAATGTCAAACTTACGTAGTGGAGTCCATTACCCAAGACCCGTGGTATACCGATTTGGTATATTTGCTACTAAATAATAAATGCCCGGAGGGATTACCTCCCCACAAATGTCGCACCCTGCGGATGAAAAGTGCCCACTTCATGATCAAAAACTCCATGCTCTACCGCAGAAACTACGAGGGAGTGTACCTCCGGTGCATCGACAGAGACCAGGCTGTGAAAGTGATTAATAAATTTCACGGGCAGTTTGGAACCGGGCATGGCTCTGTCGACGCCACTGCCCATCAGATCCTTCAGGCCGGATACTATTGGCCCTGTATATTCAAGGATGTTTACACTCATGTAAGGAAATGCCACACTTGCCAAACCGCGGCGCAGCGTGAGCATAACCCAGCTATGCCTTTACAACTAGTCTTCGAGGCTAGACCCTTCGCCCAGTGGGCGTTTGAATTCATTGGAGAAATCAACCCCAACTCGTCTGCCAACCATCGATACATTCTTACTGCTACTGATTACTGCACCCGGTGGTCTGAGGCCATACCATGTAAAAACAACATGACAGACGTCATTATCAAATTCCTGGAAGAAAACATCATCACAAGGTTTGGAATGCCCTTTGCTTTGGTATGTGACAATGGTCTGACATTTTCTTTGGCACAGTTACTCAAATGGACCTACAATCGGAGGATCACTTTGAAGTTTTCCAGCAACTACTATCCCCAGGGGAACGACGTTGCTGAATCAACGAATAAAAATCTACTTGAAGTGATCAAACACCTGCTAGAACAGAATCCCCGGGATTGGCATCAAAAGTTGAAATTCAACCTCTGGGCAGATCGCATTCATGTCAAGGCCACCCTAGGAATGTCCCCATTCCATCTAGTTTATGGTCAGAACCCGATATTCCCAGTTAACTTACAGATCCCCATTTTACAGTTTATGCAGGAATTTAGCAACAGGGACAACATCGTAGAGGTTCAGCTCTTAAATCTAGTACGAATGGAAGAATAGCGAGACGCAGCCCTTGAACATTTCGTGCGTCATCAAGCAATGGTAAAACAATGGTTTGACAGAAGAGCCCAATACAAGGCTTTTCAGATTTCAGATCTGGTCCTGTTGTGGGACAAGGCCCAGGAAAAGAAAGGGAAGCACACCAAGTTCCAACGGCTCTGGCTCGGACCATATCTAATCTCAGAAATCTATGGGGCAAATACTTATCGTCTTAACACCCTGACTGGTGAACCTGTCTCATTGCCTGTTAATGGACAGTTTCTCAAGCACTACTTCGAATAGGGTAAGTTTGTCCAAAGTTGTATTATATGTAAAGCCTTCCACTTGTAAATATTTCTTCTGGGTGTCTCGTTGCGAGGTAGCCCGTCTTGTAAATAGCCTTGTCGGCTGTCCTCCGAGGCAGTCCTCTTTTTTTGTTTTTGTTTTCATTTTCAATTTTCTTCTGGGGTCCCGATGTTTTGTTCTATCTTGTAGAAATTGGAATGCTTCGCATAAACTCTAGTTTCCGGTGTGATGTCTACGACATTGTGAACTTTAGAATCTATCTTTAGCCCAATGGAGTCAGCTCGGTCTCCAGGGTTGTTTCACAGGTTATGGCACATTCTGAGCAATCTCCATCGGGTGTTGTCTCCGGGAGTCTGGCAATCAGTGAACACAAGTAATATAAGGAACAAGTAATCGGACACACCGAGGGTAGATCAATTGTACTAATTGGTTGACCCAGGTCTGAGACTTTAAGGAATTCTTTTCGGGTCCAAAGTTTTATCCCCTCTTCAAATATCTAAGAGTAGGTGGACAGGTGAAAGAAGTACCGCCATTAATATTAGCTAAGCTTAAGCTTAATGGTGAAAGAAGTACCGCTTTCCCACCTAGAAGTAAGAAAAATAAGAAGAAAGAGGAAAGCGGGATGAAACTCTGGCCTCCAGGAGAAACAAGTAAATTGATGACTGGTTCGATGTAATTAGTGCCTCTTCTCTACTCCTCCCAAAGGTCATCGGCTTGATCTCCTCCCAAAGCACACACGACACCACTGATAAAAGACTACAGACTAATTCCCATGTGGTTGGATTCTCTTAGATATGTTGCTCTCCGCCTGTCAGATGCCTTGGAAGGTGGCTTGTTCCAGTTTTGCTAACCAGAGATTCTATAGTTCTCAACTACGCTAAGGCATTTGTCCCAGATAGTCACCATTTGTTATGCCCTACATCCCCGTCCCTACATTTTGTGTGCAAAAAGTTGGGTCCCCCTTTTTCTTTTGTTTGTTTTTGCTTGCGGCTTTGCCTTGTCTTTTTTTCCTGTTGTTTTCTTTCTCCAAGGTTTTCTTCCCCGTTGTTGTGTTTTGTTTGTTTTATTTTTGTCTCCCGGATTCCGGTCTCGGAGGTTGTTCTTCGTTGGGAGCTGAACTCCGGACTCCAAGATTCTTTGCCACGGTGTTCTTAAATGTGTCGTTGTAGGGAATCCCTGGGCCCGGGGTCCGGAGGTTTGCTTGTCCAGAGATTTCCGGAAGGAGGTGGATTGCCCTTTTTCTACCACGGGTATAAATAGGACTTACCTGTCACTTTCACATTTACCGCGATTAAAACTTTCAAGCACTCAGAGCGTTTTTAGAGCGATTACAGAGCGATTTGCAGAGAGTTAGCTATAATCAGTGCTTAACACTTCCATTCATTATCAGGCGATTGTGAGTGCTTTGTGGTGGGGGTTGTGACCGTCTGACGAGCTGAAGCTGTTGCAGAACTCCCGTGGTAACCCCTTCCTTTCCTCCACCCTTCGGCATTCTCAGGTTGGTGTTTCTGTTCCCGCCTTTTTGTTTTCTTTTGGTTTGTTTTGTGTTTCTTTTATCTTTCTTTCATTTTTCGTCTTTCTATTTTGTCTGTCTTCTATTTTTCTAGTTTTGCCGCCCGTTGGTGGGTCGGCTCTGCCAGAGGGTCGTCTGCCCTCTGCGCAGAAGTGGTCAATTTATAGATTATGTAGATAAATGTGTATACTCTGCCTTGCCTGGTTTCCTGTGGGTGTCATTCTGCGGTGTGTATATTTGGTGTATATCCCTCTATTCCATGTATATAGCCCTTGGCCTTCATGTATATCCTTCCAAGTGGCTTGACAAGGTGGTCGAGTCGCCTGTGTTGCTGGTTTTCCACCCATGAACTCGTTTTGAAGCAGAAAACCACCTGTTTGAAACTTGGCTCTCGGCCGGTCTCAAACAGGCAGTTTTCTCTCTCTTCTATAAAATAGTCAGACCCTCATTTATTTCCCATGCACACAATCAATTCCAGCCAAGTGGCCTTCACTTTTTGTGCGTTGGGACAGTTGGCTCTGCCATCATCGCCATAACTTCCATTTAATACCTATGCACGTGGCGCCCACGTGGGCTTAATGACTTGACTTTTTACACGTCCTCACCAATGGTTACCTCTCCGGGCTCCGGGTGTCCTACCATCGATCCATCCCGTGTCTTTACCAAGTGTGATAAAATCCCCAGACCTGGATGTTTAATGAAATTCTTAAGTTTGTGATGCAGTAAAATCCAAAATGGAGAAGGCCTTGACGAAGATGCCCCTGACTATGAAGTTCGTGCAAGACAACGTCATAGTGGGCTCAAAGATCGAGTCCAAAGTCAAACTTATCACCGACACCAGTGTCAGAACATGGCCAGAGATGCAGGCCTTGGTAAAAATAATGTATATCCAGCGATAGGCTGGAGATCAGCTAGCAATCAACGTTGGGGACTCCAGAATCCTCAAGGCGGCTTGTTTCCTGTGCTTTGTGCAATCTCCGGAGCTTATCTTAACACTGGCCACCAATTACAACTCTTCTGTTCGGGCTATTATGCTCGCAGCCACAAAACCAACAGGATACCCTACTTCTCTGGTATCCCTCGACCCAGACACATTTCGGGTGGGTCTGGGAATCCCACAATTCGCCAAGGCCTTAGTGGTTACAAGGACGGATGCCTTGGCCCAATTCACACAACTGGAGGATGCGGCATGGGTGTACATGAATACCCATTGGCTGAAGGTCCCAAAGAGGGACCCTAAAAGGATGAAGATAGAAATTCTCCGCTCTGAGTTTAAAGAGAGCATTCATATGGGAATAATAGCATTGGCCCGGGTCTTTGGGTAGCCCTCCGCTCAAGAGTTTGCTAAATGGATGTATTACTTCCTCCTTGGCATCTTCACCAAGGGAGGATATTTTGACTGGGAAACAATAATCTCCAACCATATCGACTCCCAGTTCCTCCAACTAAACAGGAAGAAGAAATTCTGCATGTCTTCCTATATTTTCTGGGCCCTGGCGCAACACAGGCCCCATGCCCATGGCTTACTTACAGACGGCATGCTCGGGATTGGCCTGGGACAAAAGGCACCATGGGACCATTTTCCACAAGGTCAATGGGAGGCCAGCTTCCCCAGTTTTTTCTGGGTAAACGATGCGTTTGTTTATTATCATCTGCTCACACCCACCTGGGACGCTGGATACTGCCTATCCTCAGAGGCGATGAATTTGGTCCATAGTTATAGACATTATTACATGCAATTCCAACAACACACTTACATTAGGGTCACCGGCTTCTCAGGGAAACCCTACTTGTTGCCCAAACACTGTGGGGACAAGATCGTGCTCTCAGAATACTGCAGGCAAATAATGGAGGTGCATACCCTCTTTGCCTTGGAAAAGATACCGAACATTCCGTTCCCAATCACCTGCGGGAACTACACATGTAACTTGGCCATAGCAAAGGAGGTAGACAATGAACTGAAAAGTTACAACTTGGGAGAATTTCACTTAGCACGGAAAAATTTTGATCCGCACGGAAAGATAGCAACGACACTACCCTGGGCTTCAGATCCCCATCATATCCATATGGAGGATTTCTGGGAAGATTTTCAAGATGACGTGGAGGTGCGGAGCTGGCACTATGTCAGGATGACAGCTGGCATGATGCAAAAGTTGAAGCCCCAGAGGTTCCCGGCGGACTTCTCAGACGCCGCCCCCACCATCGACCCCCAGTACAAGGCAAAGAGGATCGATAAAAGGACTCTTCCACTAGTAAAATGGAATGCCTAAGAAGGGCCCACAATTGAGGACTTCACTCAAGAGGTGGTCAAGCAAAGTCACACCTATTTCAAGAAGGTGTGCCCCAGAAGTACCCGCCGAGCAGCCCAGCCGGCACCAAAATTAACTCTGGGGGCCGGGAGTCCTTCGTAGGGAGTGGATAAAGGAAAATGAATAGACATGACCCCTCCTACGCAAGAAGTTCCCATCAAAGAATAGATCAAACAATCAGTGGCAACCTCCCAGCAGATGAGGGAGCAATTAATAACATGGCTGGCCACTCCATCGCTCATGGCTGGACCAATTCGTCCCTCTTCCTCCCCGTCGCTGGCAGCCTTAATGGTGAAGGAAATGAGGGTGGATCCCATGGAAGCAGCAGCAATAAGAGATGCGGTGCCACCTTTGGTTACCCAGAGAAAGAAAAGGCTTAACAAAAAGCCTAAGGCAGAGCCGGGGTTGGGAACATCCCAAGCCCAACAAGTGGAAATCTTCTCTTCCAGTTCCCCGCAGCTGGAGAAGGAAATAGAGCCTGCTGAAGTCCCGGCCAGTCCCCCTCCGCAAGAGGAATTTGATGATGTTTTTGTAGCTGATGAGTTTGAAAACTTATAGGGGGACAACAGACAAGCAGGGATAGAAGTCCCGGGGGCAGAACCAGAAGCTGCAGAGAAAGAAACTCCTAAACAAGAGCCTGCACAGGAACAAGAAAGGTAGGTGGAAGAGAAAGAGCCAGAGCCGGAGATTACCTCCGAGGTTCAAGCAATGCAGGGTCCGGGAGTGGACCAACAAAGACAAGGTGAACAAATGGCATCTTCTGAGGGAACCGGACCTTCGGGAATAACCGTAACCCCAGCCGCCACATTCCAAGGGCCACTCCCGGGAGCAAACTTTGGGCAGGTGATTACTACGGCCAAAACTCTAAATCTTGGCCCAACCCCTCCCCTACTGCCAAAAGATGTACCAATAGAGGACGAAGCCCCGGCAGTAGAAGAAGAACAACAGGAAGAGCAACATGAAGAAGAAATCCCCGAGGAAGCCTACCAAAGTCCAGACGAAGTAATAGATACAGAGGACAAGGCTGAGGAGATGGAGGTTGATGAAGGAAATGTTGCTACAGAGGTAGATGCAGGGAAAGGGATGGATGAGATCCACGCCACTGAGGAGCAACAGCCACAGGACACCCGGGAAGAACCAAAGGAAAAGATTCTGGCAGGAAGGCTACCCCTACCACCTCAATGGCTAATAGAGAGCAGGAAAAGAAAAGCTCCATCAACTCTCGTGACTCCTCTCTCCCTGGCCGAAATGATGGCCTAGGTCCAGGCCCCACCAAAGGCCAATAAGGCCTAGACATTTCATACTCTTCAAAATGGGTCAGGCGGAGAAACAGTTGCCATTGTGGCAACACCTCCCCCAGGCACCGACGAAGCAACCGTGAAACCCGAAGATTATAACATTGCAGAGGTATCACTGGGTAAAAGAGGAAAGCAGGGCGAGGTGGACTTGCTGAAGGAGGCAGCTAGGGCAGTAGAAGCCCGTTATGAGAAAGAAGCCCAGAAGCTCAAAGCAGAAAAGGAAAAAAATGCAAACCTTATGGGGTTGCTCACTAAGCTGGCTCAACCTATCAATGTCACTCCTTCGGAGGCCTCCACCTCTAAAGATCTACCGCAGAGTGACATAAACTCCCTGCGAATAATGAAGAAGAAGGCCCAGGCAGTGGACGAGTGGGTCACCCTGCAGATAGGAAACACCCAACGTTTCCTGGTATCCACCCTCCTAGATTTGTATACGGTTCGACAGGTTGTACACCAGGCAGAAATTCTTATTGAACTATGGGAGGGTGATATCGAGAATTATCAAGCATGGAAGGTGGAGCTTGAGGAACTCCTTAGCCTGGGAGAGGAAATGATTTCTGAATCCGAAATTCTGGGGGAAGAATCATTTGATTTTGTGAGGACCCAACACTCCAAACTTGGCCTCACATTGGAGGTAATCAAGCAACTGGTAGGGTCTCTGCAAGATAAAATCAATGCAGTAAAATATTCTTTTAATTTATACAAGTCTTTAGTAATAAAGACTTCCGGGGCTGACCCCCTCAGCACAGATACATGTACCCTAGAAGATTCAATTTTGGGAAGTTTTGATGAAATAATGAAGTCCCGGTATCAATCTCTAAAGGGGATAGATGGGGCCCAGATGAAAAAATTAACTCGCATGGTACTTAGTGGCCATGACGCGGCAAAAATGGCCGATGAGTTTAAAGAGAATGTTCCGGACCTGGGGGAACAGGTTGAAGTGGCTAAGTACTGAAGGGCCAGCTTAAAATATATTGATGAGGATGGCATTTCCTGCTGCCTCCAAGCTTTCAATGATAATAAGCAACCTTGAGCTTTCTTCGGGGGCCGGGGAAAACTCAAAGTGTTGGGTATTCTTTATTCTTTTGGGGACGTAAGTTCCCAGATCCTGGAGTCCCGGATCCAAAATTCTGTATTCTTTCAAGTGATCTGTGTCCCAATCCCTGAGGCCAACTGGTCACTTTCATAAGCGGTTAATAAAGGTTGTGAGAAGGTGGTTGGCTACATCGAGGGGGCGTCGACTCAACCGTTGGTTTTCTGACAGGATGGTCTTCTCGAGGCGCCGCTCAGAGGTACACCTAGCGCATTGGAGGTAGGGCACCGCATTTTCCATTTATGAGGCATGTAGCCTCGATCCCCGGGGGACCTACTTTCTTCCTTCTCCTTCCTGACTCTCTTCTCCAGGCTGATTCTTCCGCTGTATATTCTTGTCTCATTCTTCTGACATGCCAAACCTATTCCGTCTCAAGGTCTTTTGTAGGGTGGCGCAAGTAGTACCGGCCCCCAGATATTGTATTTTATTGAAACATGATGTAAAATAGGGTTAGAGTTAGAAGGGAGTTGTATAAATAGCCAGACCAGCCCATTTCCAAGTGTCAACAAAATTTATGATTTTGTTGTCCATAGTAATAGCAAAGTGATTTCTCATTTTAAGTTGCATAGCTCAATGCTCCATTGTTCTGTTTTCAATAGTTAGACGCTCCCCTAGAGCCACCATTGTACCACACGCCAGTGCTTGCTAGAAGAGACATTAATGAAGAAGGAAGAATTCTGTGCAATGATGTTGTTGGCATTCCTGCTTCTGAGTTAATGGTATTTTATGTTTTATGTTATTTATGTCTTCTACTCTGATATGTTAAAATAGATCAACGACTTTCTTACCCTCGCTACTGATTAAATACTAGCTTATGGTTGCATATTTCTTTGGTATTTAGTGTAGTATGTCAGAGTATTATTGATGTTCTAGACATTTAAACATGACTATAGTTAGAAGAAGTGTTTCTAACCCTGCAGGATCTTTTTCATTTTATTTGCTAAGTGTAGAATGCTAGGGGAAAACCTTACCTTATTGAATCTTCGGAGAAAATGAGTTGAAGAAACCACCTATCCCCCTTGAAAATAGTCACCTCTCCCAACCAAGCCCTGCACCATCGTGACCCAACACCCAGGTGCTTGAAGGCCCAGGGAATCTATTTTCCCTGGACTCCCTTTATAGGCGGAGTTGGCCGGTACCTCCGGTACCCGGTGACAACTTATGACTGTTGGCGGACCCAGTCAGCAAAACCCCGTCAACACATTCACACCTGGGCAATTTAAATTTTATGGCTTCACAATTGGCAAGAGGGTACTTGATTCAATTAACATGTGGTTGGGTCACTTTAGGGTCAATGTAGCCTTATATAGGTATGTTGACATAAAGGGTTTCATATTTAGTGCAAAGAAACTCTTAACACCTACCATTCCAAATACCAAAGTGCATGAGCAATGTGTAGAAGAGGACCTAATAAGGAACATCCTAGAGGATGATGAAGTTGTGAGAAGAGGAGATAAGTTCCAAGAGCTGATGGATCTGGAACAACAAATTAAGAAGAAAGGGATCCATTTTCAGGGTTACTTCCCAGATGTTCCTTATTTGCAAAGATTGGATAAGATGATAGAATCTTACGGAACACTATGCAACCACTTGGAGGAGTAGATAGTGTTAGAATAGTCCCAAAGGATAAATCAGAGGGGGGGGGGGG
>MU227195.1:2999552-3016762 GCA_018584345.1 Thuja plicata | reverse complement strand
ATTGTGTATTATATGTTGTCATCAATGACAAACATACAAACAATCAACTGCTCAGAATCAAATCTCCAACAATCTCCCCCTTTGAAATTGATGGCAACATATGATATCAAAAACATCCTCTATTCATAGTGTCCTCTTTCTTTTACAATCTTCTCAATATCCTCATCAAAGATTTCTCTAAACTGCTGTAGTTCCCCTATCTGTGTTTTTGTTCCATCTATATACTCCCCCAGAGTATATGCTCCCCCTTAGTACATACTCCTCCTTACTATATACTCCCCCTTTGACATCAATGGAAAAGGGTGCCATAGTCCTTTAGGAACAGGTACTACTCCAGAAGTAGAGTAGTCAACCATTCATCAGTCACTTAATGACTGATATCTTTGTTGCTTCTTCTAAACAGAATTAGGAGAGGGAATTACTCCCAACTTGTCCCTGAGATACTCAAAAGTATCCTTTCATAAGGGATTTGTGAAAATATCTGCCAACTGTTCTTTGGTGTTCACATAGTCCAATTTGACTTCTTTGTCTGCAACTTTTTCTCTTAAGAAATGGTACTTGATCTCTATGTGTTTTGTCTTTGCGTGCATCACAGTGTTCTTAGACATGTTGATAGTGCTAGTATTATCACAATGAATGACAATGGGATAATCAACCTGAATGCCAAAGTCTTTAACCATCTGCTTGATCCAAACTATAGTTGAACAATTCAGTGCTACTGCAACATATTCAGCTCCTGCTGTTGACTGAGAAATACAATTTTGCTTCTTGCTTATCCAAGAAACCAACCTGTCTCCAAGGAATACTACTCCTCCTGAAGTGCTTTTTTTGTCATCAATACAACCTGCCCAATCTGCATCTATATAAACATGAAGCTTTACATTCTCAGATTTAAGATACCATAAACCATAGTCTATAGTTCCCTTTAGATATCTAAATATCCTTTTTATTGCCATTAAGTGATTTTTCTTGGGTTCAGCTACAAATCTTCCAACAATGCCAACTGCATTAGATATGACAGGTCTAGATTGAGTTAGATAAATGAGTTTACCAATCATAGATTTGTACAATGTCTTATCAACTGCTGTGGAGTCATCATCTTTTGAAAGCTTGCTTCCTGTTATCATAGGAGTGCATAATGGTTTACAATAATCCATCTGAAAGGTCTCCAGTATTTCTTTGACATATTTAGATTGATTAATTAATATACCTTTATCTATTTGCTTTACATTTAATCCCAAAAAGTATTTTATAGGACCAATCATACTCATTTCAAACTCATTCTACATTTCTTTTGCAAATGCTTCACTTAGCTTATCATTACCCCCAAAGATAATGTCATCAACAAATACAACAACTAACAATAATCCATCAGGTGTTTCTCTTGTGAATAGGTTAGAATCTACTGCTCCTTTCTTGAATCCAATCTTGGTAAGATAACCATCAAGTCTATCATACCAAGCTCTTGGGGCTTGTTTAAGACCATAGAGTGCTTTCTTTAATTTGCATACCATGTCTGGTTCATTTGAAAGACTAAATCCTTTAGGCTGTTCAATGTAGACTTCTTCATTCAAATCACCATTCAGAAAAGATGATTTTACATCCATTTGATATACTTTAAAGTCTTTGACTATTGTGTATGCCAAGAACAACTTTATGGCTTCCAGTTTGCTCATAGGGGCAAATGTATCAGTGTAGTCTATTCCTTCTCTCTGTGCATATCATTTGCATACCAATCTTGCTTTGTTTCTAACTACTGTACCATCTTCATTCATCTTGTTTCTGAACACCCACTTTGTTCCAATCACATTTTTGTCACTAGGTCTGGGGACCAATTCCCATGTGTCATTCCTGATTATCTGATCTAATTCTTTTTTCATTGCATTCTTCCAATCAGAATCATTACAAGCATCTTCAACACTTAAAGGTTCAATCTGTGAAAGTAAACATATCTCTTCATCCACTGCTAGACTTTTTTCTTTTGATCTGGTCAAAACACTACTGCTCTGATGTCCAATGATGTCATTTTTAGAGTGGTATCTAGATGTGAATTTTGGAACCTTAGGTGTGTCTTCTTCTTCTATAGTCTGTGATTCTTCTATGCTAGATTCAGGGTCATTGCATGAGATATCAATGCAATCAAACATTTCTTCAATAACAGTATCTTTGTTGCTATGTCTGGATTCATCCTCAATCATAGGTGCATATTCATAGTATCTTTCTTGAACCATAAACTTTTCATCAATCTTAACATGCGTGCTTTCAATTATCTTCTTTAATCTCAAATTGAAACATCTATATGCTTTGCTTTTAGTAGAATAACCAAGGAAAATACCTTCATCACTTCTAGCATCAAACTTACCAACACCATCATCTCTTTTAATGTAGCACTTGCTACCAAAGATTCTGAAGTACTTTACTGTAGGTACATTGCCAAACCAAAGTTCATAGGAAGTCTTATCCATGCCTGGCCTTAATTGGATTCTATTGATAGTATATACTATTGTGTTTACTGCATCTCTCCAATAGGCGTGCACAACTTTTCCTTCAATCATCATTGTGCGCGCTGTATCAAGTATGATCATGTTCCTCCTTTCTGCAATCCCATTCTACTGAGGGGTTCTAGGTGCACTCAACTGTCTTTTAATACCATGCTCTTCACAATAGTCATAAAACTAATCAGATCAGGTGAACTCTCCTCCTCTATTTGATCTCAGACATTTCAGTTTCAATCCGGATTCATTCTCAACTTTAGCTTTGAATATTTTGAACTTCTCAAAGGCTTCAGACTTCTCTTTTAAGAACGCAACCGAAATCATCCTAGAAAAATCATCAACAAACAAAATGAAATACCTTTCTCCGTAGTATGATCTTGTTTGAGTAGGACCACATAAGTCTATATGCACTAGGTCCAATTTGTTCTCAGCTGAGTTCTGCTTTCTTCTGAAGGAACTCCTTACATGCTTTCCCATAACACATTCCCTGCATATTGTGTCTACTGGTCTTGCAATACTTGGTAGGTCTCTAACTGCCTTAACATTGCTGATCTTTACTATATTATCAAAGTTGATATGACAAAGTCTCTTGTGCCATAACCAACTGTCATCCACCTTTGAAACAAAATAACTTACATCAGAATTAAGCTGAAAAACATTACCTTTTGTTTTGGAGCCTGATGCAATCATGTCTCCATCCTTGTTGTTAATGATGCACTTGTTGTCTTTGAACTCCAAATGATAGCCTTTGTCAAGTAGTTGTCCAACGCTCAACAAGTTATGATGTAATCCATCAACATATAGAACATCATCTATCTTATTCTTTCCATCCAAAGTGCTAGAACCTATGCCTATGATAGGTTTGGGAGTGTTATCTCCAAATCTAACCATACCACCTTTGTACTTGTCTAAATGAACAAATCTATCTTTGTCACCTATCATATGATGACAGCATCCACTGTCAATGATCCAATCAGTTCTGATGTCTGATTTGGAAATTAGGGCTAGTTCTTGTTCTTCCTTTTCATCTGCAATGTCCATTTCCTCAAGCATCCTTTCCATATCTCTAAGGGCAACGAATCCAATTTTATCTTCTCCTGAATCTTCATCGGTTACACCTTCTTTAGCATGATAACATTCCTTCTTATATTTGGGTTTGTAATCATATCTGAACTTCTTAACTCTTGTGGGACATTTGGATGCAAAGTGACCTATCTTATTACATGAAAAACATTTGAATGGAAGTTGTCCTTTATATTTACATTTTCCTTTCTTCTCTCTTCTAGCAATCATAGCTATGATTTCTTCAACTTCTTCATCAACTTCTTCTTTCTCATTGTGGCTGGAGGTGTGTAAGGATTTCTTACCATGGACTGTGGCTTTGAAGGTTGTTTCACTTTTAGGTTCAGTCTTCAATCTTGATATCTCAAATGCAGAGATTTTGCTGATTAGAGTCTCTCTGTTGAAGTTTTGTGAGAATTTCATAGTTTCCTCTAGAATACTGATCTTGTTTTCGTAGTCTGATGTCAAAGTAGTTAACAATTTATCTATTATATCTTCTTCTGATATTTCACCACCATTGTTCCTAATTTTGGATACTGCTTCATTTATCCTTTGATTGTAAGCTCTAATGATCTCTTTCGGTAACATCTCAAGACTGATGTATTTCTTCTTCCATGTCTTCCTGCGTGCATTCTTTTCTTGAACATCTCCTTCAAACATGTCTTCTAAATACTTCCATATGGTATATGCTTTGTCAATCTTCTTGATTTTTGAAAATTCATTGTCAGATAGGGCACTGATTAGGGCTTCTTTGGCAATAGCATTATTGGTAAATGTTTCCTTTTGTCTATTAGTAGCATCATCCTTTGCAAGGTCTTTCACAGATATAATTACAACCTCTTGTGTGGCAATTTCAAAGATCTCAAATCCAATGCACTGTAGATGTGTTATCATTTTGTTTTTCCAATCCAAATAATTCTCTCCATCAAACTTAGGACTTTCTTTTCTGAAGTAAGACATCTTGATCTATCTTAAGCTGTTAGACTTGTTCTCCAAGGCACTTGGCTCTGATACCAATTCTTAGAATAGTCCCAAAGGATAAATGAGAGGGGGGGGGGGGGGGAATCAATTATCAGTTACTTCAANGGGGGGGGGGGGGTGAATCAATTATCAGTTACTTCAATCACTTTTTACTTCTTTAATATTAGTGCACAACAAGTAAATGCATAATCAGATAACACAGTACTCAACATACAATTTGATTACGGGGAAACCAAATGGTAAAAACCCCGGTGGGAATTAGCACCCACAATAAATTATACTTGTTTGTAGCAATCCCTGTTAGAAGATATTTCAACCCTATTAGGATTTGTACAATACAATGCAATAAGTATAGTGACCTGGTTAAGGGTCGGACCCTATTAGGAGTCTTTTACAAATAACCCTATTAGGGGTGGTGGACTCACTGTCCAAAAGCTCACTGCTTGATGGTGAAGGCTAGAACCTTCTGAATAACATATATGCACTATATATGATGATGAACTATAGAGTAGACCTATTTTCTTGATCAGTTCCATTATATTACAATCTTTCACTTCTTCTTCACATAGATCCTTGATGAATGAACCAACTCTAATAATCTACTCTGTACATCTTTCTTCACATTTCGTATCATTCACACTTGGCATATCACAATTGAACTACTATAAGTATATTATCCAAATTAGAAGGTCATGTCAGCTCTTAGAAACACTTCATCAATATCTTAGTTGGCTTAACTAAGCATGCAAACAATATTAAGTCCACGCAAGTCAATGCTGAACAGACGCGATGCTTCACTTAGTCGGCCTCACCAAATTAACCATAACTTTGCAATCATCTTGAAACATGTTTGGCGCCTTTGGATTTGTATCGAAAACTCATAACTAAACATGAATATACACACGCATATCCTGAAGATAGGCACAACTCATGTAACACTTTATATACGTCGGCCCTATACAGTTATGCTTCTGGAACTATAACTGCTAATAACAGAATTGCATAACTTTACTGAAACATCATATCTGGGTTTGCGTGTATGAACATAACATAATAAACATGTCAACAACATGTATCTATCCATGCAAGTCTTCATGTCATCATTCAGATAAGTTCATACAGAATTACTACTGTGTATTATATGTTGTCATCAATGACAAACATACAAACAATCAACTGCTCAGAATCAAATCTCCAACAGATAGAAGATAAGGATAGAGGTCCTAACAAACACTATTCCTCAGAGTACAGTGACAATAGCTATTCAGTGCATATCCCTCCTCAAATGGATTAGCCACCTGAAACAGAGGAGGATATAATGGATTTGACTCAAGAAAAATAGGTTGAGGTGATTGGTGAACCTCCCAAGAAAAAATAGAAAGTGGAAATAGGGGAGCCTTTTGATGTTAAGACATAGAAGAAGAAAAAAATAAAGTGAGTGCTTTATTCACTGGTAATAGAAATTATGATCATCGGCCCAGGAAGCTTATAAGGGAAGGTAAGAAGAAAAGAGAGGATGTAGAAGAGAATATATAAATGCCTCTTTTATTATGTCAGGATGAGAGAGAGCTGCAACAAGAGCAATTCTTGAATGATGACAATTTTATCAAAACCAAATAATTCAAGGACTTCCTCATTTGGTCAAAGCAATAACAAGTGGGATCATAGCTACAATTAGTAGGAGGAGAATCAGTGCCTAATGAAGCCTTGTAGGCTCTACAAAAATATGATCCCGAGTTAGAAAACATGACACTAGATGAAGCTAGACAGTTGGTTAAGTCTAGTGGGATGCTACTGGTGGAAGGATGAGATCTTGCATCAAATTTCATCATAGACCAGATAAGGAGGCAACCTGATATAAAATTGTCTTCAGAGACACAGGTGGGAGCAATGTTAGAGGATGTCAGGCTTGCGAATTTACATTAAAAACACTAATTTTCATCTATTAATTAATGGTTTTTAAGCATTAATTAATCATCTATTTTCCTCTAAATTTATTCCCCAAATCATCTAATCAAATTTCCAAAATTAATTAAATAATTAATTTTATTTAATTAATTAACCTTAATTGATTAATTACCATTAATTAATTAATTAAACTCAATTTCATATAGTTTAAATTCAAATATTTAAACTTAATAATTAAATTCTTCCAACTAAATTAATTTCAATTAAATTAATTTAATTTCATTCAATAAAGCAATTCTAAATAAAAAAGAATTCAATTATCTCACATGTTGAAAAATTTACTTAAATAAATGAATTAAATATTCATTTATCTTCAAAGAGATAACTCTAATCAAATCACATGGGTTACTCCACCCATCTCTCCAGTCCACATGGGTAACTTCACCCACCTCTCGAGTCTACATGGGTAACTTTACCCACCTCTTCAGTTCAAATAGGTAACTCACAATTTGCTCTTCAGTCAACCAAACTCTATCCCCTCTTTGCAAATTGAAGAGGTGGAGTTTACTGATGGCTTCTCCAGTTCCTTTTGATCTCAACCGTTCATCTCCCTATCTCTACGATTGATCTCAACCGTTCATTTCATCCTCAATTCCTATATAATAAACCCTTCATAACCATTTGAAGGATCCAGGATTTTCAAGCTCTCATGCGCCATTACTATGTCAGTTTGGTTCTAGAATTAGAGCCATCTTGCGATCACAGACTCGTTTCAATTAGCAAATTCTCGACACTTCTCAAGTCACAGACGCTGCCCACACCAATATTGAGCATCAAGAATAGTGTTTCGGAAGGAGTAGAGAGACAATAGAAGCTTCAAGCGCTTTGGGGTTTGCATTTATTTATATTCCTTTCTTGTGCTTGTACATTTTATTTGTTACGTTTCAAGTTATTTGTTTTAGTAGTTCTTGTGTGCGTGATTTATATCATTTGTAAAACCTTTGCTACTAACCCTTGCCTTTGGAAAGCTCGGGAACCACAAATCATGAAAAGAGGCATACATTTTGGTGAACCCGACATGAATCAAACAACCTGATTATCTCTTGAAGATGACAAACAGAATTGATCAACCACGACTATACAGTCGCAAATCTAAAAATCTATATTTTTTTCAATATCTGTGTTATTTTGCATTTACTGGTATTTTTCCGCAATCGACGAAATTGTGCTGCAATCGACTGGTTTAATACCACTATCGATTGTAGGTTTCTGCATTTATTTTCTATCATCTTCTGGGTCTCTGTCTTTTCTACAGTTTTCTGCAATTGATCCACCAGTATCACAATCAAAAGAATTGTACCGCAATTGACAAATCCAGACCGCAATTGACCCATCCAGGCCGCAATTGATTGTGCTTTACCTCAAGTAAAAGTGTTTTGCTGCAATTGACATTTTTAGGCTATAATAGCCTATTATTTACCATATTGTCTGGGCATTACCGCAATTGCCTACAAAATTGCTCATTAGGGCCAAAATTATTTATCTTGCAATCTAAAGATCTGATACTTTCTTTATTTTTTTTGCAGGACGACGAGTTCTGACGAACAGGATGGGTAAGTTGTTGGTAAGTATCATTCATTGTATCAAAGTTACATATACTCTAATTTTTCAATAGATCCTTTTTTGATACTAACCTGTTTAAGCAAAGCAAACTAAAAGGAATTCACTTGTTAATTTGGGTTTAAAAAGAACAATGTTTGTCAAACATCTCACATTTCACACTTCATATTTGGGCTTAAAATTGACGTGGGGAATAAAATCAAACAAGGCAAAAAATCTCTCAAATTGGTGCATTAAAATTGAACAAGCAATCAACACCTACTTTTGGGCTTAAAATTGAACACTTGTGCTTGTATGGTGGTGTATCTTAGTTCACATTTCAAACTTTTGGAGTTTAATCGATTTACCTTGTGTCTTGATTTTTGGGTGCACTTGCACAAACTGTTAGATTAGAAACCTTTAGATTTTTTAGAAATGCTTGTCCGGGGAACGCGCTTCTTCCTCAGAGAATGACCTTAAACTGGTAATCCTTTCGATCGGTATATAAACAAGGCGCAAACCAAAGTTCCTTCTTATCTAGCCAAGCTCGGGTGAGGTGTGTTGGTGATAGTCTGGATCGAGTGAATATCCCTAAGGAGCCAACATGATCAACTAGGCTCTTAAGTGAGTCAAACATGTACAAACTGATTGGAGAGACACCACGGACCCTTACTAAAACCTTGATTAATTAGAGGCCAACCCGATTTACCTCCGAATAGGTACCTTATTATTACAGGTCCTTAGAGTTACCCTTGTCCAAAACATAACTCAAACTTCCTTAGAAAGGATATTCTTCTTTGTTTGCTTTATATCACCTATTTTAGTTACAAAATCTAGACCACACTATGTCTCAAACACCCCATGGAGGGCCTTACACAAGGTCAAAGGCTAGAACACAACCTAATGAGTCATATATCAATAGATTCCTCAGTTGGGAAACAAAGAGAGAAGATGAATCTTTTGCAAACACCAGTTCTACTCTATTCATTGAACAACCCCATGGGCAACTCTTTTTGAAAGATGCTTATTCCACACAAGTGGTTGACGCTGTTGTAGAGAGGAATCCTGAATAATTCTTAGCTATGCTGATAAAGAAGGGAGTCAAACTCCCTGCTAAATTCAGTGTATCGACCATATGGCTTGAAAACCCTCTCGCAGGTCAAAACACTACTCAGCCTCCTTAGATATTGCATGTTGTCTCTCAAATCTTCCCACCATTGGTATTACGTACATTGACATAGATGATACCCAGTCAAACCAATGACATGAACAAGGCCAGCACATCTTCCACTCAAAACATGACAGGCTCACAACTGAGTGCACCTGTGGTTACTAGTATGCTCCCACTTTCAGTCACATGGCCGCGACAATCAAGATCTCAAGCTACACCAAACACCAACTATTCTGAAACTATGTCACGGTTGCAGTCAATTCATACTAGTCTTGGGATCAACACGTCATGCCCACAGTGATCCATCTCTGCAGGTACAAATTACAGTCAATGCCCACCCAAGGATACACCTTTTCCCATTCTGACATCAATCCAACCTCCACACCAGCAACCCCAGCTTCAGTTGCCTCAAAACCAACACCCGCAACAACAACCCTAGCTTCAGTTGCTTCAATTCCAACCCCCGCAATAGCAACCCCTACTTTAGTTGCCTTAATTCCAACCCCCTCAACAACAACCCCAACCCCAACCTCAACAGAAACAATATAAAACCCAGTTCCAATCACAACAGCAAATGAATCAAAGCCCACCATGGGCTACTTATGTTCCCCCATTTCCAAATCACTCGATGGGAAATCAATATCAAGTCCCCAGGATGAAATCGTATGTTCCTACTCAAGGGACACATAGGCGCAACCTCATACCCACTACAATGAAAAGGAACTTCCTCACACACCAACCTCAATATCAAACGAACATGTTAATGCAACAAATGCAAACCCTTCAAACCCAAATGATGGATATGCAAAATCAGGGGCAAACTAAATCCAACACTGCAGAGGATTTATACCCATACCCCTTTGAGCATTCTCTACACATGTCTCCATTCCCGAATCACTTCTTGGTACTAAAATTCAACAAATATAGGGACAATACCAACCCTATTGAGCATATCCGAGAGTTTTTTGCTAGTTGCATCGAAGTCGCCCTGATTAAACATATTTAATGTGACTGTTCCCACAAAGCTTGGCTAGATAAACAATGGAACGGTTCTCGCATTTACCTCATGGCATTCAGTCTTGGGGTGAACTGGATGAAAAGTTCATAGCTCACTTCCATCATAACATTGAGCGCAAGGTCAGCATCAAGGACCTTTGCAATATCAAACAGAAGGATGGAGTCTTTTGTGAAGTTCCTACAGAGATGGAGGAATACAAAAAACCGCATAACATATGATGTTCCTGAACAAGACCTAATAGTCATGTTTGTTGACAATCTAATTCCAGACATGTCAATCACAACAGAGTTATAGTTAGCTCTAAACTTCACACATCTCATTGAACGAGGAGTTCATTATGAGTAGAACTTAGTTAAACGAGGAATCCTTGCAGATCCAACACAAATGAATACAAACAAAAATGCAATGGACAAAGCTAAGTGGTGGAACAAAAACAAAAATGTCACTAGCGATGGTGTCATTAATGTGAAGACAGCCAACTATGCAAAACCCAAGGTGTCACTGCAAGGTGCTCCTGTGGCCAACCAAAAATCCATAGGGCCCACTCAACAAGCATACACCCAAAACCAACCTCCTCCTGTACAAGTGGCTGTTGTGTCAAACAGTCAAAAATAGAATCAACGTAGACCACGGTTTCAATTCTAGCAACGAGATTTCACACCATTAGGAGAGCCAATAGAATCATCTTTACGCAAGTTGATACAATCAAACACTATCACTCTCCCAGAAATCACAGACTTTGAACAGGATGCAAACAAACAAAGGTGGTATAATGACAAGGACTTCTGCAAGTTTCATCAGGTGAAAGGAAATAAAACATCTAACTGTTACCAATTGAAACATGCTATCCAACACCTGATTGACACAGGGGCCATCGATGTGACAAATACCCAAACCAAAGGCAAAACTGATCACACTATCTTCAATGATACTTTTCATGATCACAATAAGGGAAAAGCCTCCGGGTTTGGTGGATAGGCAAAACAAGTTAACTATACATATGCCAACAATGATAATGTTATCAATTGCCTCAATCCTTCAGATAGCCATGTGGCTATTATCACTATCAAAGACCAAGGTAACAAATGTGCTGTAACAACGCATTGCGCTAGAGTCATCTTGCAAGGAGTACCATCCTTATCTACTGTATCTGCCAATCCTAAAGCAAGCTCAAATCCACAGCCAAGCATAGTGGATCAACTAAAGCGCACACCTGCCCAGATCTCCATGTTTGACCTATTACGCATATCTCCACAACATAAACTAGCACTTGACCAAGCCCTTCAGAATGTAGCTTTCCCAAGGGATATAACACCCAAGAGCTTCCAAATAATGGTTAACCATATAGCTACTAACAAACATGCCACATTTACGGACCATGATGTGCCACTGCATAAACCCCTGCATAATGATCCTTTGCACTTACTTGTCTAGGTCCACAAAGCGCTATCCATAGGGTCCTTGTTGATGGTGGAGCTGGGTTAAATATCTGTACTCTAAAGTTAATCAAGAAACTGGGCTATTCATAATCGAGCATTGATGTCACAAGGAGGATAAATATCAGAGCTTATGATGAAGAGGAAAGGTCCTCTAAAGGTATTATCATTCTACTTGTCTATATCGGTCCAGTGGTCAAAAACACTCCCTTCCAGATCCTAGATCTTGAGTTGGGATACAACATGCTACTAGGGAGACCCTGGACACATGAAATGCAAGCCATACCTTTGACGTACCATCAATGCATCAAGTTTCCACACAAGGGAGAGGAAATCATCATAGAGGGAGATCCCAATCCTTTCCAATACTGTAATGTTGTCCAAATCAGCACTGAAAACCAGGTACCCTCAAACCAAGATGCAAGCATCCCATCCTCCTTAGATTCAAATCCCAAGAATGTCACAGGGACAACAGGAAAGATAGCCATTAACCAAGACGCAAGTATCCCCTCCTCTTCAAATTCAAATCTTAAGGATGTCACATGGAAAGCGGGGAAAATATCCATTACCGACAAAGGCTGTGGTGAGTACAGATATGAAGAGGCTTTCACCATCACACACATGCCTCAGAGCCCGAGAACTTATGGCATGCCACAACCTATTATTACTATAGAAACTCCGTAGCCTGTTCTATTCAAATGTTCGCCCACAACCTTTGTTAGATGGGGAGACATAGCAGAAGAAAAGCCATTTGAACAAGATATTAGTACATGGTTATACCAAGACCCACAAGAGACAATCTGACAAACCCTACCCCTGTCGAACTATGGTAATGGTTATACAATGTTACAAAGATTCGGGTATGATGGTACAACCAGGTTGGGGGCAAGACAACAAGGCATAATGGAATTGTCTCTCCCACCAACCTAGAGAAACAAGAGAGGGTTGAGCTATGGACAACAAAGCACCGGTCCTATAATCCAAGACATCCAAGTTGATCAGGAACAAATAGCAGAGATGCACCAGGGGAAAAACACAGAACATGTCTTGATAAGAAACATATTATCACACTTGTTGCCCGCTAAAGAGGGAACAACACAAACCTGAATAGACCTTCACATAGAAATCGATGATAATGAAGGGTGAGACATCTGACGAGCGTTCTATTGAGACTGACTCCCATGAGTATGAGTGGAGATCCTTTCACGACTCTGAACCTTTGATCCCAGAGTGTTCCCCGTAGTCAGACACTATCATAAACCTAGAAGACTTATTTGACCCACTGTCCATTTCTGAACAACCCTGCATAGATAAGCATGTCATTTATCAAACCTTGGGTGGTGTTTCCACATCACAGTATAGTTTTGTAGGGACTATATCTGTAGTCCCTTTCAGTCAACTAGAGTCAGACAACCATGAAAGTATATGTCTTGTACACTCGGAGCTAATAGAGTGGGATCAACAAGGACCCCCTAATTTATGTCTTTGAGAATGATGAGGCTATTGCTGATTTCATGGGACTTAGTGAAGGCATTCCATCAAGAGACGACAAGGCATGCTTCTCCATCGACCTCGACATAGTGGCATATTTCAGGGAGGCAGCTCCTCTTTCAAGTCCACAAAAGAAAAAAGAACAAAAGAATGATAAAAATCTAAAACAAGATGTATCTTCTAGCAAAAATCGCACTGAGATGCTAGAAGATGGAAAGAAGGAACTCCTCCCCTTGACATAGGAGAAATCGGCATTACTAGCAGAAGAAACAAAGGAAGTCAATTTGGGAGATGACAAGAACCCAAAGAACATATACTTGGAAAAATCACTCACCCCTGAGGAGAGAGAATTGTTTATCAGCTTCTTTAAAGCAAGGATGATCAATTTCACATGGTCCTACTCAAATATGTCGGGGTTAGATCTAGAGCTAGTACTACACCATCTCCCATTGTTTCTCAACGCCAAACCTGTCAAATAGAAGCTGAGAAAGATGCCTCCCCATGTTGCATTGCTAGTCAAGGTAGAGTTGAAAAAGCTCCTGGATGCTAAGTTCATAAGGCCTATACCATACGCAAACTAGATATCTAACTTGGTACCAGTTACAAAGCACATTGGTCAGATACAGATTTGCACAGACTTCAAAGATCTCAAGATAGCTTATCCCAAGGATGACTTTCCCTTACCCAACATTAATACGATAGTAGATCTAACCGCTAGACATCAAATGCTATCACTCATGGATGAATTTTTAGGCTATAATCAGATAAGGATTGCACCAGAGGATCAACACAAAACAACTTTCACATGTCCTTGGGGGACATATTGTTGGAATGTCATGTCATTTGGTCTAAAGAATGTCGGAGCAACATATCAAAGGGCTATGACAACTATATTTCATGATCTGTTCCACAAAACAATGGAAGACTATGTGGACGACATACTAGCCAAGTCAATGCCTTGCAAGGACCATCTATAAGTATTGGGACCAATCTTTGATAGAATGCAGGAGTTCAAGTTCCATCTAAACCCAAAGAAATGTGCATTCGGTGTCACAACAGGAAAGCTACTTGGGTTCATAGTGTCACATAGAGGCATCGAAGTAGACCCAGAGAAAGTCAAAGCAATATTGGACATGCCTCCTCCATTGAACCTGAGGCAACTAAGAGGGTTACAAGGAAGGCTCCAATCAATCAGGCACTTCATAGCTAAACTAGCAGACAATTGTCACCCATTCCAACATCTACTGCACAAAGATGTCAAATTCATATGGACCGAGCAATGCGAAAAAGCATTCCAAATATTCAAAGACTGCCTCCTCAAGTCTCCTATATTGGTGCCACCAGTCAAAGGTAGACCATTGCTTCTGTATATCTCATCAACAGAATCAGCATTAGGTGTACTCTTGGCACAACATGATGACATGGGTAAAGAAAGGGCCATCTACTATCTAATCAAAACATTGGTAGGATATGTGCTCAACTATACGGAAATTAAAAAGTCATGTCTTGCAGTTGTCTTCGATTCCCAGAAGCTGAGACATTATATGTTGAGTCACAAAACCAAGTTGATCGCACATATTGATCCTTTAAAGTACCTATTGACGTTCATAATTGTCACCCTAACTTAGGCATTAGGGTTACACAACAATTCCATCCTAACAATGGAAACCTTCTCTAGCTGTGGGTAGACTACGTTTGAGAAGGAATCTCCAGATTTTAGGCCGGTTCCTATTGAATTTGGGTATCAACTTTATACTATCTTCTCCTAATTTTGGGAAGGAAAGAGAGAAATTCTAACCAAAACTACATAAACAAAACTTGAAAAGGTGATACACCAAATAAGATTCAGATTCTTCAAAGGTTCAAACTAACATTCACATGACATACCCTAATGACTCCTGCAAGCTCATTCACTACCCAATACATAGGTTAACTTGAAAATCACTACTTAGGGATTTCACCACAAATAGTAATGTTCCTGTCAATAGGCATGCATATTCTGCAAAAAGGCTATATTCTAAAACTTAGAATAGGAATTAAGATAATTCACTAGTCCATGTTATAGATACACTACACTTGAATGCAGAAAATTGAATAGGATTGATAACAAAAGTTCACAACAAGATGTATGAGAAATGGGCCAGCTTTATTCTTATCAAATACTATGGGAATTTACATGAATGCATTTCAGAATAATGGCAAGGAATACAAGCATCCTCTTGCAAAAAATCAAAATCATAAGCATGAACTAACAATGGATACAAAAGTATAAACAGATAGCTATAGGAATAAGAAGTTCACTAAAAGCTCTTCCCTCTACAATTCTGGATCCCCCCAACATGAAGAAAATGATCCATTATATAGCCAACATGGCTTATTTCAAAAATTTCCCCCCGAAAATCCCTCCATAATAACATGATACTAAACTATAAGGCCAAATAAGTTCCCTAATTTAAAACCCTAAGTTCAGCACCCTAAAGTTGATAGATAAGAATACCTCACATTATACACTTTATCAACTTTAACTTATTCGAATACATGACATTTGAATCCTAAATTTATGGAAAAAATTAAAAAAATCCCAAATACATAACTTCAAAGGGATGAAACCCCTATCAACTTGGCATTAACTCTGCCGACACCATACCAAGGTAGTTGATGCAGCTGTAGTTTGTTTGGTCACCATGGTTTGTAGTTGACTTGACTATCTCCGTTGGAAGGGACAATTTCTATACTCTGTGGCACCAATAGTACCATCGTGGCATTGTGGTAGAGATGTTGATCGACTGGCAACTGACAACATTTATTTCACTTGTCAGCGGATTCCAGACTTGGGTAAAATAGAGTGCATTTTGTTTATCATTTCATTTTTGCATCCTAGGGTTTCTTTGTGGCACCGCCATGTTGCACATGAACCATGATATTCTACCATGAAATCTGCCTCTACTCTGTGACTCATGAGCTTTATGAGGAAGAAATATATAGCTATTGATTTGCCACAACACTTGGCATCTTTTTGTTTTTTTTTCTCTTTTGAAAATGCCGCGGCTTTTGGTCTTCTGTTTGGCTTGAACTCTGCTTCTTGTGATGAGTAATCTCCAGCTTGATGAATATTGGAACAACTTGGAGATGTAGTGTCTTTAAGCCAATACAAATGGCGCTACAATCTTGCTTGTAACTCGGGGCTTTTTGGTTTGAAAAAGAACACTTGGTGTGAACTCGGCCACCACTGCTTGTCTTTGGCTTTGACCGCGGGTTAATAACTTGGTCTTCAAAAGTTATGATGCCATGATATATGGCACTACATTCATGCTTCAACTTGTGGTATGAGAGTTGTTGTTTGACCACCCTTCGTGAGCTTTATGAGGAACAATTCCATGGTGTCGAGTTACCCATGAAACTCAACCTTGAACTTGCAGTCAACTTGTAGTAGAAGAGAAGACGGCTTGTTTGTGGTCACCACTGCTGGTCTTTGGCTTTGACCGCGACACTTGGGTTTTCAGATAAGTATCTCCTCCTTTTTACTGCAGATTTTGAAATTTCTTGTTACAATTGTTGACAATAATATTGTTTCTTTGATATTTTCCTTGCTGTCGACTCCACCATTATAGTTGTCTTGAATCACAAAAATAAATAACACCCACCTGGCATTTGGTCGAAACACTTGCAGATTCTTGTCTTAATTGATTTTGTAATACATATGGGCTCCATGACTATTTTTTTAAATGCTTTTAAAAAGAACATTCCTCTTGTTGTTTTCGAATACTCATTGTAATAAGCATAAAAAGATGCTTCCCTGTTCAAGCTGAAGACCCATTCTTTTGCACTGTCTGAAAAACATAAGATATTCTTTCCAGAATGCTTATAATGTTTTTAAAAAAAACACATATCCAATACACAGTTTTACTGATAACAACATGATTATATTCAATTAAAATGGAAACACAACAGGTTTACAACATTATAAAATGTCATATTCTCACTGTAGTCAACACACTGCTTTCTTAAAAATGCATATGAGAAAGAAACCCATGGGGTTCGAGCATGGG
>MU227195.1:2948868-2994404 GCA_018584345.1 Thuja plicata | reverse complement strand
TGGGATCCAAACGCAGAATAGCTTATTCCAGCTTTCGTTTTGAGCATTAATTAATTCCAGAATAGGCCCTTATTCTAGAATAGGCCTATTCTGGATAAGTTAATTCCATGCGCCAAATGGGCCCTAACTAAAATCTGGTTATAACCAGAATATCCATCTAAGAGTGAGAATCTTTCAGAACGTGAAATATATTGAAGGATTTGTTCCATGGAAGGGAGAGGATGTCTATCTTTCAAAGATGCCCTATTAAGTTCTCTAAAATCTACATAGAGTCTTATCTCTCCATTTTTCTTCCTTACTGGAACTAAGTTAGAAACCCATGATGTATGCTTTATTGGGAATAGTATGCCTCCATCTAAGAGTTTTCTTAGTTCTTTTAGTAGTAAAGGCTCTACCCTAGGATTGATAGGCCTTTGCCTTTGTCTAATGGGCTTAGCATTTGGTTCCAATTCTATGGTGTGTTGAGTTAAGTGAGGATCAAATCCTTTTAAGTCAGTATAATCCCATGCCAACACATCATTATATTCCCTAAATAACTCAATAATAATTTTCTTTTCTTCAGGGGAATTGATGTTACCAACCTTCAAGCACTTGTCTCTGAATATCTCCACCTCTTCATAGTGTTCCTCTTTGATCAACAGGCTGGTTTTATTCTTTCTGAATTGATCATCATAATTAAAAGTTGATTCCAAGCTGACTAATCCCCTTAGAAGCTTATTATTTTTCAACTGAATGATCTAATTTTCCATTTGCTGATTGGACTGATCATTTTTAGGAGCTAAAAAGTCTTCTGTTTCAGTCATAAAGCTCAAAATATGTTCATCTATATTAAATACCTACCAATTAATATTATTGTCTGGGATAGATGGCCTTACAATAATTTTAACATGTGAATGCTCTGAGATCTGTCCTTTATTTTTAGTAATTGAAACATGAGCAGCAATACCGGCCAATCTATCAGCATGCAAATTTTTCTTTCTAGGTATGGAAATGAGATTAAAAGCATCAAAATCCACCAAAATATCAAAAACTCTGGATTTATACAACTTTAAGAGATCATTTTTTATAGCATTAATACCTCTCACCTGTCTTACTATCAACTCACTATCCCCAAATGCCCTTAAGCATTTGATTCCTCTTTTCCTAGCCCATTCTAAGCCCTGAATCAGACTCTCATATTCAGCCATGTTGTTAGAACAAGTGAAAGATAATCTGTATGCAGCATAAAATTGATCACCATGAGGTGAAACCAACACAACTCTTGCACCAATATCATCCTTATTCTTAGATCCATCAAAATATAGATCCCAAAGATGGTTAGATAACTCAAATTCAGAACATTGATCTTTAATCAAATTAGGCACAACTGAATCAGATTCCAACATTACATAGTTACCAAAACCAACATCGAACACATCATCATCTTGATCATTTCTAGCTGCCCATTCATCTAGAACAATATCAGGATATTCCTTGGTTTATGTGTTATAAGATGAACTCTCATTGATCTCATCCAGATCCATGATCACACAACTAGCATTTATGGGACTAGGATTATAAGGCTCAATATGATCTTTGGTCCATAATTATGATTTTATGGTCATCTTAGCACTATATCTAGTTCTAAAATACAGGTGAGACCAGTATGATGAAAAGTATCCATCTATTTTGGCTATAAAGTCTTTTGATAAACATAAAGCAAAGTAAGGTTGCAGATCTATGACAAAAATATCTTGGGAAATAGAGAAGTTTAGACATGAGTGTAAGGTTAAACTTGCATTTTTGACAACACCTATGGTCTTAACTAAAGAACCATCAAGCTGGACAACTCCTTTCTCAAGGGGTTCATACTTCAAATCCAATAAATCAGCTATGCTCTTTGGCATGACAGTGCTGGTTGCACCACTGTCCACCATGCAATTATGCACTAATTTGTTTCCAATAATTATAGTCACATAAAAAGGAGGAGGCTTAACATTTGCAGATTTCTTACCTTCCTTTTTTTTCATCATCTGCATATTTGCTGATTTTCTTTCAACAGGTATTGCTGATTGCTTCATATCTGCAGTCATTTTACTCACTTGTGACATTGGCTGCTACACTTTACCAATCTTCTTTTCTCCTTTAATCACTTCATCATGAACCATTGAAGGCTCTGAATTGGCCATGACCACTTTCGGAGGATGATGTCCAGCTAGATGTGGAATTGTTGATTCTTTAGATAGCTCCTCTTTCAATAAATCAATTTTCCCTAGAATGGCTAATGAATCCCACATAGAAATAGAGACATTCATCTTCTTCATATTATCAACAATGTTATAGGGGACAGAAAATTGTACCTTCTGAGGTGACCTACTAATAGTTTGATCTGCCTGCCTCTCATGTTGTTTTTCTTTGTTTGCATGAGTAGGAGCCCCTTTTAGGATTGAAACTGGTGGAATGGGTGATGATTGATTTGTAGCAACAATCCTAAGAGATGACTTCTCTGATTCTAGAGCTCTCTTCTTGGCTCTTGTGTTCGCTGATATGGATGAATCACCATTCACTCCACAAAACTCTTCCTCTTGCCAATTGAGGAATGTAGTGTCAGGGGCAGGTGTATCAGAGTGTTGTTGAGTCTCTTCAGTAGATATAGTAGGTTGTGAATCCATCACACTTTGAACCATTAAGGCTTGATTAAGCACTCCATTAGTACATTTGGACTAATTGTGAGGTTCATTACAAGGATAGCACCATTCATAATCTGTAGCAAGGTTATTTTGGCTAGGAAAAATATCCCTAACAACATTAAGGGGTGTTGGATTGTAAGGTCTATAAGGCCTTTGGTTGTAGTTTTGCCTATTGGTATTGCTATTTCCTTGATATTGTTGCTTGTTACCTTGATAAATGGGCCGATTAGGCTTCTGAGATGAAGAACTAGCAAATTGACTATGAGTATGGGCTATTGGATTGCCATGAATTTGCTGCCTTTTTAGATTCACTAGCTCATTTCCAAAAGACTGCAATAAACTCTCAATCTTTCGCTAGCTATTGTTTATGCTTTTCAATTCATTAGAAGGGACATAAAACATTATTTCTTCACTCTTGTAGGTTGGTAATGAGGCCAAAGGTGGAACAACTAATGGCATATTGGATTGGATGTTAGGAAAATAAGGCATGGGTGGCCTATGAGCTATCTTTCCTACCTGAATGAGACTATTCTCTACCCTTATTGCAATATCAAAGGCTTGAGGTAAAGAATTCCCTCCAATGGACTGGATCATTACTGAAATATCACTATTCAGGCTTTTAAGAAAATACAAAAATGCATATTCAGCAGAGGGTCTACCGTGGCAGGAATCCTATTCCATGTCTTTTGAAATCTAAGATTAAAATCACTTAGTTCTTCTTGTGGAGCCCTTTTAATGGTAGTTAGTTGCTCCACCAAAGACAAATCGTCAAACTTATCCTCAAAAAACTTAGAAAGCCTCTCCCCCAAAACATCCCAAGTAGCAATAGAATTTACTGGAAGAGTCCTGAACCAGTCAAGAGCTTTACCTTTTAATGATGCAGCCAACAACTTCAAAGCCACATCTTCCTCCGTGATATGATGGACATTGAAAAGAGATGCAATATCTCTAATGTTTTCAATGGTTGTCACTTGACCTTCTCCAGTGAATAATGGCAAACCTTTCAAGGCAGCCAAAGGTATATTGTTGTGATTTGCAATCCGAAGAGTACTACCTTGATCAAAAGGGAAAAATGGTAGATTTCTTTCCATTCTTATAGTTGGTGGTACTTGTTCCTGAACAATAGGTACAAAAGTGGGTTGGGTAGGCTAAACTACCTTCCTTTGGTAAGTCTTCAAATTCTAGAAAGTTCCTGTAGTACCACTTGTAGAGGCTCAAAAAATAGAATTATCTATAAATAAATCTTCAACACTTTGAAATTCCAACCAGGAAGGATTAGGAACACTTAGATCTTTAGGAGGGCTGATTTCTTTAATAATAACCTCAATTTCTTCTAAATTTGCAGATTGATTTTCAAAAATGGGGTTACCAAATGATGAGAAATTAAAATTCAATCTAGTACCTCTTGGATCTTGTGATGTTCTTCCACCTCTGGATGATCTTCCTCCCCTTCTTCTTGACTGTAATTCCTAATACAAAAATCCCTCCTTGTTTGATCTTGTTGGAGTTATGCTCATTAAAATCCACAGTGAGAGCTGCAACTAAAATTTGAAAGAACCATAGAGCTAGTAGATCAGAACTGAGAAGCAGTTCATGGTCCCACTGGGCATGCCAAAAACTATTAAGGTTTAGAATTGTCACCCTAACTCAGGCATTAGGGTTACACAACAATTCCATCCTAACAATAGAAACCTTCTCTAGCCGTGGGTAGACTATGTTTGAGAAGGAATCTCCATATTCTAGGCCGATTCCTGTTGAATTTGGGTATCAACTTTATACTATCTTCTCTTGATTTTGGGAAGGAAAGAGAGAAATTCTAACCAAAATTGCATAAACAAAACTTGAAAAGATGATACACCAAATAAGATTCAGATTCTTCAAAGGTTCAAACTAACATTCACATGACATACCCTAATGACTCTTGTAAGCTCATTCACTACCCAATACATAGGTTAACTTGAAAATCACTACTTAGGGATTTCACCATAAATAGTAATGTTCCTTTCAACAGACACGCATATTCTACAAAAAGGCTATATTCTAAAACTTACAATAGGAATTAAGATAATTCACTAGTCCATGTTATAGATACACTACACTTGAGTGCAGAAAATTGAATAGGATTGATAACAAAAGATCACAACAAGATGTATGAGAAATGGGCCAGCTTTATTCTTATCAAATACTATGGGTAGTTACATGAATGAATTTCAGAATAATGGCAAGGAATACAAGCATCCTCTTGCACAAAATCAAAATCATAAGCATGAACTAACAATGAATACAAAAGTATAAACAAATGGCTATAGGAACGATAAGTTCACTAAAAGCTCTTCCCTCTACAATTTTGGATCCCCCCAACATGAAGCAAATGATCCATTATATAGCCAACATGGCTTATTTCAAAAAATTTCCCCCCCAAAGCCCTCCATAATAAAATGATACTAAACTATAAGGCCAAATAAGTTCCCTAAGTTCAACACCCCAAAGTTGATAGATAAGAATACCTCACATTATACACTTTATCAACTTTAACTTATTCGAATACATGACATTCGAATCCTAAATGTATGGAAAAAATTTAAAAACCCCAAACACATAACTTCAAAGGGATGAAACCCCTATCAACTCAGCATTAACTCTGCCGACACCATACCAAGGTAGTTGATGTAGCTGTAGTTTGTTTGGTCACCATGGTTTCTAGTTGACTTGACTATCTCTGTTGGAAGGGATAGTTACTATACTCTATTACACCAATAGTACCATCGTGGCATTGTGGGAGAGATGTTGATTGACTGGAAACTAACAACATTTACTTCACTTGTCAGCGGACTCCAGTCTTGGGTAAAACAGAGTGCATTTTGTTTATCGTTTCATTTTTGCATCCTAGCGTTTCTCTGTGGCACCACCATGTTGCATCTGAACCATGATATTCTTCCATGAAATCCACCTCTACTCTGTGATTCATGAGCTTTATGAGGAATAAGGATATAGCTATTGATCTTCCACAACACTTGGCATCTTTTTGTTTTTTTTCTCTTTTGAAAATGCCGCAGCTTTTGGTCCTCTGTTTGGCTCGAACTCTGCTTCTTGTGATGAGTAATCTCCAGCTTGATGAATATTGGAACAAGTTTGAGATGTAGTTTCTTTAATCCAATACAAATGGCACTCCAATCTTGCTTGTAGCTCGAGTTTTTTTGGTTTGAAAAAGAACACTTGGTGTGAACTTGGCCACCACTGCTTGTCTTTGGCTTTGATCACGGGATAATAACTTGGTCTCTGAAAGTTCTGATGCCATGATATATGGCACTGCATTCATGCTTCAACTTGTGGTATGAGATTTTTTTTTTGACCACCCTTTGCGAGCTTTATGAGGAACAATGCCATGGTGTCGAGTTACCCATGAAACTCGGCCTTGAACTTGTAGTTGACTTGTAGTAGAAGCGAAGACGGCTTGTTTGTGGTCACCACTGCTGGTCTTTGGCTTTGACAGTGACACTTGGGTTTTCAGATAAGTATCTCCTCTGTTTTCCTGCAGATTTTGAAATTTCTTGTTGCAACTGTTGACAATAATGTTGTTTCTTTGATATTTTCCTTGTTGTCGACTCCACCATTATAGTTGTCTTGAATCACAAAAATAAATAAAACCCACCTGGCATTTGGTCAAAACACTTGCAGATTCTTGTCTTAATTGATTTTGTAATACATACAGGCTCCATGATTGTTTTATAAATGCTTTTAAAAAGAACATTCCTCTTGCTGTCTTCAAATACTCATTGTAATAAGCATAAAAAGATGCTTCCCTGTTCAAGCCAAAGACCCATTCTTTTGCACTATCTGAAAAACATAAGATATTCTTTCTAGAATGCTTATAATGTTTTTAAAAAAAAAAACACATATCTAGTACACAGTTTCACTGATAATAGCATGAGTATATTAAATTAAAATGGAAACACAACAGGTTTACAACATTATAAAATGTCATATTCTCACTGTAGTCAACACACTGCTTTCTTAAAAATGCATATGAGAAAGAAACCCATGGGGTTTGAGCATGGGCTTGTGACTCCCATGGGTTATACTCAAAATGGGAAACCCTAACTAGCATGTATGTTTCATTATCATGAATATATGTCCTGCACTTTATCATGAATGAACATCATTTCTTAAAACAACAGTATAAGATGTATTTGTTTAAATACTCTGCGTAAATATATCTTCTCTTGAAACTTTGTTTGAAGGTATGCAACTGTATTCTTTCAGAACCATTAAATATGACATCATCTGATGAACCTTTTGGATAATCTATGGTATTCTATCCACAATGTTTGTCTTCTGTGTATGTTTCACCTTTATGAAAGTAAACCCATGCTGATATTGAGATTGTTGATCACTGTTCTTACTTGCAGCTTTCACATTTCTTGTTATGCATATTTCATTTGCAAATTCAACTTTTAAATAAACATAACAACATCTTTTCATGTCATAGAAAATATGCATAATCATTAGGCATGTGGTTTTCATTCTTGATCTTACTTTTAAAATTTGTCTGCATGTTATACTTACTTTAACAACATCTCTTGAATCTTCTTACTTGCATGAAGATAGTGAACTTCATATTCTTGATTTTGCATCCTTCTCTGATCATGTGTCTCCTGTAGCATCTTTTGAAATTTTTCATGTATCTCCATCTTGTCCTTCTTATGTATGTGAGAAGTAACCTCCTGAGATGTAAACCATCTTTCTTGTATGTAATGGCTTATGTGAAGTTCAAGCACAGGCTCATGACATCCATTGTATTTCCTTTTTGCTTCCTGCATTTAATCATATGATCACTTTTTGCACATATATCACCAGTCAATTTGTTCGGACAACAGATAGAATAAATCCATTAATGTTTGTGGGTGAGTGTCATCAGGATGACACTCATTCATGAATGTTGGTGGATTCATTTGTATTTACTATCCTAACAGGTTGATCAAATCTTGAAAAAGATTTCTCAGATGGAAATGTTAAGTCGCTTTTATTCAGTTTTACTAGAATGACATACATTAGGATGATTATCTATAGTAAAAGGTTTCATTCTTTGGAAAACAAGTCCCTTTAATACTGTCTTTTCCTTATTTTTGATCTATATTTCATTGTTGCATTGATTTTGTCAAATAGATATGCAACATTTAGAAGAAATGATTGTATGTTGTTTGTGTCTTGTGCATTGCTTAGATCCAACTGGATCTAACCCATTTTTCTCTCTCATAATGTAGGTGAAACCCTAAAGACCTCATGAAAATGCAGATGAAACCCTAAAAACCTTATGACAATGCAGACCTGGACTTGGGGACATAGGACTTGACTGCTTAACCAGCTGACTACCAACACACCTCAAGGCAATGCATGGGACCCCTACTTCATTCTTTTCATGTTTTTCATTTCTAAAAATGTAATCTTTAAATTGATATGATACATGAAAAGACATTTGTATATTACATTCAGTTTGAATGCACAATGTAATTGATCAATTATAAATTTGAAATTCTGGAATGTGATCAATACTTAGAGTACAATGGTAATATTTGAAAATCATTGTAATAATGAAATGTAAATTATCAATACCTGAAAGGTAATATCAATTGGACACCTAAAAAATGTAACCTTTTTCTGTTGGTGTTTATCCTTTTGTATGTTGTGATTTTTTGAGTAACAGTACCTCCTAAGCAAAGCAACGCTCACCAAATGACTTACGAAGTGGGTAATGATCCTAAGTGAGTTTGACATTGAGTACATAGACAAAAAGGCCATCAAAGGGTAAGTGATCATGGATCAATTAGCAGAGGTACCCATTGAGGACCATCAGCCTATTATTTTTTACTTTCTTGACAAATCTATCATAACACTACAACAAAGGAACGAGGTATGGAAACTATGTTTTGATGGGTCATGCACGAACCATGGTGTGGGGGCAGGGATAGTTCTTATCACTCCAAATCATGATACACTTCCAAAGTCTTTTAGACTCAACTTCCCATGCACAAACAACATAGTAGAATATGAAGCACTGGTCATTGGTCTAAAAATACAATTCAATGGACAATCAAGAACCTTAAGGTCTTTGGAGACTCACAGTTGATCATTAATCAAGTCAACAATGATTATACAACCAAAGATGAGATGCTCATACCATACATAGCACAGATGGAAACACTATGCACCAAGTTCCATTACATCTTCTTCGAGCAAGTCCCACGAGCACAGAACAAAGCTGTAAATGAGATGGATACCATAGAATCATTGATTGATATGCTAGGTAATGAAACAAGATTCCAGTTTCTAGTAGAACAACTCTTGGTGCCATCACATCAAGCATCTGTCACAGAATCAACATGCATCCTTTTTGGTCCTGAAAACCCATGGTATCAAGATATCTATAACTACCTCCAAAACAATGTCTTACCTCACAGCTTGTCTAGGAACCAAAGAAATTACCTCATCCACCAAGCCTCTTGGTATACCATCCTCTCAACTAATCTATATAAACTAAGTCTAGATGGAACACTACTACAATGTCTCACTTCCATGAAATCCCAGAAAGCTTTGTACGAGGTACATGAAGGAATATGTGGAACCCACGGAGGTGGCAATAACTTAGCTAAGAAGATCATCCGCATGGGATACTATTGGCCCACAATAGAGAGAGATGCACACAAACATGTACAAAGGTGTAGACATTGTCAGATTCATGGAGACCTCATCCATGCGCCAGCCCAGGAACAAAATCCTATCACATCACCATTGCCATTTTCCATGTGGGGATTTGACCTAGTGGGAAAAATTATACCTTCTTCAGCAAATGGACACAAATACATCATAGCAGCAACAAAGTAATTCACCAAGTGGGTGGAAGCAATTCCTCTCACTTACATAATTGGGAAGAAAATAGCAGTGTTCATACTTAACCACATTTTTTGTCAATACAGAATCCCTCAAACTATCTTGACAGATCATGGTACACCTTTCCAAAACAAGGATGTTGAAGAGCTATGCGAACAGTTCCATATCAAGCAAGGGTTCTCCTCATTTTATTATCCTCAAGGGAACGGTCAAGCCGAAGATACAAACAAATTGATCTTGAAAATCTTGAAGAAAATAGTGAATGAATCAGGGTGAGACTGGCATTTACAACTTAGTCCCGCATTATGGGCATACAGAACTAGTGTGAGAACACCTACAAGAGCCACTCCTTTCTCCCTAGTCTATGGATCAGAGGCGGTATTACCCCTTGAAGTGGAAATCCCATCCCTAAGGATATCATTGAAGAACCTGATTACAGATGAAGACTACAGAGTAGCAAGGCTCAGTCAAATGGAGTTACTAGATGAAAGAAGACAACAGGCCTTCAACCACTTACAAGGCTATCAGAATCGTCTTAGAAGAAACTATCACAAGAAGGTGAAGCCATGAACATTTGAGGTAGGAGACCTTGTCCTTGTGGAAAATCAAAAGAACCAAGCAGAGTGAGTCAAACCCAGAAAGTTTGAGCCTAACTAGATAGGACCATTTGTCATTGTCAGCTCTACCCAGAGTGGGGCATTCATACTCGTGACACCAGAAGGAGATCAGCTCCCTGGATACATCAAAAAAATGCACCTCAAGAGGTTCCACCCTTGAGGTCTCTATGGTTAAGGCACCTATCTACATATCCAGAAGATACCAAAAAATTAAAAAAACTACAAAAGTTACCTTGGTGAAAACCTGGCTATCAGGCGCCCTGGTGACCAAAAAAAATTAAAAAAGTAGAAAATTAAAGAGAAACAAAATTGCTCTCTCAGTGAAAACCTGACAAACAGGCGCTATTGAGTAGGTACCTTGGTGAAAACCTGGCAAACAAGCGCCAAGTGTTCAAAACCAGCTTCACCATCAATGAACTCCAAGATCAAAAGCTTGAGCACACTTCAAATGCAAGATTGACTACCCAAGATATATCCAAGCACACAAACCCCTCTAAGCACCAAACACTTATCCATGGTCAATACTAGTCCACTAGACTAGGAGGAGATTCTAAATATCTTGAAAAAAAAATCGGAAAACACATCAAAAATCCTAAAAAGATCAAAAATGTTTAGAGAAAATCAATCTTCATAAAAAACATTTAAAAATTTGCAAAATCCCAAGCAATAAAATCAACTCGGTTATCAAGAGAGTAAAGAGTGATCATGCCCAGTCAATCAATGTCATAATCATGAGCTTTGTGAATCAGAATGGGGCTCATCTGACACAACTTTATCAATCTATCAAACCTATTTGCAAGCAATTGGCAACCAAGCCGGTCTATCAATTGTCACAATCACGAGCTTTGGTAACTAGCACGGGGCCCATCTGAAATATATTGATTAGCTGCCAACACGATCAAAATCAATCAATCAAGTCATATCAATCATCTTACACAGTGATGGATATGCTCAAACCAGACAGGTCAGTCTTATATGAGTAATCTATTATTGAAACCAGACACACTCAACCAATCAAGCCAATCAAGCCTATCCAAAGAGTCAAGCCAATCAAGAGAATCCAACTGCATCAAGGAACCATCCAAAAATGATGACTAGGTCAGTCAAGTTGGTCAGATGTCAGTCTATATTTCACGGTTATGTTCTTACGCTACTACAGGATCCACCATGTGAGGAGAGTAGCTATGATAGATCATGACTTATTTTCTTTGATTGTTGTCTATTGAATGTTCACTTTGATTGCAGGGCCATGATGATTTAGGATAAATGTGGTAGGTGCTATCACTTATCTGGTAGCTGTGTAGTTCCACGATTTGAGCTTAACCCTAGGAAAGAATTGGACATTCCTTCTCTTTTATTTGCTTGTTTGGTTTATAGAATCAAGAGCTCGCAGCGCTATTCAGATAAACTCTGAGCATTTTGGAGTTCTATCTTGGTTTCTATGGTCTTTCCCTTTATGTTGCAAACAAGAGCTCATGATGCTATCTAGATGGACTCTAGGGGTGTAGGAGTTTTATCTTGTTTTCTTTGGCTTTCCCTTTTTTGGAATCGAGAGCTCACAGTGTTATCTAGATGGACTTTGGGTGCATAGGAGTTCTATCTTGGTTTCTTTTCTTTAGTTACTATAGATGACAAAGCGGTATCTAGATGGTCAATATTTGGGTGCTTTTGGCTCTCTTTCTTTTCAAGTAGGGAACATAGTTGAACCCAGATGTTCAATATTTGGGTGCACTGGGTTCTCTTTCTATTCAATCTCTCTGCTCCTTCCAATAACAAGAGGTCATGGTGGTATCTAGGTGGTATGTGATCTGGATACATTGGACTCTCTTCAGAATTTTAGAAAATACAAAAAAAGATGCAATGATGACAAATATTGGAAACAGGGGCAGCGACTTGGGACACTCATCCTTTTTATCAATGCATATCTATAAAAAAAGAAAGCAAAAAAAAATCCTTTCTACCATTCCATGTCTAAATCAATCAATCTCAGAGAAAATATATCCAAACTAACTTCCTTCTAATTAACACATGCATTACTCAGACATTTTGTGCATAATAGATTGCATTCATTCCATTTAAAGTGCATAAGAAAAAATGAAAAAGAAGTAGTTGCATACATGATAAATCATAAAATCACATGCATCCATAAAGCATCTCATATAAACATGCATTTCATTTTCACCATCTTGTATATACATGTCAGTATCATAGGAAAAGTAAATCATCCATCTACAAGTTTGCATAATAGAATCATATTGCATATACACCTCATCATATAAACTACCAAATCATGTAGAATCATACATATAGCAAGAAACCCAACGCACATCATATCAAAAACACTAGCTGCATCTCATATAAATCAAACTATCTAAGTACAATGTATGGTCGCAAGTCTGAACAAAGGAAGGTAATCAACATATATATCAATAAATATTAGTGTGTCAGGATACAAAAATGTATACTACTCAGAGTATATCAAATGACATCACTACAAAAATGGTACATGATACATAAATGGGATCAACATGTGCTACCCCTACCCTCGCCAGGAGGTTGAGGAGGGGGTGGCATATCAGAAGCTAGTCTCTATGATGAACCAGGAGCTCCAAAACCGCTTCTCTATGTTCGTTGGGCCCTGCTTGATCTCTGGGAAGCTGTGTAACTGGGCACCCTATGCTCTACAGGAACTGCACCCTCATAATGGAACCTCCAGTACTCGATCTCCTTGGGCATCACACCTAGATATATAGTATCGGTCAAGGACATCTCAGTGAGAGGCGTCTTGAACACTATCAATGATTGACCAAACCTCTACTTGAGCCTGTTGCTCTCTAGCCTCGACAGCTGTAACCCAAGCCTCCAACGCTGAAGCATGGGCATCGGCAGAAGCAAGCCTAGCCTGCAGATCTTGTACATGCTGGGTGAGCTGCTCCAACTCTGAGGGATCTACCTCCATACTCCCCATAGCCACATCCATATCTCCCTCCTCAGCCCTATCTCCCAAACCCTCATCTCCCCTCCCCCTCACCACCTAGGAGTCATCATCACTCTCTCAACTCTCCCTGGTACTACTGCCATTACTGCCACTACCAGTCGAGGAACCAGTCTTTGCACTCTACTCATCTAGAGCCTCCACATCTATATCCCCAATCTCAACATCCACATCGTCAATCACTACCATGTCCTCCTCTCTCAGAGCCAAAACAGGACTATTTTTCCTGCATACTCTCCGCATCAACTAGGGTGCCTCCTCCTCCATCACCTTCGCATCCTCTAAGATAGTGCTCAAACGAACCCTAGAAGCACTAGATCAACCACCACTCCATCCACCTCTGGTCCTCACTCCACCACCAGCACCCCCTGGACCGGGATCTTCTCCCCCACCATCTCCCCTCCCTCTACCACCTTCCCATCCACCATCTCGGCCTCCACCCCTCCCTCCATCATGGCCACCATCCCTCCCTCCATCTCGACCTCCTCTCCCTCATTGTACCTGCCGGGCCCTCCTAATAATAGTCCTAGCCATAGGACGAGAGACATCTGTCAGTGCAACTGGTCGGGCCTACACTGAATGTGCATCATACTGCAGTGTGGTGCCTGCAAAAGATCAAATTCAAGTATTAGTACCACAACAGAGGAAGACAAGGGTATAACAAAACATATAACCAAGTATCAGAAAGTAGAAAGGAAATTACATAAACAATCAGAAAACAAGACAAACCTACATCTACAGTAGCTGGACGCCATGTCCATGCAACAGGAAATAAACCTGCAAACTCAGTATGGGTGGCATCAAGTGATACTACACAACCCCAAACGGTAGAGTATCTCAACCTACGAGCAATGTAAGTGTATGAATCAGACACATCCTGTCGCTCACCAAACTAATACAACACCCTGTCAGTGTTGTGAAAGTTAATCATATGCGCATGGTCTGTCACACGACCAATCAGGTATCTTCGCTGACGACAGAAGGGAAGATGGATGTCCTCTCCATCCCAGACAGGGAAATCTCTATAGGGCCTCCAAATAAAGTAAGGAATCATGTCTAACTATTGCCACTAGTATGTCAAATGCCCCATGTGAGTCTGAATGATAGCTCCATCATACATATAAACATATGGTCTGCCGACAGGAAGAGTACGTGTACCAACATGGCAGAAAACAACTATGTGCTCCCATGCCCATATCTGAACTAGAGTCGCACCACAACCGAGTGCCTTACCATTAAGATAAGGTACATAGAACTTATGAAAGTGCATATGTGCCAACATCCATGACCCCAGGCATACACAGTCTGATCTTCAACCATACTCTGCAAAACGGAACCAAAGCCGACAAAAAATCCATGCTGGCGACGATCAGGGCATAAGATGCCACATATCAAACTACCTAGTAAAGTACTCAACCTATCAAGGCCCAAACCAAATAGGGACAATGGAATATCATACACACTGGACAAACCATGCTGATCTCGAGGTAATCTAGATAGCTCAGTCAAAGCAATGATGCTAGGTTGAGGACATACTCTACAAGTGCACCCTGGATCGACAACTGAAGGATGCGGTATGCATCCTCCAAGGTAATAGTACACTCTCCAGTGGGTAACCAGAAAGTGCATGTCTCAAAATGCCATCGGTTTATAAGAGCTGAGATCAGACCCCTATTGGTCGTGATCTATGGCATGTAACAAATCTAGTACAAACCTAAGGCCCTAAATACTAACCTCTCATCCTCCGAGAGCTGGAACTGGTAAAAAAGACCCGCCGGTCTTGACTCTCGTTAGTGTAGAATTCGCCCGGTGAACTACACATAGAAATAAATCAAAAAAATATCAGTATCAGTCATACAAGAAAGTATCAGAAGCCAAAAAATACAGATATCAAGCAATGAAATCAGGTAGAAAGTGCTAAAAAAGTGATTGCGGTAATAAAACCTACAAAAGCGCTACACTTATGCGATTGCGGTAATAAAACCTACAAAAGTGCTACACTTATGCAATTGCAAAATATTTCAATCAAATGCAGCACATAAAAATCAATTGTGACATACAAACTACTCAAGTGCGGCGCACTTATCATTTGTGGCACTAAGCCTGCAATTGTGGCATTTAAACCTCAATTGCGGCAAAATCACAGCCGATTGTGGCACAGCAGGTAGAAAAGTAGAAAAGTACAAATTTTAAAAGAAATAAATGAAGGCATTAATGACACATAAAGTGATAAAACTCACCAGACGTCTTGCGCCAGCTGGTCTCTGATAAGTACGGACTTGGTCGAAAATGTGTGTCACACCAGGAAGGCCCGCCATCGCAAGAAAACAAAAAAAAAAGCAGAGAAAACTAAAGCAAAACTCACCAAGATATGAAGAGCTCCAAGATCACAATATGACAAATGAATGGCCCTCTTGGATACTTATAGGAGATTTCAAAAACCCTAATTTCACAAGGAGATTTGATTTTTCTTCCCGGTTCCCAGAAACTTACACACTCAATATCAAGGGTAATATAAGGCATTTTTCAAATCAATCAGCTACCCAAATCCTGAAATTGCGGTTTTAACAAATTAAAGCTCATGTCGAGACTTTTTGCTTAAATTTGTTGAGGGGACATAAATACACTTACTATCGCCGGGGCAAGCTGGGGCAGAATCAAATCTGAAATTTTTTTGACACACTGCGACAAGTCACATCGCATCAAAGAGGGGCAAATGTAGACACCCAAAAATGGACAGGCTTGCGACTTTACATTAAAAACACTAATTTTCATCTATTAATTAATGGTTTTTAAGCATTAATTAATCATCTATTTTCCTCAAAATTTATTCCCCAAATCATCTAATCAAATTCCCAAAATTAATTAAATAATTAATTTTATTTAATTAATTAACCTTAATTGATTAATTACCATTAATTAATTAATTAAACTCAATTTCATATGGTTTAAATTTAAATATTTAAACTTACTAATTAAATTCTTCCAACGAAATTAATTTAATTTCATTCAATAAAGCAATTATAAATCAAAAAGAATTCAATTATCTCACATGTTGAAAATTTTAATTAAATAAATGAATTAAATATTCATTTATCTTCAAAGAGATAACCCCAATCAGATCGCATGGGTTACTCCACCCATCTCTCCAGTCCACATGGGTAACTTCACCCACCTCTCCAGTCCACATGGGTAACTTCACCCACCTCTTCAATTCAAAAAGGTAACTCACAATTTGCTCTTCAGTCAACCAAACTCTATCTCCTCTTTACAAATTGAAGAGGTGGAGTTTACTGATGGCTTCTCCAGTTCTTTTTGATCTCAACCATTCATCTCCCTATCTCTGGGATTGATCTCAACCGTTCATTTCATCCTCAATTCCTATATAATAAACCCTTCATAACCATTTGAAGGATCTAGGATTTTCAAGCTCTCGTGCACCATTACTATGTCAGTTTGGTTCTAGCATTCAAGCCATCTTGCGATCACACACTCGTTTCAATTAGCAAATTCTTGACACTTCTCAAGTGACAGACGCTGTCCACACCAATACTGAACATCAAGAACAGCATTTCAGAAGGAATAGAGAGAGACAATAGAAGCTTCAAGCGCTTCGGGGTTTGCATTCATTTGTTTTCCTTTCTTGTGATTGTACATTTTATTGGTTACATTTCAAGTTATTCCTTTTAGTAGTTCTTGTATGCTTGATTTATATCATTTGTAAAACCTTTGCTACTAACCCTTGCCTTTGGAAAGCTTGGGAATCACGAATCATGAAAAGAGGCGTACATTTTGGTGAACCCGACGTGAATCGAACAACCCAATTATCTCTTGCAGATGAAAAACAGAATTGATCAACCACAACCGTACGATCACAAATCTAAAAATCTGTATTTTTTTTGATATCTATGTTATTTTGCAATTGCTGGTATTTTGCTGCAATCGATGAAATTGTGCCACAATTGACTGGTTTAATACCGCAATTGATTGTAGGTTTCCACATTTATTTTCTGTCATCTTTTGGGTCTATGTATTTTCTACAGTTTGTCGCAATTGATCCACCGGTACCTCAATCAGAAAAATTGTACCACAATTGATAGATCTAGACCACAATTGACCGATCTAGGCCGCAATTGATTGTGCTTTACCGCAAGTAAAAGTGTTTTGCCGTAATTGATATTTTTAGGCCGCAATAGCCTGTTATTTACCGCAATTATCTGGGCATTATCGTAATCTCCTGCAAAATTGCTCATCAGGGCCAAAATTCTTTATCTTGCAATCTAAAGATCTGATACTTTCTTTATTTTTTTTATAGGACGATGAGTTCTCACGAATAGGAAGGGTAAGTTGTTGGTAAGTATCATTCATTGTTTCAAAGTTACATATATTCTCATTTTGCAATAGATCCTTTTTTTATACTAACCTGTTTAAGAAAAGAAAACTAAAAGGAATTCACTTGTCAATTTGGGTTTAAAAAGAACAGTGTTTGTCAAACATCTCACATTTCACACTTCAGATTTGGGCTTAAAATTGACGTGGGGACTAAAATTGAACAAGGTAAAAAATCTCTCAAATTGGTGCATTAAAATTGAACAAGCAATCAACACCTACTTTTGGGCTTAAAATTGAGCACTTGTGCTTGTATGGTGGTGTAGCTTAGTTCATATTTCAAACTTTTGGAGTTTAATCGATTTACCTTGTGTCTTGAGTTTTGGGTGCACTTGCACAAACTTGTTAGATTAGAAACCTTTATATTTTTTAGAATGGCCTGTCCCAGGAATGCGCTTCTTCCTTGGAGAATAACCTTAAATTGGTAATGCTTTCGATCAGTATATAAACAAGGTGCGAACCAAAGTTCCATCTTATCTAGCCAAGCTTGGGCGATGTGTGTTGGTGATAGTCTGGATCGGGTGAATATCCCTAAGTTTTAGCGTGATCAACTAGGCTCTTAAGTGAGTCACACACAAACAAACCGATTGGAGAGACACCACGGACCCTTACTACAACCTTGATTAATTAGAGGCCAACCCGATTTACCTCTGAACAGGTACCTTATTATAGTGTAAGGGGTTGCAAAATTTCCCCCCAAGATTTTCAACATATGTGTCCCACGGTATTTGTGTAGTGAAAGAGATCGTCACTCCATGGAAACAATACCAGGAAACAAAAAAAACATGGGCACCTACGTCGTGGACCTTCGTTTCCTAGTAGTGTGACAATTATTGTGTGAGCTAATGGACATTCAAGCATTGGGCCTATAACATTATATTCTGAAGCCATTGACCTAGTTTAATCTGATTGTTCATTGTTGAGACCTTGTGATAACCTTGCAACTTGAAAAAGTTGTAGAACATACACATTGTCAGTCTTCATTCTTCAAAACACAGTGTCTGTTATGCTTGTTCTTTGATTAGTTTCTGAAAATGCAAAACAAAACATCTAAACTGTAAAAATGAGTCAAACGTGTTAAATTCTAGGGTTGTCAACGTCAACTATCTTGCAAATCAGAAGCATTGTTCAAAAAATATCAAAATTGTCAAGCAGTGATACCCATCTTTTAGTCTTTTTTAGACTGTTTCTCATTTACCACAATTGTCCACATTGTACCACAATTGAAGGAAGTCTGTCATAGTTAACTTGTTTATTGCCGCAATCATCCTGTTTATTACTGCAATCGGTGATAAAGTACCGCAATTGACCATTTACTTTACCACAATCGGTGGAGTTATACCGCAATTGACTAGAGATACATTATTCCTATTTTGACCTGAAAACCTTGAAAGAAATCTTCATTTAGTGTCCCAAACTAGTGTCTATCCCAGGAAAATGCGAAGAACATTGTGTGAATCTCTAAACTTTAAAGATCATCCCTTTTTTGAAAAGCATGATTATTGTCAAAAACATTGTTAGTTCGAAAGCTCAGACTCGAAATACCTTGATCTCATTATATCAAACATCATCATCTTTATCAAAGTGACTTTGTCCAAGGAAAAGGTCAAAAATCTTATCTTTTTACATCATCACCACTTTGAGATCAAGATATATCAAAATCTGTCCTTAGAATTACCCTTGTCCAAAACATAACTCGGACTTCCTTAGAAATGATATTCTTCTTTGTTTTCTTTATATCACTTGTTTTAGTTACAAAATTTGGACCACACTATGTCTCAAACACCTCATGGATGACCTTACATAAGGTCAAAGGCTAGAATGCAACCTGATGAGTCATATATCGACATATTCCCCGCTTGGGAAATAGAGAGAGAAGATGACCCTTTTGTAAACACCAGTTCTACTCTGTTCATTAAACAACCCTATGGGGCAGCTCTTTTCCAAAATGTCACAGAAGAGGAACTAGAGGATATAGAGCAAGATGATTATTCCACACAAGTGGTTTACACTATTGTAGAGAGGAATCCCGAATGCTTCTTAGCTATGCTGATAAAGAAGGGAGTCAAACTCCCCACTGAATTCAGTGTATTGACCATATGGCCTAAAAACCCTCTCGCAGGTCAAAACACTACTCAGCCTCCTCAGATACTTCATGTTGTCTCTCAAATCTTTCCACCATTGGTATTACCCACATTGACACAGACGATACCCAGTCAAAGCAATGACATGAACCAGGCTAGCACATCTTCCACTCAAAACATAACAGGCTCACAACTGAGTGCACCTGTGGTTACTAGTATGCTCCCACCTTCGCTCACATGGCTGGGGAAATCAAGCTCTCAAGCCACACCAAACACCAACTATTTTGAAACTATGTCATTGCTGCAGTCAATTCATACTAGTCTTGGGATCAACACATCATGCCCATAGGGATCCATCTCTGTAGGTACAACTTACAGTTAATGCCCGCCCAAGGCTACACCTTTTCCCATTCTAACATAATTCCAACCTCCGCAACAGCAACCCCAGCTTTATTTTCCTGAAAACCAACCCCCACAATAGCAACCCTAGCTTCAATTGCCTCAATTCCAACCCTCGCAACAGTAGCCCCAGCTTCAATTGCCGCAATTCCAACCCCCGCAACAGCAACCCCAGCTTCAGTTGCCTCAAATCCAACCTCCGTAATAGCAACCCCATCTTCATTTTCATCAATCCCAACCTCAACAATAACAATCCCAGCTTCAAACCCAACCTCAGCAGCAGTACGAAATCCTATGTTCCTACTCAAGGGACATAGAGGCACAACCTCATACCCACTACAACATAGAGGAAAGTCCTCACACACCAACCTCAATATCAAACAGACATGTTAATGCAACAAATGCAAATCCTTCAAACCCAAATGATGGATATGCAAAATCAGGGGCAAACTAAATCCTACAATGCAGAGGATTTATACCCATACCCCTTTGACCATTCTCTCTTGGGGTGAACTGGCTGAAAAGTTCATAGCTCACTTCCATCATAACATCAAGCGCAAGGTCAACATTAAGGACCTTTGTGATATTAAACAGAAGGATGAAGAGTCTTTTGTGAAGTTCCTAGAGAGATGGAGGAATACGGAAAACCGCATAACATATGATGTGCCCAAACAAGACCTAATAGTTATGTTTGTTGACAATTTAATTCTAGGCATGTCATTCAAAATAGAGTTATAGTTAGCTCCAAACTTCACACAACTCATCGAACGAGGAGTTCATTGTGAGCAAAACTTAGTCAAATGAGGAATCCTTGCAGATCCAACACAAACAAATACAAACAAAAATGCAACTGACAAAGCTAAGTGGTGGAACAAAAAAAAATGTCACTATCAATGGTGTCATTGATGTGAAGACAGTCAACTATGCAAAACCCAAGGTTTCACTGCAAGGCGCACCTATGGCTAGCCAAAAATCTACAGGGCCCACTCAACAAGCATACACCCAAAACCAACCTCCTCCTGTACAAGCGGCCGCTGAGTCAAACAGTTAACAACAGAATCAACGTAGCATAGCAATGAGATTTCACACCATTAGGAGAGCCGATAGAATCAATTTTACGCAAGTTGATACAATCAAACACTATCACTCTCCCAGAAATTAGGGACTTTGAACAGGATGCAAACAAACCAAGGTGGTATAATGATAAGGACTTCTACGAGTTTCATCGGGTGAAAGGACATAAAAAATCTAACTGTTACTGATTGAAACACGCTATCCAAGACCTGATTGACATAGGGGCCATCGATGTGATAAATACCCAAACCAAAGGCACAACTGATCACACTATCTTCAATGATACTTTTCATGATCACAACAAGGGGAAATCCTCTGGGTCTGGTGGACAGGAAAAATAAGTTAACTATACATATGCCAATAGTGATAATGTTATCAATTGCCTCAATCCTTTAGATATCCATGTGGCTACTATCACTATCAAATACCAAGGTAACAAATGTGTTGTAACAATGCAATGTGCCAGAGTCATCTAGCAAGGAGTACCATCCTTATCTATTGTATCTGCCAATCCTAAAGCAAGCTCAGATCCATAGCCAATCATAGTGGATCAACTAAAGCACACACCTGCCTAGATCTCCATGTTTGACCTATTGTGCATATCTCCACAACATAAATTGACACTTGACCAAGCCCTTCAAAATGTAGATGTCCCAAGGGATATAACACCCAAGAGCTTCCAAATGATGGTTAACCATATAGCTGCTAACAAACATGCCACATTTAGGGACCATGATGTGTCACCGCATAAACCCCTGCACAATGATCCTTTGCACTTACTTGTCCAGGTCCACAAAAGCGCTATCCATAGGGTCCTCGTTGATGGTGGAGCTGGGTTAAACATCTGTACTCTAAAGTTAATCAAGCAACTGGGCTATTCAGAATCAAGCATTGATGTCACAAGGAGGATAAATATCAAAGCTTATGATGAAGAGGAAAGGTCCTCTAAAGGTATTATCATTCTACCTTTCCGTATCGGTCCAATGGTAAAAAACACTCCCTTTCAGATCCTAGATCTTGAGTTGGGATACAACATGCTACTAGGGAGACCTTGGATACATGAAATGCAAGCCATACCTTTGACGTACCATAAATGCATCAAGTTCCCACATGAGGGAGAGGAAATCATCATAGTGGGAGATCCCTATCGTTTCCAATACTGTAATGCTATCCAAATCAGCACTAATAACCAAGTACCCTTAAACCAAGATGCAAACATCCCATCCTCCTTAGATTCAAATCCCAAGGGTGTCACATGGATAGTAGGAAAGATATCCATTAACCAAGATGCAAGTATCCCCTCCTCTTCAGATTCAAATCTTAAGGATGTCACATGGAAAGTGAGGAAAATATCCATCACCGACAAAGGCTGTGGTGAGTACAGATATGAAGAGGCTTTCACCATCACGCACATGCCTTAGAGCCTGAGAACTTATGGCATGCCACAACCTGTTATTACAACAAAAAATCTACAGCTTGTTCTATTCATATGTCCGCCCACAACCTTCATCAAATGGGGAGACATAGTGGAAGAAAATCCATTTGAACAAGATATTAGTACATGGTTATACCAAGACCCACAAGAGACAATCCAAAAAACCCTACCCCTGTCGAACTATGGTAATGGTTATACAATGTTACAAAGATCTGGGTATGATGGTACAACCAGGCTGGGGGCAAGACAACAAGGCATAATGGAATTGTCTCTCCCACCAACCCAGAGAAACAAGAGAGGTTGGGCTATGGACAACAAAGCACCGGTCCTATAATCCAAGAAATCAAAGTTGATCATGAATAAATAATAGAGATGCACTGGGGGCACAACACAAAATATGTCTTGATAAGAAACATATTAGCATAGTTGTTTCCCGCCGAAGAGGGAACAACACAAACCCAAATAGACCTCCACATAGCAATCGATGATAACAAAGGAAGTGAGACATCTGAAAAGCGTTCTATTGAGACCTACTCCCACGAGTATGAGTGGAGATCCTTTCACGACTCTGAACCCTCGATCCTATATTATTCCCCTCGGTCAGACACAATCATAAACCTAGAAGACTTATTTGACCAACTATCCATTACCGAACAACCCTGCATTGATAAGCATGTCATTTATCAAACCTCAGGTGGTGTGTCCACATCACAGTCTAGTTTTGTAGGAACTGTTAACTCTCAAAATTGCACCCTATTCAAGTTTGATGAATACTTAAATGATTTTGAGGAACATAGAAACAAACCAAGGTTGTGGGTAACCTATAGCTGGAATGAATCTCTAGATCAAGGTCGGCTTCTTGTCTGGTAACTCACTTGAAACCACCTAAAACTAAACCTTTTTCTGGAGGAAAGAGGTAGAAGGATAAACATAAATAAATCTAACTCCTAAAGGGAAATACACCAGAAAATTATGTTCTGAGATCCACAAATATAATAGACACACAATAAGAAAGGCAACATATACTTCTTTTCACAATCCCACTAATTCATAATCTCTGCATAGTCAATTTGTAAGAAGGCTTATAACAACAGTCTCTAAAAGGAGAAAGGATCTCTCACAATCTGGAAAACTGATTAAACACAACTCACAATCTGCAAAGAAAATATGAGAAAATACTGCATAAAAGTAGCAACATGCAATGCAGATTTGAGGATAAATGATATCACAGAAATCTGCACCTATACTAAGCACACAATAACAAACTAAGTGAGGAAGGCATAAGATATAAATCACATAAAAAAGGTGTCCTAAACCTGTATATCTTTGAAAATGGGTTACAAAATCTCTTTGCTCTTGTTAAGAACTTAGAAGAACAGTTACAAAGCAACCAGCCAAAGGAAAAAGAACTTCCTACAAATGAGCCTTCAACTCATATTTATGCTTTTTCCAGCCAACTACCTCATAAATGAGGGCCATAAATTATGGGTCGGATTCAGTCCATAAGGCCATTTTTGAGCCCCTCAAAAGACTTCAAAAATGGATATAGGTGTCCCCAAAGTCATCCCTCATAAATACCATCATAAATACCCTCAATAAATGCAATCATATCCCTCAAATAGCCCATAAAGAGCTTCTGGAAAGCAATAACTTCCTGCAAACCTTCATAACTGCACCTTGACTTTAAGGTTTTGCCACTACTCAATAAAATATCTCTTTAAAACTTTTAAGACAAAAAATAAATATCCTATTTTAGTACCATTTATTATTAAATAATTTATAATTTATTTAAATAAATGGATTATAAATCTTTTAATACTTTTTTAATAATATTTATTATATCGTTAATAGTTTTGTTATTTTAATAAATATTAATTAACTTAATAATATTATTAAGTCATAATACAATCACTTAATAATATTATTAAATAAAATATTTATTTAAAATAATAAATTATTAACTATATAGTAATTATTATATGGTGCCTAAAATAAAAAGTTTACTTTTATTCCTTTAAAATTTCCTACCATATATCTTTGAACAATATTAATAGAGGATAATAATCACTCTATTAAAATTATCATTTTTACATTATAAGCATGAGAGAAGTGATAAAACATCTATCATTTTTTTGAACCCAGCAAAGCTATGTCAGTGGGGAAAAATGAAAGGAGATCTAAAAAAAAAAAAGGCAAAACGCCTTTTCTTTGGCAAAGACATCATAGGGTATATGAACCCTAAAACAACATCCATTTTCCCATTGATTTTCATTCCTTCTTTGAGAAATGTTGGGCCGCCGCCTGGAGGAAAATGAGGGTTTCATTCTGGACTTTGATGGAGTTTTCAGAGAGCTTCTGTGTGGTTTTCCTGTAGTTTTCACTTGCAATATTCACACATATCAAATACTCCAGGTATGCTTGGAATGAGCTTTCTCTTGTTCTCTATTTTGACTGTGGTTTCATAATATTATGTCTACAAACCCCTCTCCATCTTTTGTTCTCTTAAAAATGTCGTGGGTTATTCTATCTCCATTTCTTAAGCACAAATTTTGCTTTTCAACAAATATATGTGGGATGCATGATTTTCGAACTGCATATCCGTGATCATAATCCGGTAAAGACAAATTCTTGAGGTTTTGGTGGAGATACCTCGCAAGTGTACTACCTTGTTATGCTTTGAGCTCCATCCTCAGCTTGAATGGCTTCATTGTGCATTGTTGTCTTGCAGCCATCATGTAGCTCTGTAAAATGCAATTACCTTACTGTATCATGATTTAAATTTCAATCTTAACCCTGGGTGCTAAGATGATTGTCCTTGCTCTATTTGCATATTGAGAATGAAGGCATATTTTCCATTGTTATCACCCATGGATAACTCTATCCAGTACTTAGTTGTGATATCATTTATAGTTGTAGCATACTACTTACCATATGTGAATGCCCTTTTGTTTCTTTTGATGGAATTTTTGGTTATGAAACACTTGTGACTTCCCATTGTTGTAAATATTATTATGTTTGATATGTACCCTGTTGTTTGGATAGTACTCATCACTATATTGCTGCACCCTATGCTTTAGAGTTAATCACTGCCACAAGGGGGCATTGTTGTTGTCTCTAACTAATATTCATTCATGTTGCTTCTCTCTATGACTATCCCTATGTGTATGGTCTTGACAATGGCCATAATATTTATCATTTCTCAGCTCTGTGACTACATGTCCTGTAATATAATCAGTTGATAATGCATTGTAATAGCACTATCTTTGAGCCCACTTGATTATTTTTATAAAAGCTGGACCTCTTCTCTTAATATTACTGCTAAGATTAGTGTTATTGATACACACCACTGTCATTTACTTGCTACTTCTAGCTGCTACACCATTCGTGTCATTGGTTTGATATGTGAAAGTTACCATAGGATCTTAATGACACAAGTAGGACTTGTCTTCACATTCACTACTGCATGGGTATCTTGTTATCTCCTTGATGTCCACAGTCTTAAGTGAAAGGGGATGCTATCTTGACATTGCTTTGAACGTCAAATAAAACTTCCTTCTTGCTGATATAATTGCCCTCTCTATCCAAACATACTCCTGGTGACTGTACCTCTTAAACATCTATTGCAAATGATATCACTCCATGGCGTATCTTTTCCTTTGAAGATAATTGTGTCTAATGTTGAAAATGGTGCCTTTTTCTGTCCCGTATGACAATGGTAAAGCATCTCTGAGACTTTATGTTTCTATATCAGTTGTGGAGAATTCAGCATGAGATCATATGTTACTTATTAATCTAAAGTCACAGCTTCATCACTGTAGTTGTGATTCAATTATCATGTAGTTGTATCTGAAATATCTCATAGATTTATGCTCCGCATACTTGTTCCATGAAGATCAATGTCTTTTGATTATACTTGAATCACTCATTTGTATAGTGTTGATTTTTATTGAAATCTGATCTCTGTCCATGTAGCTCTTTTTAACCCCCCAAAGACACTATATCATGTTTTAATGACTGCAATATATTTGACATTTTCTGTTATGAAATGGTGAATTTTTCTCCCAAAGTACAATATGGGTTTCCATGAAATTTAATGGGTTTTTTCATTTTAAAGTTTTCTAAATTTTTTGAAAAAATCACGAAAACCCAGATCGTATTTTTCACGATATGGTTGAAAAATGATTGTTCCTTTTTGTTTTGGTAAATCTACTTTTCTCTTTGACTGTCTCATTGATGGTTTTCTTTCTTTGAAAACATCCCCATTCAATAAATCCTGATTACTCCTATTTCTCTGATTTATTATCATACTGATGCACCATGACTGCTATGTCTTCATCTTTCCATTTTGATGATCTTGAATGATTGGCTGATTTGGAGACTAGTATTCATATCAGGTTCCATTTTTTCTCTTCATATGATGGCATTGTGGCTATTAATTTATATCCTTTCTATTTTGATTCATTGATCCTCCTTGAAATGGTGATATCTCTACAATATGTTGATTTTCATATAAACATGTATTGTGCTTTATTTCTATGATGAGAAAATATGCATTGCTTTCTTGAACTTATTTCATTCTGACAAGCTAGGCTCAACCCTTGTAGGAGCCACATTTTACCCCACTTGTCAGGATGAAAACACCTGCATCTACACAATCAAATTAGTTAGAAAATAAAGTAGTGTCATTGAGATGATGCATGTCTATATGGGTAATTGTGTATGACCAATGACCAGTCATTGCTTAGAACTATGTTCTAACCCATTTCTTTACATTCCTTCAGGGTACATGACAGCGAGGATCAAAGACTTTAGTGATGAAGCAAGAAATTCACCCTTCAACACTACTATAGACCCTTCCAGTCATTCAAGCAATGACTAGTCCTTGTTCTTACATATTTTCTTTCTCTACTTTGTACATATATGCATGCATCATTTTGATTCAGAATGCAATGATATATCTTTAGCTAGTTTCACGGCTTGTGTGGAGCATAAAAACAATTCTTTGATAAATGAAATGTTTACATTTTCAGAAAAGATCAATAATGAATGATTTTACAATGTTATACTCTTTTCTTCATTAAATGTAACACTTTATCTGATGCAATGCTTTTTGCAATTTTATTGTATTTGATTCAAAACACGTGAAGTAGGATAAAAGATTGAGTGTACCTTTTGATCTAAGACACAAAGCTCTACCTAGATGAGCATGGTAGGTGAAATTAGGTAAAATTTTGGTGATATCTGCTATATGTCTGCCTGCTAGACATCAAGACCAGCTGCCAGCACAAGTCCATTGGGCACAGAGTCGCTTAGAAAACATAATGGCAACCTGAATCCCACTTACATAAACTGATGAAACCTTTTCACTTAACTGAACATGGATGTATGGTTTGTGATAGGAAAGTATGACACTTCCTTATCATGAATTATATATGCATACTTGGCCAGTTTGGAAGGGATTAGCAACACTTGAACATAACTAAAACTTTCTTTATTTTTTGTTGTAGCCTTTGCTAATTCACTGAGAGTAGGTGTATGATTTGTGACAGTAAAACATAAATTTACTGGAATGAGTTGTATAGGTATTCCCCACGAATTAGGAAGGGCTACAACAACATCTTCTTGCTCACTTGTAACTTCTGATTGACTAAGAACCCTTCTGAAAACTTATTGAAAGCTGGAAAACTAAAACTGAAACTAACTAAAAGCGTTGGACAGCACTTAGGGAAGGCTGAAAACTGCAAGAAAACTATTGTGCCAAGGCACTTATTGAACAACTAAATTGCTGCAATATATACAAGGTTAGATCCTACCTCAGAAGCAGTGCTTGAGATGAATCCCATTAACTGGGATTCGCTCCATGTTGTCATCCAACCTCGAAAGCTGAAAGGCATTATGTTGTTTACATTCTGAGATAATATAAGGCCCGCTCCAAAAAGCATCAAACTTGGAGTGATTTCCAGGCTTGCTTTTGCGTTCATCCCATTTATGCACTATATCTCCTTCCAGGAAAATTCTTGGAGATGCCCTTTTATCAAAAGACCTTTTCATCTAGGCTTGATTTTGTTCAATGGTTCTCAAAGCTACTATCCTTACTTCTTCCAATTCAACCAGTTGTGCCAATCTTATAGTTAATGGCTCTTCTTCTATCATATCAAGCTGATCTGCCAAGTCAAGAGCTGGAAGCTCAAGTGAGATAGGTAACCAAGCCTCCTTACCATATACCAGTCTAAAAGGTGACTATTCAGTTGATATTTTCTGTGTGATTTGATTAGCCCACAAGGATGATTTTAGTTGGGTATGTCATGCTCTCTGGTTACCCTCCATAGTCCTCTTGATGATTCTAATTAGATTTTTGTTAGTGGACTTCGCTTGGCCATTGCCTTGTAGATAATAATTTGAAGACGTATTTAGATAAATCCCATTCCTTACAGCCCAATCAGAAATTTTGAAACTTACAAATGCCAAAGCATTATCTGAGATGATGGATTCAGGAACACCAAACCTAAAAACCAGTTCTTCATAGAAATTTAGGACAACATTTTCATTAGCTTCTTTAAGTGCCCCTACCTTGGTCCACTTAGTGAAATAGTATGTTGTTGTTAACACCCATTTGTGACCAGCACTGGATGGTGGGTTTATTACCCCAATGAAATCCAAACCCCACTTCATAAAGGGTTGTTTGACCTGTATTGGCTACAGGGGTAAGGCTGCCAACTTCTATTTACCAGCAAATAGTGCACACTCCTTGCATTTCCTAACCCACAAGTGTGTGTCTTTGAATAGATTGGGCCAATAATAGCCACCCTTCATCACCTTGAGAGCTCTTGCTCTAGGTGAGAAGTGACCTCCAGCTAACCCATTATGAAACTCATGCAACACCTTATCTATTTTTTCAATTTCAACATACCTTAAGAGGATGCCATTAAAGTCTCTTCTAAATAGAATATTATTCAATAAAACACAAGGGATGGACTGCAGTCTAAAATACCACCTTTTTACTTTATCCAAACCTTGTGGACATTCACCAGTCTGTAGAAAATGAGTCATTTGTTGTATCCAAATCGTGGCAGAATCTAAAATGGTTTGTCCATCATCCTGTAAAGCTAAAACAACTTCTTTCTCTCCCTTTTCTCTGCTGCTTATGTCATCAGCAAGTTGTTCACACAACCCTTTTCCCCTGATTAGTTTGGTGACTTTGATCTCAACATCATATTCCATCACTTTAGTCACCCAACCAGCTCTCTTATCACTTAAATCCTTACTTAAAAGGAACTCTTTCACGCTCGGATGAGCCACCATTAGAAAAATCTTGTTATTAGATAACATGTGCTTAAATTTTTTCAAACTCCTAATAATAGCAAGAACATGTTTCTCCACAAATGAATACCTAAGCTCATAGTCTTTAAGTCCTTGGCTGAAAAAAGCCACCGACTGTTCTAGTTCTTCATCATTGCATTGAACTAACATAGCTAAGATAGAATCAATATCTCCATAGGCATATAGAACAAAATCTTTAGAAAAATCAGGATTTATGAGTGGAGGTGCTGCTGCAAGTGCCTCTTTAAATAAATCAAAACTCCTTTTTCCATCTTTAGTCTAGCTGAATGGCATATTTTTCCTTAACATGGCAGTTAGTGGGCTCAATAAATCTGTAATATCTGGGATAAACCGTCTAACAAAATTTATCCGGCCAATAAAACTTTGCAAACCCTTCTTATGCGCTGGTAAGGAAAGAGCCAATATTGTTGTTATTCTTTTAGGATCAATAGTGATACCTTGTTTAGACACCACATAACCAAGCAATCTACCCTCATGAACAGTAAAAACACACTTTTTGGGATTAAGAGATATCCCAAATTCTCTGCATCTTTCAAAAATCTGCCTTAGATTTTTTAAATGTTCTTTTGCCTCCTAGGAAAAAATAGTGATATCATCCAGGTACACTAAAACAATTTTATACATTAGTTTGTCAAAAGCCATGTCCATGGCCTTTTGAAAAGTTTCCCCAGCATTGGACAAACCAAATAGCATCTTTTTGCACGCCATGGTACCCCACTTGGTGGTAAAAGCTATTTTGTACTGGTCTTCCTCCCTTACTAAAATCTAATTATAACTGGAATACCCATCCAACAAGGAAAATCTCTCAGATCCTGAGACTACTTGAAGGATCTGCTCCATAGAAGGCAAGGGGTGTCGGTCTTTCAATGAGGCTCCATTTAGATCTCAAAAATCTACACACAACCTTATCTCCCCATTCTTTTTCCTAACTAGCACAAGGTTTGAGACCCAAGAAGTGTGTTTGATAGGGAAGATAATGCAGCTTTCAATCAGTTTATTCAATTCCTTTTGCATAAGTGGCTCTAACATTGGGTTCATGGGTCTTTGTTTCTGCCTTACTAATTTTGCATCAGGTTCAAGCTTGATAGTATGTTGAGTAAGTTGGGGATTGAACCCCTTCAAACCACTATACTCCCATGCAAAAATATCATTAAATTCTTTAAAAAGCCGAATAAATGAATGTTGTTCTTCCGCTGTACATACCTTGCCCAACTTAAGCAACTTTCCTTTGAACACCTCAACTTCCTCATAGTGTTCCTGTTGAACCTGCATGCTATCTTTTGACCTTCTATTCTCATCATCGATGTTAAAAATGGACTCAAGGGTGACCAAACCTTTTGGCACCTTGTTATTTTTAAGCTGGATGATTTGGCCATCATATTGATGCTGAAACTTCTCCTGATTGACATGTGAGAATTCAGCTTCTTCTCTTAAGAAGTTGACTATTTGCTGGTCATTCTCAAAGACATGCCAGTGAGTACCATTATCAGGTACAATAGGTCTAACAATGACCTTGACATGCTGGTTTCTTCTTTCGTTGTTGATTTTGTTTGGAATGTCAAATTCAGCACCAATGACAACCAATCTATCAACATTTTTATTCTGATTTTTGGGTATAGACACTAGATTAAATGCATCAAAGCCTTCTATTAGGTCCCATACCCTGTGTTTGTAAGATTTTAGCAACTCATTCTTGGTAAGATTAATGCTTCTCACTTGATTAACTATTAATTTTCTATCACCATAAACCTTCAAACAACTAATACCTCTTCTTCTTGCCCATTCCAATCCATGAATAAGAGCCTCATACTCAATAGTATTATTGGAACAACTAAAATAGAAATGAAAAGCTAAATAATACCTGTCATTATTTGGATAAATTAGCATGCAGCCTCCACCAGCCCCAACTTTATTCCTGCTACCATCGAAAAATAGCTTCCAAACTTCACCACTTTGCTGCCCAAATTGTTGTTTTGCACCTTTTTTGAGGTTAGGGATGAATGCATCAGCTTCATGTATTAAATACATACCCAAACCAGCATGTCCCAAATGTTGTTCACAAAGACCTTATGCTTGATTTTGAACAGCCCACTCATCTAGTAGTATATCTGGTATTGTATCGGTTTGAGTGTTGCCTTCTTGATAAATAGGCTGCCCCTCTTGGTCATTTGCCAACAAGTTGGCATTAACAGGACTTTGAGAGTAAGGTTCAACATGATCCTTGGCAATAGGCTCAGATTTTATGGTAAATTTGGTGCCATACCTGGTTCTGAACAACATGTGGGACCAATTTGAAGACAAATAGCCACCAATCTTAGCAGTGAAATCCATTGACAAGCATATCGAAAAGTAAGGAGGCAACTCTATGACATAGATATCCTATGGAATAGAGAAGTTTGGACAAGCATGTAGGGTCAAATCAAGATTTTTAATGACTCCTATATTATTAACGGTTGTACCGTCTAGTTGCACAACCCCCTTTTCAAGTGGCTCATACTTGATACCCAACTTATCTATAATCTGTTTGGGCATTACCGAGCTGCTTGCACTTGAGTCAATCATACAATTGTGGACTAGGCGGTCTCCTATGATCAAAGATACATAAAAAAATGGGGGTTTAACTGCTGGAACTTCCTATTCCTTTCCTTTTATAATAGTATTAGTCATTACAATTTTGGCCTCCTCACTTTTGGGCTTACCAGAAAGACTTAAATCTGATAAAGTTGATTGCAAAAGGTCTTTTTGACCTGGAATGGTCAAGGAATCCCATATGGAAATAGATACATTTGCCTTTTTTATATGATCCATAAGATTGAAAGAAGCCATACCAAATTTAGGCTAAAGTTTTGATGCAACATTCTCAACCTTAGGAGAAACTTGTTGTATTGGTTGTATCAGATTTATAGGTTGTCCCTTGTTTGCTGAAGGTTGTCCTCTTGGGAGAATCCGAACATTCTCAGTATTAGATGGCCCAACAACTTTCTTCTCCATCTCTAATGCTCTCTTTTTCCTCCTTATATTATCTGAAACAACAAGAACCACTTGGTTTACACCACAGAAGTCCTCATCCTGCCAATTCATAAGAGTTGCCCCTAGCTGTTGTTCTTCTTGAGGATGAATAGAGGCTTCATCAGAGGTGTTTGACTACAAAATTGGGCTATTTTGAACCATTAAAGCTTGGTTGATAATGTCATTTGTACAAGCATTCTGATTATGTGGGTGATTACATGGAAAACACCATTCATAATCTTGAGCCAGATTGTTCTGAGTGGGTACAAGCTCTTTTGAAGAGCTAGCAGTGTTGGGATTATAAGGCTGATATGGTTTGGTACTAAAATTCTGCCTTTTCCCTTAGTAGTTGGGCTAATATGGTGGCCTATTATTCTGATTTTACTGAAAAGGTGGTTAGTAAGGTGGCTGGTAAGGCTTATACCCCTGACTTTGCTGCTTTTTTATATTGACAGACAGAATTGGCATAACATTTTCATGCCTATTGGATTGATTATTAGGTGATGGTAATGTTGGTGCAGCCGAAATAATAGCTAAAGGGGTTGTTTGCAAAGGTATCATTGACTGAACTACAGGTGCTATCAGAAAAATTAGCATAGGAGGTCTTGGGGCAATTTTTCCAGCCTATATAAGACTATTTTCTGCTCTAATGGCCATATCAAAAGAACCTAAAAGTGTAACCCCTCCCATTGATTGTATCATAACTGCTATATCACTATTGAAAGCCCTCAAATAATATAAGAAAGCATGATCAGCAGAGGGTCTTACCGTTTGAGGGATTCTCTCCCATGTCCTTTGGAAATAGAAGTTGAAATCTGTTACTTGTTCATGGGGGGCCCTTTTGATAGGTGACAATTGCTCCACCAAAGATAGATGGTCTGATTCATCTTCAAAAAACTTGTAAAGTTTCATACCCAGTTGGTCCCAATCAGTAATAGAACCCACTACTAGCCTTCTGAACCACTGCAAAGCTTTTCCTTTAAAAGATGCGGCTAACAACCTGACAGCAACATTATCCTCTGTAACATGATGTAGGGCACAAAGATTGGCTACATCCTTTATGTGCTCAACTGGGGTGGTTTGATCTTCACCATTAAAATATGGTAGAATTTTTAATGCAACAATAGGAATGACATCGTGTTTAGCAAGATTTAGCGGGTTGCCTTGATTGAGTGAAATAAAAGGTTGGTTTTGTTGTAGTGCCATTGGAATCTGCAAAACTTGACCTCTTGGGGCAATAAAAACTGGAACAGAAGTATGCACTCTTGCTGTAGGAGGTGTTGACTTGGTTCTCCTTGTATAAACAAGTGTCTCTTGTACCTTTTTTGCTGGTCTCCCTCTTCTCCTGGGTGGAGACAATTGCAAATAGTCAAAGGATGAAGAGTTGCTCCTTGTTTGCACTCTTCTCATATACTGTAATGTACTAGTTCTTCTTTTCCAAAGCTCAGAGTCACCAAGTGTATAATTTTAAAACCTCTCTCAAGCTCAAAATACTGCTATACACTCTAAAAGTAGCAAAATATCACTAATAAGGTCTGGAAATCAGCCACTTGTCCCACCAGGTATGCCAAAAACTATTAACTCTCAAAATTGCACCCTAATCAAGTTTGATGAATACTTGATCGATTTTGAGGAACATGGAAACAAACCAAGGTTGTGGGTAACCTATAGTTGGAATGAATCTCTCGATGAAGGTCGGCTTCCTGTCTGGTAACTCACTTGAAACCACCTAAAACTAAACCTTTTGCTGGAGGAAAGAGGTAGAAGGATGAACTAAAATAAATCTAACTCCTAAAGGGTGATACACCAGAAAATTATGTTTTGAGATCCACAAATATAACAGACACACAATAAGAAAGGCAACATATACTTCTTTGCACAATCCCACTAATTCATAATCTCTACATAATCAATTTGTAAGAAGGCTTATAACAACAATCTCTAAAATGAGAAAGGATCTCTCACAATCTAGAAAACTGATTAAACACAACTCACAATCTGCAAAGAAAATATGAGAAAATACTGCATAAAAGTACCAACATGCAATACAGATTTGAGGATAAATAATATCACAGAAATCTGCACCTATACTAAGCACACAATAACAGACCAAGTGAGGAAGGCATAAGATATAAATCACATAAAAAAGGTGTCATGAACCTGTATATCTTTGAAAATGGGTTACAAAATCTCTTTGCTCTTGTTAAGAACTTAGAAGAACAGTTACAAAGCAACAAGCCAAAGGAAAAAGAACTTCCTACAAATGAGCCTTCAACTCATATTTATGCTTTTTCCAGCCAACTGCCTCATATATGACGGCCATAAATTCTGGGTCGGATTCAGTCCATAAGGCCATTTTTTTAGCCCCTCAAAAGACTTCAAAAAGGGATATAGGTGTCCCCAAAGTCATCCCTCATAAATATCATCATAAATACCCTCAATAAATGCAGTCATATCCGTCGAATAGCCCATAAGGAGCTTCTGGAAAGCAATAACTTCCTGCAGACCTTCATAACTACACCTTGACTTTAAGGTTTTGCCACTACTCAATAAAATATCTCTTTAAAACTTTTAAAGATAAAAAATAAATATCCTATTTTAGTACCATTTATTATTAAATAATTTATAATTCATTTAAATAAATGGATTATAAATCTTTTAATACCTTTTTAATAATATTTATTATATAGTTAATAGTTTTGTTATTTTAATAAATATTAATTAACTTAATAATATTATTAAGTCAGAATACAATCACTTAATAATATTATTAAATAACATATTTATTTAAAATAATAAATTATTAACTATATAGTAATTATTATATGGTGCCTAAAATAAAAAGTTTACTTTTATTCCTTTAAAATTTCCGACCATATACCTTTGGACAATATTAATAGAGGATAATAATCACTCTATTAAAATTATCATTTTAACATTATAAGCATGAGAGAAGTGATAAAACATCTATCATTTTTTTGAACCCAGCAAAGCTATGTCGGTGGGGAAAAATGAAATGAGATTTAAAAAAAAAGAAAAAGGAAAAACACCTTTTCTTTGGCAAAGACATCATAGGGTATACGAACCCTAAAACAACATCCATTTTCCCATTGATTTTCATTACTTCTTTGAGAAACGCTAGGCCGCCACCTGGAGGAAAATGAGGGTTTCATTCTAGACTTTGATGGAGTTTTCAGAGATCTTCTGTGTGGTTTTCCTATAGTTTTCACCTGTAATATTCACACAAATCAAATACTCCAGGTATGCTTGGAACGAGCTTTCTCTTGTTCTCTATTCTGACTACGGTTTCATAATATTATGTCTGCAAACCCCTCTGCATCTTTTGTTCTCTTAAAAGTGTCGTGGGTTATTCTATCTCCATTTCTTAAGCACGAATGTTACTTTTCAACAAATATATGTGGGATGCATGATTTTCAAACTGCATATCCATGTTCATAATTTGATAAAGACAAATTCTTGAGGTTTCAGTGGAGATACCCCACAAGTGTACTCCCTTGTTATGCTTTGAGCTCCATCCTCAGCTTGAATGGCTTCATTATGCATTGTTGTCTTGCAGCCATCATGTAGCTTTGTAAAATGCAATTACCTTACTGTATCATGATTTAAATTTCAATGTTAACCTTGGTTGCTAAGATGATTGTCCTTGCTCTGTTTGCATATTGAGAATGAAGGCATATTTTCCATTGTTATCACCCATGGATAACTCTATCCAGTACTTAGTTGTGATATCATTTATAGTTGTAGCATACTAATTACCATATATGAATGCCCTTTTGTTTCTTTTGCTGGAATTTTTGGTTATGAAACACTTGTGACTTCCCATTGTTGTAAATATTATTATGTTTGATATGTACCATGTTGTTTGGATAGTACTCATCACTATATTGCTTCACCCTATGCTTTAGAGTTAATCATTGCCACAAGGGGGCATTGTTGTTGTCTCTAACTAAAATTCATTCCTGTTGCTACTCTCTATGACTATCCTTATGTGTATGGTCTTGATAATGGCCATAATCTTTATCATTTCTTAGCTCTGTGACTACATGTCCTATTATATAATCAGTTTCTAATGCATTGTAATAGCACTATCTTTGAGCCCACTTGATTATTTTCATAAAATATGGACCTCTTCTCTTAATATTACTACTAAGATTAGTGTTATTAATACACACCACTATCATTTACTTGCTACTTCTAGCTGCTACACCATTCGTGTCATTGGTTTGATATGTGAAAGTTACCATAGGATCTTAATGACACAAGTAAGACTTGTCTTCACATTCACTACTACATGGGTATCTAGTTATCTCCTTGATGTCCATATTCTTTAATGAAAGGGGCTGCTATCTTGACATTGCTTTGAACATCAAATAAAACTTCCTTCTTGCTGATATAATTGTCCTTTCTATCCAAACATATTCCTAGTGACTGTACCTCTTAAACATCTATTGCAAATGATATCACTCTATGGCTTATCTTTTCCTTTGAAGATAATTGCATCTAATGTTGAAAATGGTGCCTTTTGTTGTCCCGTATGACAATGGTAATAATTAGGATCTCTGAGACTTTCTGTTGCTATATCAGTTGTGGAGAATTCAGCATGAGATCATATGTTACTTCTTAATCTAAAGTCACTACTTCATCACTGTGGTTGTGATTCAATTATCCTGTAGTTGTATCTGAAATCTCTCATAGATTTATGCTCCGCATACTTGTGCCATGAAGCTCAATGTCTTTTGATTATACTTGAATCACTCATTTGTATAGTGCTGATTTTTATTGAAATTTGATCTCTGTCCATGTAGTTCTTCTATACCCCCCAAAGACACTATATCATGTTTTAATGATTGCAATATATTTGACTTTTTTTGTTATGAACTGGTGAATTTTTCTCCCAAAGTACAATCTGGGTTTCCACAAAATTTAATGGGTTTTTTTCATTTTAAAGTTTTCTAAATTCAGTGAAAAAAATCATGAAAACCCAGATCGTATTTTTCAAGATATGGTTGAAAAATGATTGTTCCTTTTTGTTTTGGTAAATCTAGTTTTCTCTTTGACTGTCTCATTGATGGTTTTCTTTCTTTGAAAACATCCCCATTCAATAAATGTTGATTACTCCTGTTTCTCTCATTTATTATCATACTGATGCACCGTGGTTGCTATGTCCTCATCTTTCCATTTTGATGATCTTGAATGCTTAGCTGATTTGGAAACTAGTATTCGTATCAGGTTCCATTGTTTCTCTTCATATGATGGAATTGTGGCTATTAATTTATATCCTTGCTATTTTGATTCAATGATTCTCCTTGAAATGGTGATATCTCTACAATATGTTGATTGTCATATAATCCTATATTGTGCTTTATGTCTATGATGAGAAAATATGCATTGCTTTCTTGAACTTGTTTCATTCTGACAAGCTAGGCTCAACCCTTGTGGGAGCCACATTTTACCCCACTTGTCAGGATGAAAATGCCTGCATCTACACAATCAAATTAGTTAGAAAATAAAGCATTGTCATTGAGATGATGCATGTCTATATGGGTAATTGTGTATGACCGATGACCAGTCATTGCTTATAATTATGTTCTAACCCATTTCTTTACATTCCTTCAGGGTACATGGTACCGAGGATGAAAGACTTGGGTGATGAAGCAAGAAATTTACCCTTCAGCACTACTGCAGCCCCTACTAGTCATTCAGGCAATGACTAGTCCTTGTTCTTACATATTTGCTTTCTCTAATTTGTATATATATTCATGCATCATTTTGATTTAGAATGCAATGATATATCTTTAGCTAGTTTCATGGCTTTTGTGGAGCATAAAAACAATTCTTTGATAAATGAAATGTTTACATTTTTAGAAAAGATCAATAAAGAATGATTTTACAATGTTATGCTCTTTTCTTCATTAAATGTAACACTTTATCTAATGCAATGCTTTTGCAAGTTTATTGTATTTGATTCAAAACACGTGAAGTAGGATAAAATATTGAGTGTAACTTTTCATCTAAGACACAAAGCTCTACCTAGATGAGCAGGCTAGGTGAAATTAGGTAACAGGAACTATATCTGTAGTCCCTTTCAGTCAACTAGAGTTAGACAACCATGAAAGTATCTATCTTGTACACCTGGAGCTAATAGAGTGGGATCAACAAGGACCCCCTGATTTAGATGTCTTCGAGAATGGTGAGGCTATTGCTAATTTTATAGGACTTAGGGAAGGCGTTCCATCAGGAGACCACAAGGCAGGCTTCTCCATTGACCTCGACAGAGTGGCATATTTTGGGGAGGCAGCTCCTCTTTCCAGTCCATAAAATAATGATAAAAAGCTAAAACAAGACGTATCTTCTAGCGAAAACCTCACTCATGCGCTAGAAGACAGAAATAAGGAACTCCTCCCCTTGACAGAGGAGAAATCGGTATTACTAGCAGAAGAAACAGAGGAAGTCAATTTGGGAGATGACAAGAACCCAAAGAACATATACTTGGAAAAATCAGTCACCCCTGAGGAAAGAGAATAGTTTATCAGCTTCTTTAAAGAAAGGATGTTCAATTTTGCATGGTCCTACTTGGATATGTCAGGGTTAGATCCAGAGCTAGTACTACACCATCTCCCGTTTCTTCCAAATGCCAAACCTGTCAAAAAAAAGCTAAGAAAGATGCATCCCCATGTTGCATTGCTAGTCAAGGTAGAGTTGAAAAAGCTCCTGGATGCTAAGTTCATAAGACCTATAAAATACGCAGACTAGATATCTAACTTGGTACTAGTTACAAAACACAGTAGTCAAATATGGATTTGCACAGACTTCAAAGATCTCAACATCACTTGTCCCAAGGATGACTTTCACTTACCCAACATTGATATGATAGTAGATCTAACCGCTGGACATCAAATGCTATCACTCATGGATGAATTTTTAGGGTATAATCAGATAAATATTGCACCAGAGGATCAACACAAAATAGCTTTCACATGTCCTTGGGGGACATATTGTTGGAATGTCATGTCGTTTGGTCTAAAGAATGCCGGAGCAACATATCAAAGGGCTATGACAACTATATTTCATGATCTCATCCACAAAATAATGGAAGACTATGTGGACGACATACTAGCCAATTCAATGCTTCACAAGGACCATCTACAAGTATTGGGACCAATCTTTGACAAAATGTAGGAGTTCAAGGTCTGTCTAAACCCAAATAAATGTGCATTCGGTGTCATAGTAGGAAAGCTACTTGGGTTCATAGTGTCACATAGAGGCATCGAAGTAGACCCAGAGAAAGTCAAAGAAATATTGGACATGCCTCCTCTATCAAACCTGAGGCAACTAAGAGGGTTACAAGGAATGCTCCAATCAATCAGGCACTTCATAGCTTAGCTAGCAGACAAGTGTCACCCATTCCAACATCTACTACACAAAGATGTCAAATTCATATGGACTGAGCAATGTGAACATGAATTCCAAATATTCAAAGACTACCTCCTCAAGTCTCCTATATTGGTGCCACCAGTCCAAGGTAGACCATTGCTTCTGTATATCTCAACAACAAAATTGGCATTAGGTGTACTCTTGACACAACATGATGATACAGGTAAAGAAAGGGCCATCTACTATCTAAGAAGAACATTGGTAGGATATGAGCTCAACTATACACAAATTGAAAAGTCATTTCTTGTAGTTGTCTTTGCTTCCCAGAAGCTGAGTTATTATATGTTGAGTCACCAAACCAAGTTGATCACACATATTGATCCTTTAAAGTACCTCCTAAGCAAAGCAGTGCTCATCGGGCGACTTGCAAAGTGGGTAATGATCCTAAGTGATTTTTACATTGAGTACATAGACAAAAAGGCCATCAAAGGGCAACTGATCATGGATCAATTAGCAGAGGCACCCATTCAGGACCATCAACCTATTATTTCTAACTTTCCTTACGAATCTATCATCATGACACTACAACCAATGATCGAGGTATGGAAACTATATTTTGATGGGTCATGCACAAACCATGGTGCGCGGGTAGGGATAGTTCTTATCACTCTAGATCATGATATAATTCCAAAGTCTTCTAGACTCAACTTCCCATGCACAAACAACATAGAAAAATATGAAGCACTAGTCATCGGTCTAAAAATAGCAATTCAATGGAGAATCAAGAACCTTAAGGTCTTTGGAGACTCGCAGTTGATCATCAATCAAATCAACAATGATTATACGACCAAAGATGAGAAGCTCATACCATACAGAGCACAGATGGAATCACTACGCACCAAGTTCCATTACATATTCTTTGAGAAAGTCCCACAAGCATAGAACAAAGCTGCAGATGCGGTGGATACCATAGCATCACTGATTGATATGCCAGGCAACAAAAAAAGATTCTAGTTTCTAGTAGAACAAATCTTGGTGCCATCACATTAATCATCTATCACAGAATCAGCATGCGTCCTTGTTGGTCCTGAAAACCCATGGTATCAAGATGTCTATAACTACCTCCAAAATAGTGTCTTACCTCCCAACTTGTCTAGGAACCAGAGAAAGTCCCTCATCCACCAAACCTCTAGGTATACCATCCTCTCAACTACTTTCTATAGACAAAGTCTAGACGGAACGCTACTACAATGTCTCACTTCCACGAAATCCCAGAAATCTTTATACGAGGTACATGAAAGAATATGTGGAACCCACGGAGGTCACAACAACTTAGCTAAGAAGATCATCCGCATGGGATACTATTGTCCCACAATAGAGAGAGATGCACACAAACATGTACAAAGGTGTAGATAGTGTCAAATTCATGGAGACCTCATCCATGTGCCAGCACAGGAACTAAATCCTATCACATCACCATTGCCATTTTCCATGTGGGGATTTGACCTAGTGGGAAAAATTACACCTTCTTTAGCAAATGGACACAAATACATCATAGCAGCAAAAAATTACTTCACCAAGTGGGTGGAAGCAATTCCTCTCACTTACATAATTGGAAAGCAAATAACAATGTTCATACTTAACCATATTATCTGTCGATACGAAATCCCTCAAACTATCCTGACAGATCATGGTACACCTTTCCAAAACAAGGATGTTGAAGATCTATGTGAATAGTTCCATATCAAGCAAGGTTTCTCCTCATTTTATTATCCTCAAGGGAATGGTCAAGCTGAAGCTACAAACAAAATGATCTTGAAAATCTTGAAGAAAACAGTGAACCAATTAGGGCGAGACTGGCATTTACAGCTTAGTCCCACATTATGGGCATACAGAACTAGTGTGAGAACACCTACAGGAGCCACTCCTTTCTCCCTAGTCAATGGATCAGAGGTGGTATTACCCCTCAAAGTGGAAATCCCATCCCTAAGGATATCATTGAAGAACCTGATTACAGATGAAGACTAGAGAGTAGCAAGGCTCAGTGAACTAGAGTTACTAGATGAAAGAAGACAACAGGCCTTCAACCACTTGCAAGGCTATCAAAATCATCTTAGAAGAAACTATCACAAGAAGGTGAAGCCATGAAAATTTGAGGTAGGAGACCTTGTCCTCATGGAAAATCAAAAGAACCAAGCAGAGCGAGTCAAACACAGAAAGTTTGAGCCTAACTGGATAGGACCATTTGTCATTGTCAGCTCTACCCAGAGTGGGGAATTCATACTCACAACACTAGAAGGAGATCAGCTCCTTGGATACATAAATAGCATGCACCTCAAGAGGTTCTACCCTTGAGGTCTCTATGGTTAAGGCACCTATCTACATATCCAAAAAATACCAAAAAAAAAAAAAAAACTACAAAAGTTACCTTGGTGAAAACCTGGCAATTAGGCACCCTGGTGACAACAAAAAAATCAAAAAAGCAAAAAAGTAAAGAGAAAAAAAAATTCTCTTTCAGTGAAAACCTATAAAATAGGTTCTATTGAGTAGGTACCTTGGTGAAAGCCTGGCAAATAGGCGCCAAGTGTTCAAAACCAGCTTCATCATCAATGAACTCCAAGAGCAAAAGCTTGAACACACTTCAAATGCAAGACTGACTACCTAAGCTATATCCAAGTGTACAAACCCCTCTGAGCACCAAACACTTATCCATGGTCAATATTGGTCCACCAGACTAGGAGGCGATACTAAATATCTTGAAAAAAAAATTTAAAAAAAATCAGAAAACACATCAAAAATCCTAAAAAGATAAAAAATGTTCAGAGAAAATCAATCTTCATCAAAAACATTCAAAAATTTGCAAAATCCCAAGTAATAAAACCAACTCGGTTATCAAGAGAGCAAAGGGCGATCACGCTCAATCAATCAATGTCACAATCATGAGTTTTTTGAATTAGCATGGGGCTCATCTGACACTGCTTTATCAATCTATCAAACCTATCAGCAAGCAACTGGCGACCAAGTCAGTCTATCAATTGTCACAATCATGAGCTTTGCGAACCAACATGGGGCCCATCTGACATAGCTTGTTTAGCTTCCAACATGATCACAATCAATCAATCAAATCATATCAATCCTCTTACACAATGATGGATACGCTCAAACCAAAGAGCTCAGTCTTATATGAGTAATCTATTATTGAAACTAGACACACTCAAGCAATCAATCCTATCCAAAGAGCTGAGCCAATCAAGAGAATCCAATTTCATCAAGGAACCATCCAAAAATGTTGACTAGGTCAGTCAAGTCGGTCAGATGTTAGTCTATATTTTGTAGTTATGTTCTTACGCTACTCCAGGATCCACCGTGTGACGACAGTAGCTATGATAGATCGTGACTTATTTTCTTTGATTGTTGTCTGTTAAATGTTCACTTTGATTTTAGGGCCATGATGATTTAGGATAAATGTGGTAGGTGTTGTCACTTATCTGGTAGCAGCACAATTCCACGATTTGAGCTTAACCCTGGGAAAGAATTGGATATTCCTTCTCTTTTATTTGCATGTTTGGTTTATAGAATCAAGAGCTCGCAGTGCTATTCAGATGAACTCTGAGTGTTTTGGATTTCTATCTTGGTTTCTATGGTCTTTCCCTTTATGTTGTAAACAAGATCTCATGATGCTATCCAAATGAACTCTAGGGGCATAGGAGTTCTATCTTGTTTGCTTTGGCTTTCCCTTTTTTGGAATCAAGAGCTCACGGTGTTATCCAGATGGACTCTGGGTGCATAGGAGTTCTATCTTGGTTTCTTTGCTTTAGTTAATTCAGAGGACAAAGTGGTATCTAGATGGTCAATATCTAGGTGCTTTTGGCTCTCTTTCTTTTCAAATAGGGAACATAGTTGAACCCAGATGGTCAATAATTGGGTGCACTAGGTTCTCTTTCTATTCAATCTCTCTACTCCTTCTGCTATCAAGAGGCCGTGGCGGTATCCAAGTGGTATGTGATCTGGATACATTGGATTGTCTTCAAAATTTTAGAAAATACAAAAAAAGATGCGATGATGACAAATATTGGATACAGGGGCAGCGACTTGGGACACTCATCCTTTCTATCAATGCATATCTATCAAAAAAAAGCAAAAAAAAAATCCTTTCTACCATACCATGTTTAAATCGATCAATCTCAGAGAACATCTATCCAAACTAACTTCGTTCTAATTAACACATGCATTACTCAGATATTTTGTGCATAATAGATTGCATTCATTCCATTTAAAGTGCATAAGAAAAAATGAAAAAGAAGTAGTTGCATACATGATAAATCATAAAATCACATGCATCCATAAAGCATCTCATATAAACATGCATTTCATTTTCACCATCTTGTATATACATGTCAGTATCATAGGAAAAGGAAATCATCCATCTATGAGTCTGCATAATAGAATCATATTGCATATACACCTCATCATCTAAACTACCAAATCATGTAGAATCATACATATAGCAAGAAACCCAATGCACATCATATCAAAAACACTAGCTGCATCTCATATAAATCAAACTATCTGAGTACAATGTACGGTCACAATTCTAAACAAAGGAAGGTAATCAACATATATATCAATAGATATCAATGTGTCAGGATAAAAAATGGTTACTACTCAGAGTATATCAAATGACATCACTACAAAAATGGTACATGATACATAAATGGGATCAACATGTGCTATTCCCACCCTCGCTAGGAGGTGGACGAAGGGGTGGCATATCAGAAGCTGGTCTCCGTGATGAACCAGGAGCTCCAACACTGCTTCTCTGTGATTGTTGGGCCCTACTCAATCTCTGGGAAGCTGTGTAACTGGGCACCCTCTACTCCGCAAGAACTGCACCCTCATAATGGCATCTCTAGTACTCAATCTCTCTCTGGGCATCATTCCCAAATCTATATTATCGATCAAGGACATCTCAGTGAGAAGCATTCTGAACATTGTCAATGAATGACCGAACCTCTATTTGAGCCTATCTCTCTCTAGCCTTGGTAGCTGTAACCCGAGCCTCTAATGTTGAAGCACAAGCATCGGAAGAAGCAAGCCTGGCCTAAAGATCCTATACCTACTAGGTGAGCTGCTTCAACTCTAAGGGATCTACCTCCATACCCCCCATAGCCACGTCCATATCTTCCTCCTCAACCCTATCTCCCAAAACCTCATCTCCCCTCCCCCTCACCACCTAGGAGT
>MU227195.1:2934868-2948339 GCA_018584345.1 Thuja plicata | reverse complement strand
CAACCTCCACCCCTCCCTCCATCATGGCCACCATCCCTCCCTCAATCCTGGCCTCCTCTCCCTCGTCATACCTGCTGATCCCTCCTCATAATAGTACTAGCCATAGGACGAGAGACATCTGTCAGTGCAACTGGCTGGTCTTGCACCCAATGTGCATCATACTGCAGTGTGGTGCCTGCAAAAGATCAAATTTAAGTATCAATACCACAACAGAGGGAGACAAGGGTATAACAAAATAGATAACCAAGTATCAGAAAGTAGTAAAGAAATTAAATAAACTTTCAGAAAACAAGACAAACCTACATCTACAGTAGCTGAATGCCATGTCCATGCAACAAGAAGTAAACCTCCAAACTCAGTACATGTAGCATCAAGTGATACTACACCACCCCAAATGGTAGAGTCTCTCAACCTATGAGAAAAGTAAGTGTATGAATCAGACACATCCTATCGCTCACCAAACTGACACAACACCCTGTCGACGCTGTGAAAGTCAATCATATGCATATGGTCTGTCACACGACCAGTCAAGTATCTCTGCTGACAATAGAAGGGAAGATGGATGTCCACTCCATCCCAGACAGGGCAATCTCTATAGGCCCTCCAAATAAAGTATGAAATCATGTCTAACTGTTGCCGCCAGTATGTCAAATGCCCCATGTGAGTCTGAATGATAGCTCAGTCAAAGTAATGATGCCAGGTCAGGTGGCATACTCTACAAGTGCACCCTGGATCAACAACTGAAGGATGCGGTACACATCCTCTAAGGTAATAGTACACTCTCCAGTGGGTAACCAGAAATTGCATGTCTCGAAATGCCATCATTCTACAAGAGCTGAGATCATACCCCTGTTGGTCATGATCTTTGGCATGTAACAAATCCAGTACAAACCTAAGGCCCTAAGTACTGACCTCTCATCCTCCGAGAGCTGGAACCGATAAACAAGATCCACCGGTCTTGACTCTCAACAACACAGAATCCAGCTGTTGAACTGCACACAAAAATAAATCAAAAAAATATCAATATATGTCATACAAGAAAGTATCAGAAGCCAGAAAATACAAATATCAAGCAATGAAATTAGGCATAAAGTGCTAAAAAAGCTATTGCAGTAATAAAACCTACAAAAGCGCTACAGTTATGTGATTGTGAAATATTTCAATCAAATGCGGCACATAAAAATCAATTGTGGCATACAAACTACTCAAGTGCGGCATTTAAACCTCAATTGCGGCAAAACCACAGCTGATTGCGGCACAACAGGCAGAAAAGAAAAAAAGTACAAATTTTAAAAGCAATAAATGAAGGTATTAATGACATGAAAAGCAATAAAAATCACCAAATGTCCTGTGCCATCTAGTCTCTGATAAGTATGGATTTGGTCAGAAATGTGTGTCACACCAGGAAGGCCAGCCATCGCAAGAAAACAAAAGAAAAAAGCAGAGAAAACTAAAGCAAAACTTACCAAGATATCAAGAGCTCCAAGATTGCAATATGAAAAATGAATGGCCCTCTTGGCTACTTATAGGGGATTTTAGAAACCCTAATTTCACAAGGAGATCTGAGTTTTCTTCCCAGTCCTTGGAAACATCCACACTCAATATCAAGGGCAATATAAGGCATTTTTCAAATCAGTCAGCTACCCAGATCCAGAAATTGCAGTTTCAACAAATTAACGTTCATGTCAAGACTTTTTACTCAAATTTGTTGAGGGGGCATAAATACACTTACTATCACTAAGGCAAGCTGGGGCATAATCAAATCTAAAAATTCTTTGACACACTGCGACAAGTCACATCGCATCAAAGAGGGGCAAATGTAGACACCTAAAAATGGAAAGGCTTGCGACTTTACATTAAAAACACTAATTTTCATCTATTAATTAATGGTTTTTAAGCATTAATTAATCATCTATTTTCCTCTAAATTCATTCCCCAAATCATCTAATCAAATTTCAAAAATTAATTAAATAATTAATTTTATTTAATTAATTAGCCTTAATTGATTAATTACCATTAATTAATTAATTAAACTCAATTTCATATAGTTTAAATTCAAATATTTAAACTTACTAATTAAATTCTTCCAACTAAATTAATTTCCATTAAATTAATTTAATTTCATTCAATAAAGCAATTCTAAATAAAAAAGAATTCAATTATCTCACATGTTAAAAACTTTAATTAAATAAATGAATTAAATATTCATTTATCTTCAAAGAGATAACTCCAATTAGATCACATGGGTTACTCCACCCATCTCTCCAGTCCACATGGGTAACTTCACCCACCTCTCTAGTCCACATGGGTAACTTCACCCACCTCTTCAGTTCAAAAAGGTAACTCACAATTAGCTCTTCAGTCAACCAAACTCTATGTCCTCTTTACAAATTGAAGAGGTGGAGTTTACTGATGGCTTTTCCAGTTCCTTTTGATCTCAACCGTTCATCTCCCTATCTCTAGGATTGATCTCAACCATTTGTTTCATCCTCAATTCCTATATAATAAACCCTTCATAACCATTTGAAGGATCCAGGATTTTCAAGCTCTCGTGCGCCATTACTATGTCAGTTTGGTTCTAGCATTCAAGTCATCTTACGATCACACACTCGTTTCAATTAGCAAATTATCGACACTTCTCAAGTCACAGACGCTGCCCACACCAATACGAAGCATCAAGAACAACATTTTGAAAGGAGTAGAGAGAGACAATAGAAGCTTCAAGTGCTTCGGGGTTTGCATTCATTTATTTTCCTTTCTTGTGCTTGTACATTTTATTGGTTACGTTTCAAGTTATTTGTTTTAGTAGTTCTTGTGTGCTTGATTTATATCATTTGTAAAACCTTTGCTACTAACCCTTGCCTTTGGAAATCTTGGGAACCATGAATCATGAAAAGAGGCATACAGATACAATGCACAATCCCAAACTTTAGCCGTGTGGGCTCTAGCTCCCAAGACTTAGAAGCATCACTGATTAATGTACAAGAAAAGATGGATGGGGATAATAAAATCATATGGTCCATCCATAACACAGGTGATTTAGAGATATCACAGGCCCTTACTCATTTTTCTCATCTAAATAAAGAAAAAGCTAAACAGATGTCCAAAAGATATCAGAAATTATTTGATGAAGCAAGTATTGTGGTTAAGGATAGAGAACTATGCCAAATAACGATCAATGCATTGGAAAAGCTAGTGGCAGAATTGAATCTGAAACTACAAGAAATCCTTGAGGTTGTTCCTACTAAACCTAAGCAAGTTGCAGATTCCCTAGTACAAAAAGAGGATGCAGGAAATATTTAGAAGGAAACAGAGCAGAAGGATAAGGATCAAAATAAGGAGGCTTTGGAAGCCTTAGAAAATATCTTACAACATAGGATCAATATCCTGAAAGACAAAGTTGATCTAGTACATGGTGCTTTTAACAAGTTGTCTAGTCTATAGATAGAGGAATAACTATGTTTCAACTTTGAACCCTTATTTTGGGACTTGGTCAGTAAGGACTAATTTGTTTGAAATATTAGCAGCCCTAAACCACTTAGGGAAGATATCCTTGAGATTGTAACACAAGTTGGCAAGGAGATTGAGCATATTGGGGTTACGTTGTCTTTCTTCAAGGGCAAGGCAAATCAGATTGAGGCCAGGGTCAGCATGTTTGGCTAAGATTAGAATAATTTTATTCCTCCAATAAAGGGAGAAGATGATCAGATCAAGGAAGTAGAAGCATGGAGAAATGAATTTGATACATTACTGCCTAATAAAGAGGCATTTATTTTTGGCAATGGTGAATTATATATGGAAATGTTCAATAAAACCTTAGATGAGGCATTCAAGGCTGAAACAAACTTTAATAATTAAAATAATTATAGATGCCAGATGGGAGAGACAGAAGGCATAATTACAAAGAATTCAAGCCTTTAATTGGCCTACAAAGGCAGAGGTTGCAGCATGGGATTTTCTCACCAAGCCCAAGAAAAATAAGCCTACAACAGTTGACTTGGACATACTGGACAAGGAGTAAAGAGACACCAGGCACCTGATCTTTGAGCACAGGGAGGTTAGTCATCAGAAAGACTAGTGTAAGTTATCCTGTAATGATGGTCACTAGATCTCACAATAACTATTTGAGGCTATCCAGAATATCAATAGACAAAGGAGCCAACTATCAAAGATTTGAAGATCAAATCTAATTATTTTCCTATTTTGTCTTTCCACCGCTTAAGGTCTTATTGTATTTTGTCTTATAGTATCTTTTAGGGTTAGGTCTAAGCCATCCAAAGCTTATTGCATCCTTAGTCTTTAAGGATTACAATATGGATAAGACTCTATAAATAGCAAGATGTAAGATTTTTGTAAGGATGGTGAAATATACAAATGCAAGGCAGACTTCTCAATTTTGTCTAAGTTTTGTGCTTTTTGTCTATTGAATGTATTTGAAGCAGTAACATATTAATAACATACATTGCAGTTTTTATTCTATATCTTTTGTTGTCTCTTTATATTTTTGTTTAAGCTCTTGTATGTTTAATTTGCAAGGCATCTTAGATATACCAGTTACAAGGTGATTGTGCAATTACTTGTAAGTTCTTTCAAGGAAAGAGTAATTCTTTAGGTGATTCTAGAGAGTTAAACATTGGTGTAAGGATCTAATAATAGGGGTGTGGGAGTGAAAAGGTAGATTGTAAGGAATTCTATCTAAGCTGCATATGTTTTCATTAATCAGTTTATTGTGGATTTATATTTGATATTGACTCTTTGCCCAAGAATTAGGCACTGGTTTAGGATTTGGCAAGCAGTTAATCATCATCCAATATTAAAGAAATCAATCATTCATTTTCAGTTACAGAGTATATATGTTTAAGTAATTGTATTAGAGAATACAATTCAGTTTATTGATTCCTTAAAGAGTGAATCACTAGGTTAACCCTCCTGAGTTAAAAGAACTCTAAAAGGAAGAAGGATGAGAATCCTTAGCTCACTGATGTATGTTATTGTTAAGATCATAATGTGGCTCGTAAAGCTTTGTATTAAGTTAATTATTGTCATCTGCAAGGTGTTTTATCAATTGATACAGTGAAGGAAAATTAGCCAATTAGTGAAAGCCCTACTCCACTATTACAGATACTGAGAATCAATAATCATTTGAAGGTACACCCACCTGATGTTGTGGATCTCAAAGTAGAAGGAGGAATTAGTCCTCATCAATTAGGCTTTGTCTTGCAAGAGTTACAAATTGGAAGTATAAGGTTTAAGAATTCATACTATATTAAGAGCCTGCAAGAAAAAGACTTAACAAATTAGTGACTCTACCGGGGAAGAAATAGGACAACAAGTTTAAGATGGTCATTTCCTTGCTTTACTGAATCATCCCAGAGTCTAGTTATAGAGTCATTGTTTGCAAAGACATATTCCTCAAAATTTTGTAAAAAGAGTCAAGTTTTTCTATCTGTCATTGCAAGGTGTCTAAAATTCCAAGTTCCTCAAAGGTATATTCATACTATCTCACAAAGTGGTGAGTAGTGACTCTCAGTTCTCTGATTTGCACCAGTGTGCATCTTTGAAAAAAGACTACAAAGAAGAGGTGGACTTGCAGTGAAGAGGCAACAGATAATAGGACTCCTGTGACTTGAAGCATAGTCAGAGATGGGAAAAAGATCTCAACTACTAAAAATCTTTTCCTCTACAAAGAGGTGGCGGCTCTACCAAGTTTTGAAGATGATTTGGAGATGACTTCAAATCAAATAGTTCACAACGGCTTCATCATATTCCAGGTATTTTTATTTTCATTGGATAAATTCCTTTGTTCCATGAAAATTGGTTATTCATATTTTCCCTATTAAGTGGTCAACACTAATTGAGAGAGAAGAGAGAGGCAGTTAGTAATTATCCTGCCTACTAAGATGTCACAACTATTTAGGGGTAGGTTGTGTGCGGCTATAAATTTTGAAGGTATCTCTGGATACCCAAATCCTATTCCATCAATAGTCATAGATTGCTTGCCTAAATTTACTGGCATGGATGAGCAATTAGCTAAGGAGCATATAGAAAAGTTTGTTCGCTTAATTGATGATCATAACATCACACATGCAGATGTATTAATGAACCTTTTTGCGATATCTCTATTTGAGGGTGCTAGGGATTGGTTTAAAGAATTACCTCATGGTTAAATGGGGTCTATGGATGCATTAGAAGATTATTTTGTTGATCAATATGGTGACATGGATAACAGTGGTTATAATGAAATGTCCAAATTTGGAGACCCTTCATTAGAACTTGAACTTGTTCGTGCAGAAATAGAAGTGTTAAGACAAAAGATTAAAGAAAGGATTGTTTTGACATTACAAGAAAGTGTGAGAAAAGAAGAGGGTGAATCTCAATTTGAATTTTACATAAGATTTTATGCTCGGTTTAAGGAGTATAGTATTTCTTTTTGTTCTCAAGAGTTGGTTTGGGCTAATTTGTTTGTGAAACTTTATTTTCCTGATTCAATTAATTTGCCAATCTCTCAGAGGGTGGAATATATTTGGCATACCATGAAATGGATGGAACATGTTGAAAATATTTCATCTAAATTTATATATGAGATTGAATCTAGTGATATTGAATCTGAAAATGTTGAGGATGTTGAATATCAATCAAGTTATGTTGATGAGGTTGAGTCTAGTGATATTGAATCTAGCTATTATGATAATGATGTTGAGTTTACTTATGCTTAAAGTGTTGATTATGATAATGAAAATGAAGTTTATGAGCAGAAAGATGATGAAGATGAATGTATATCTATAAATGTTCCTTTTGAGTTTGTATATTGTTCTTTTTATCAGCATAACAATGCAGATTTCTTTTTCCACTTTAAAGATGTTTTGTGTGAACAACAAGATGATTATTACAATGTGGATGTAAGTTGTTGTAGTGATTTATTTGCACAAGATGATATGGTCCAAGAGGTCTCACTCCATGTTTCCAATGAGGAATAAATTTGCAGCATCAAGCAAGAAGCCAATGAGGGTAAACAAGAATTCTAATGCCTGCTAAGTAGTGAGAAAATCCAATAACTCTTAGCTGCTGATTTTTAGAGGTATGTATCTAAAAATGACTCTAAAATGTCATTCCACATGGATGTAAGTTTTGATAATGATGACAGTGATTCACTTCATAGTGAACAAATTTTAGATTTGTTGTCTTATGAATATCTCAGATTTTCAAGGAAGGATAGATTTGAATCCCTACACCCCAGACACATTGAGTTTGACAAGGAATGTATATCAGATGGTCAAAGTTTTGATACTTGTATTTTTTATTTTCCTTGTACTCCTATGTCATTGGGCTACAACAAGATTGAATATGACCTTGCAGAATATGAGAGTATCAGTATTTGTTCTTATTTAAAGGATGAAGAGACTCCAAATATGATGTTGAGTATTGACTGGGATAATTGTGTTGATAATGAATCTTTTTCTGATTCTAAATCTTTCATTGAACTATTTCATGATGAAATTTTAGTTACTCAACATATGTAATTGCCTGATGAGTGTGTTGATATGTATCCTCCCTCAAATGAACAAGATAATGGTTTGTATAAAGATGATAATTTGCAAGAGAATTCTTTAGAGGTTTCTGATATGGATATACAAACCACTGACAAGATGCAGGATGATAATCCTTTTGAAAAGAAAAATATGGATCATGACATGGAGTTTCCATGTTTCGATAATGATGATGTTAAATTTGTTAGGACTTTATCTTGCCTGAATCAGGAGTTGGGAGTTATAGAGTTGATTAGATATTTGTTTTGATTCCACAAGAAAAAGCCCTAACAGGTTGATTGAGGATCAACTAGCTCATCTATAAAAGGATGGTGATGGAGAAGTTGGACAAAAAAGTGTGGAGAGTAGTAGGGAGGCTCACCCGGTGGAAGACCTAAATGTTGAAAACGTGAAACTTTGAGAGAAAAAGTTTGCAATGGAGTGTGAGGAAAAGGAGACATGTGCTCAGCTTGGAGAAAATATAGGAAATGAAAGTAATCAGGCTTTTAAGATGTTGTCCCCTAAGGTTGAGTCTAGGCCCTAGGAAGATTCCCTACATGTTTCAATTGGAGAAGGGTTATAGAAGGAAATGGCGATCACACTAGAATTGGCGATTACATCAAACTTTATCTCTAAAAGGGTGGAAATATTTATTAAGGGGGGAGTTGAGAAGGATAAATAGGATGTGCTCACTATTGGTAGTGTGGGGATAGTGGAACCGAGTGCAAATATAGATATTCAAGACTGTTGTATACACCTAAAAATAGTCAAAGACCAAACACAATTAAATTAAAGCCATTTAGATTAATTAAATCAAAATTAATTAATTATGAAATTGAATTAAAAATTTAATTATTGTTAAAAATTTATGCTATATACCTAAATGGTTAAGTGGTTTCCAGTTATGATTCACATAAAGGTAAATGCAGTTCATTTTTTGTTCTAATTAGCCCATAACAATTTTGGAGAGATAAGGAAAACATTCAATCTTGCTATGAAATTTGTGACAAAAGAAAAAGTATAGTTTGTTGTCCTATATTTCAAAATAGAAATGAAAGTGTAAAGGAAATATATTTTATTCATTTCATATACAAAAGGATGTACAAATGTTCATTTATTTACAAAAGAAATTGAATATACAACTGAAAATTCATTTATTACAAAGCATGAATGCATCTGGTGTTTATTCAATGAAGATATAAAGAACAAATTTCCCACACAACCCATGGGTAGGCACATAAAATAATGCAAAAAATGGAATAACTCCATGCATATAAATCAAATGATATAGATAGGGTAATCCGTCATTGTCTAGTTTGAATGGAAGATTGTTGATGTCGCAGCAATTGGTTGAAGGAGGATTATATTTCTAGATGTACAGCTACAAAATTAATGAAAAGAAAAATGTCATTCATTGATGACCGAGAAATGGAGAATTAAGCTTATCTCTATTGGTTTGATTGCTACACACACATCCAAGCATCCAAATGATATCAGAAAAGGAAACCAATGTTTTATCTAACTATTCCATTTTATGTGCAAACACAACAACTGAAGACAATTTGATGATTTAAAGGGACATATTATATCTAATCATTTGAAACCTTTTTTATTACATTGAGTTAGACTTTTGATCATCAAAGTGACACAACAACTTGTTATGAAACCTTTTGATCAAGCACAAAAGTTATAGGAGCTATGATAATACTAGGTTCAGTATCAAACTGTTAGAAATAATCACGAACAAACAACAAATATTTTATGTAACAACAATATGCCAATAAAGATATGAAAGAAACATAGCTGGAGAAGAACAACATTCGTCCAAATGACAAGATATTATACAAGTTGTCATGTATGCAGTAGATACTTTCATTGATATTTTGTTTTGCTCACTATCTCCAATAAAGGCCAAATGACAAGATATGATATTAAAATGTTATAAAGGAACAACTACATGCATGGATTAATAAGTATAGATGAAAATTTGTTGTCTCATAACACATATGAAGATGATATCAAATAAAAGTGTTGCTATCATAATATTACTATTACAAAAGGGAACATCATGAGGGATTTATAAAGGATAAGCATGAGCACATTATTTTATGTTACAAAGCAATATGAACAGGAATATGTACCAAGTATAGTCAGAAAGAAAGATGTCATCAGTTGCAATATTGCTAATAAGAGATCATACAATGTTAGGTCATAACAATGACATGAAAACATTTAATGTAATGACTTTTATCACAAGTGACAGTTGCAGGTCAATATCAACAATAAAAAGTAAAGGAAAATGTGACATTCAGAAGCAGTGTACAAAAATATTGAGCTTCAATGGAAAAGCTTCATGAGCTATATTGCAATAGATTTCTAGGTTCGCAAATTTTTTCTTAGAGCATGGAAAATAAATTTATAGGAATACATTAATAAGATGTCTACAATCAGCATGAACAAGTCAGTAACTAGCAACAACAATAATGACCAATTTGCATTTAAATAGACTTGAAGGATAAATACAAGTACTAAGGCCATAACCGAGATGCATAAAGAGTCAATGCTTAGTAGGTTCATTCTGAAAGGTATAAGATGTTTAATCATGGTAGAATCCTTCATGGTAAATATGTAGAGAGATACAAATGAAGAAAACTTTCATGTGGCCACAACTTTCAAGTTTAGTATTTTTTCTCATTTTTATAAAACCCCAAAATAGATATACCCAAGTGCGTGAGGGAAATGAAAATTTTCAAAAAATCAAGTAATGCATTATTTAGGTCAAAAATGGAAAAATATGCACAAGAAAACCCTCATAACCATACAGATTTCTTCTTTCAGAGTCACAACGTTAGATAAAAAAAAATACTAAAATAAACGAGAGTGTGTGTGAGGAGTAAGATTTCAACAGACGTAACCTCAAAATCTAAATACAAATGCATAGGAGAGAGATAATAGGATTTGTTTCATAAACACCTGATGACAACCAAAGATGGAGGATCCAATAATGGATAGTCCAAACCCTAATTGTGGCCTTCAACAACAACTACACAGCAGAACACAATAATAATAGAGATAGGAATCAATATTTAATTTATTACAACATGTTGGGTTGTAAGGCCTTCCCGGTTACGGCCAAATACTAAGATATGAATTCAAGATCTAGCACAGATCTTCTACAAGCATCAGGTCATTTATCTTCTGCCAAAACATACAACTTAGATCCAATACTCAAATCCTCATATCTGATCTCCTCTAAGTGATACCCTCTAATCTGATACCTCTCAAGTCATACCCTAAGCTAAGAACACAACACTACTTAAATACAAGAGGAAACCAATAGGTTGACCCCACAATCTAACATAGGAAATACCAATGACCCAAATTTAGGTCCCCACAATCCCTAATGAGAGATCCAAATTAAATGCCACGCTACATGAATTAAATGCAATAAGTCAACCTCCCAGATCCATAAGAACACAAGTCGACTAGCCCAAAATATTGAGTGTCAGCAACACTGTTGAGTGCCAGCAAACCAACAAGCATTATCAAGCAATTACGATGACCAAGCTCCCTCAAGAATCATCGAGCCACAATACATGTCGAGGAAAGGTTCTGTCGAGCACCAGAGTTGTCGAGTTCTTTAGTGATTGATCCCCTCGGCCAACACAAATGCTGAGCAACAACATTCCTTTGACTGAGTAACACTTCACCAACCAAGATCAAAACATACCAAGTACTCTCCAAAGAAAATATATTTTTGTGTGATAAAGGATTTCCAAGAATCCTAGGATGCTCCTGCATCAGACACCCCAAGTAAAAGAAGATGTTCCCATAAAGGAAATTATGAACATCTTAAGGGAATCAAAATATGTATGCCATATTTTTTCTTAACCCATATCTCCTCTTGTCCTTCATTCCATGTTGTCTTCACTCTGTCCACTGTCCCATTTGGCAAGTTCATATGCCCTGTTCTTTTCTCATCTCTCCTATTTGCAAATGACAATGAATGTTTTTTACCATCCTTTGTACTAATGATACCATCATTATTTTTGTGAACCACATCCTCAATAGACTCACTAATCAACTCAGTATCATCTGCATCTCTCTATGTCACTAGTGTCATCATCTGTTGCACTACCTTCAACAAAAATTCCATCTACCTCTTAATCTATGCAAGTTCCTTAGAGATTTCATTCTCTTTTCCCTTCAAAATTTTCTTCCTTTCATCCATAGGAATAGGTTTATCAACTCTCTGCTCCTCATGTTTGTCACTATCACTCGGACAACATCTCATAACTCTACATCCCTTAACTCCTACTTCCTGCAAAGGTATCAGTTTATGTTTGGATCCACCCTGCCTTACCACATAGGTGTGTGCACGACAATCAAACATAACATGTCTGTTGTATTTCCAAGGTATACCAAGCAATAGATGACAAGCATCCATAGGTACCACATCATAATAAGATCTAATCTTAAAATTAACAAGGCTTTGCTCCTTAATCTTAACCTTAGACACATCTTGTATCCAACTAATCTAATAAGGATTATGATGTTTCCTCCTTTCCAAAGTCAAATTACTAACCATCTCCTCTGAAACAAAATTCTCACAATTGCCACCATCAATTAAGACATTACATACCTTTTCCTTGAACTTACATCTGGTTTTGAATAAATTTCTTCTCTACACAGGTTCATCAATACATGTAGAAAACCTCCTAGTGATAAGAACTTCACCTTCTTTTGCAGCATTCACTATGTCTTCCTTGGTAGTTAGTGCAACTCTTATTTTAGGATATTGAAAAGCCCTATGAACCTTCTCACAACACTAGAAACAAGTGCCCATGAACTCATTTTTCCATCTTCCTCTTTGTCCAACATTGTAGTTCCTAGTGGTTTGAACACTGCCAGATCCTTCATCAGTCTATTTAGGATTCTCTACCATATTACTCTCAACAATTGTTTCACTTGTCTTACCACTTTAGTTTCTATTATTCTGTCTACCCTCAAACCTCTTGTTCAACTTCTCCTCAATCTTCAATGTCATATGATATGCATCTCCTATTGTTTTCATCCAAACAGTAAGTAAATCTTCTTGTATACTAGGTCTCAAGCCATAGATATACCTAGCAACCTTCTCTTTATCATTTTCTGAATGACCAGTCCTAATCAGGATTTGGTAAAACTCCTCGGTATACTCTTGCACTGATTTTATTGTATGCCTCAAACCTTGCATCTCTTTAAACATCTCCAATTCATAATCCACCAGAATGAATTGCTTCTTCAACTTTTCAATCATTCAGTTCCATCTGATGATCTTTTCTTTACCTCTCTGACTTTTGTCCAATTTAACTTCTCTCCACCATATGTTTTCATGACCTTTTAGCCTTGTCTTTAAAAACCAAACTCTATCAGGGTCTTCTACTTCTTCATACTCAAAGTATTCATCTAGATCATTAATCCAATCGATCAACTCTTCTGACCTAAGGCTTCCAACAAATGTAGAATCTTCGATCTTAGGTATTTTTCCAATTTTAGATACAACTCTCAGAAATATAGCCTCCTCCATATCTTTGAAATCTTCTATAGATTCTTTGAAATGATCTTCTTCTTTAGACTTTTCACCATTATCTCAGTGTTCTCTAGACACATTATTTCTTTGCAACTCCTCTTGTAGATCTCGCACCTACTTCTTGTATGCACCCTAAAAAGGTCGCCTAGACTTTGGGCCCCATTTATTATTTTATCAATTTATCAAATCCCTGAATCAATACTTTCAAATATCAACAATATCAATTATATCAATTTCCTTGATCAAATCATAATTATTTCAATATTTCCTAAGGTTTTATCATTTTTATTTAATTAAAAGATTTAATCTCTCTTTTAATTAAATAAAATTCCTCTTATTTAATTAAAAGATTTAATCTCTCTTTTAATTAAAT
>MU227195.1:2901811-2934200 GCA_018584345.1 Thuja plicata | reverse complement strand
ATGAGTTCATAGCTCTAGCTGAGAGCAAATTTACAAATCTTGCAACTCCATGCATAGAGAGCTATGGATCGATTTGTGAGGGCTCATTCTTGAGTTTCCTTGCATGTAAGGATTCATAGAAGTGCACTATTTTGTGTGTACACTTCTGCAAAGCTTGGACATATTCAAGACTGACCTCCACCTTAGGTTCCTCTTATGTAATCTCATGGCTCTTCATTGGAGGCATCTTCAAGGTCTCTGCAAACCCTCTATAACAAATCACCAAATTTCCAATCCCAAGGTCCTGATGCAAACTGCCTCACCTTCGGCGATCTTTCCACATACTCGGGAACTTCAAGCTCTGATACTACCTGATGACAACCAAAGATGGAGGGTCCAAGAATGGAAAATCCAAACCCTGAGTGCGGCCTTAAAAAAAATACAACAAAACACAATAATAATAGAGATAGGAATCAATATTCAATTTATTGTAACATGTCAGGTTGTAAGGCCTTCCCGGTTACAACCAAATACCAAGATATGAATTCAAGATCTAGCACAAATCTTCTGCAAGCATCAGGACATTTACCTTCTACAAAAAAATACAACTCAGATCCAATACTCAAATCCTCATATATGATCTCCTCTAAGTGATACCCTCTAATCTCATACCCCCAAGTCATACCCTAAGCTAAGAACACAACACTACTTAGATACAAGAGGCAACCAATAGGTCAGCCCCAAAATCTAATATAGGAAATACCAATGACCCAGATTTAGGTCCTTGTAATCCCCAATGAGATATCCAAATTAAATACCACACTACACAAATTATATGCAACAAGTCGGCCTCCCAGGTCCACAAGAATACAAGTCGGCCAGCCCAAATTGTCGAGTCTCAGCAACACTGCCGAGCGCTAGCAAACCAACAATCATTGGAAAGCAACTGTGAAAACCGAGATCCCTCAAGCATCGTTGACCCACAATACATGTCAAACAAAGGTTCTACCGAGCACCAGGGTTGTCAAGTTCTTCAGTGACCAAGCCCCTCGGCCAACATAGAAGCCAAGCAACAACACTCCTTTGACCGAGTAACACTTCACCAACCAGGATCAAAACATACCAAGTTCTCTCCAAAGAAAATATTTTTTTGTGTGATACAGGATTGCCAAGAATCCTAGGATGCTCCTGCATCAAACCCCTACAAAGTCATGCATAAATGAGGTAAGAAAATAGGATTTTCCTTCCTTTTTATTTTCAAAACGTTCAAGAAAATAAGAAACCAAGAGAGATTTTTGAACAACAAAGGTACCTGATGAAAATTTGTGGTTGGTAATATGTAAAATAGAGACTCCATTATTTTCCAGACAACCCTCATCGTCAAACCCTTGCAGTCGCTAGAGCTAGAAAGGAGGTTTATAGAAAGCGAAGTGGAAAAAAAAAATCTCTTTTAAGGTTTGTACCCTATCTTTTATCAGTGGTCAAGGTGTATGTCATACTTAGAAATTTGTGTGGGATTTTTATCAATAATAACATCAACCTTGTGTTATTTTATTTGATGTATTTAATATTTCATAGCTTCATTATGGACTAAATATTAAGTACATTAAATAAAATAGAGGATATATTGATAAAGAATATTTTTCCATAATAATTTATAGTAAATAATAGTAATTTAGTGTTGTATTATAAAATACTAAATGGTTAATTATTTTATTTTCAAAATATAAAAAAAATTAATGGAGAGGATGTTTTTTTTTTTTGCACATGCATATACACCAGAGGAGGGCATTTTTTTCCAGCACTTCATGAGCGCTCCAAGGGCAATTCTGAGCAGTTTTGATGCATTTTTGAGTTCATTCCTAGTTACAAATCAGTAGAAGAGATTTTTATGTAGTTAGGCTTCAGTTTCTTGCAGTTAAACCCCTATTTTGGAGGGATTTTCAGTTGCATCTGACCACATAGTTTTTGCATGATTTTGGGGTAGTTTTGAGGTGGTTGAGTTGATTTGGAGTTTGACATGATTTAGACTTGGGTCTAGGAGAGTTTTCAAGTGGTCAACTGCATATTTTCACCAGTTTGGCCCCTCTTTCTCCTTCTTTTCCTCATCTATCTGACCCTTCTCCTTTCTGGGTATATATCTTATATTTTCAGTCCATTTTTTGGAGGTTCTCTCTTTTGGCCAAATTTTTTGCATTTTGCAAATTCTAGAGATTATATTGGACTTGATGATTTATAGTAGATTTGCTAGTTATTTGTATGCATAGACTATTTCCTTCTCGATTATTCTTATGTGTTAAGCATTCACTGTGGGTGTTTTGAATTAAATATTGTTTTTACACCTCTATTTAATCATTATCTATTTAGTGTTTACTGTAGAATATGATATCCCATGGTGTAGATCAGTGATCATGTTTTATTTTTTAATATTGAAACTCTAAAAGCATTAGTGTTTTCCTCTTCAAGATTGGAATAACAGGACCTGTCATAGAGTTATTTTTGAAGGGTTTGTCTAATTGAGTTGTGAGTTGAGGTGTCTTCAATGAAGAATCTTGTGAAATCTTAGCAGCAAATTAGATTATTATTTGTTCATCACTTGTTAGACTTAGGTTTCATTTTTACAAGAATATCCTTATTTCCCTTTTTTCAGTCCAAGTAATTTCAGGTGAGCACAAAAAAGGAAGTTGACCTATGATCTGGTGATTCATTCTTAATACAGTACCCACCATTGAGAATTTTTCCATGTTATAGTAGGATTGCAAGGTTCTTAACTTTGCATTACCTGAGCAATCCTAATTGATAATAGTTTTTGGCACACTCAGTGGGACCTCGTACTGATATTCAGTTCTTACAAGCTTCATACTTGTTATTTTTGTATGAACAGTAGCATTTTAGACTCTGAGGAGGACAATTTTTAGCACCTAGCGACTCTATACTATGGTTTTTTAGCAGGTACAATGTTTGAATCTTATGAGAAAAGTTTAGACAAGGTGAAGTAGGGAAGAGTTTGATTATTAAGAGCTTCATATTTCAAGAAGAGGAGGTAGAACAACAAGAATAACCTCAAGAATATCACAAAACACAGGAAGAACAATGCCATCTAGCTCTGATACAACATTTGCATCTTTTGGTAACCCTACCTTTGAAATTTTTGAAGACCTTTATGATAAACTACTTGAAGATTTCTCTTTTTCTAGAAATTCTACATTACCTAGCAGTTCTGATTTGTAATTTTCAGCAGCAAATACAGTTTTACCAGAAGTAAGTACATTTTTACCAGCAACTGCAAGTTTCACATCAGTAATAAGTCAACCTATACTAGAGTTGTACAACTAGTACAAATATAAAATCAAGCAAATATTGTTAATCAACAAGTTATAAATCGTATGACTCAACTAGTACCACCTAGAAATCATCATTTTGTGTCTTTTAATAAGGGAATTTCACTGAATATTGCAAATCATCATGATGTCCTAGTTGAAGGATTAAAAGGTTTACCATTTCTTACTGGTGAAGATCATGTGACAGCCATAGAGAATATCAGGGATGTGGCATATTTATGCGGAATTCACCAAGTGACTGAGCAAAATGTCGCTTTGAAGCTTTTGGCAGGATCATTCAAGGCAAAAGGCCTATAGTGGTTCTAAGGATTACCTGTAAATTATATATCTACATGGGATGAGTTAGTTGAGAAATTAAATGGGCAATTTGAAGATAAATACTATTATCTATTATTGGTATAACTGCTAACTAATATTTCAAGAGCACCACATGTGTAGGTGTCAGATTTCAATTATTGTTTCCAGAAAACATTGAATACAATTCCAACTCTGGTAAAGCCCTCAAATGAATATGGTTTTAATTTTTATCTTAAGGAATTGAATAGTGACATTTCAATTTTAATTCAGTAGATGGGGGTAATTATTTGTTAGTAGCATTTGATAATGCAATAAGGGCATAAAATAGTTTGATTCAGGCGGGTAAGATTTCCCCTAGGCTCCCTATGCCTTATTTTGTAGAAATTCAGCCAACTATACTAGTTGTGATTGTTGTTCCTATTTTTTTGTCCTTTAACGACCAAGTTGCAGCTTAAGGAAGTGCCACTACGTCATCTTCCTAGGAGCTGAAAGAAATTATGGAACAAAATAAAAGGTTGATGAAGACATTGTAGAACCTGGGTAATAAAGTGATCAATTTGAAGAAGAAAAATAAAGTGTTGAATAGGCCATACCAAGCTCCATTTCAGGCAAATAGGCCTCCTTATTAGGTTGGTAACTAGGATTAGAGGATAAATTTTGGTTACAATCAGATGGTTGGGCAACCTTATAATCCTAACATACCCAACATTTCAAGGGAGATTGTTCTTGTACAGAATAATATGATACAATATTATGAGTGGTGGTACCCATGTAACCAACCTCATAATCAAACTACTTGCCCAAATGGGATACATAATCAGGTGCTTATGTTACAAAATAGTGTAGTACGACAACAAAATATGACCCAAGAAGGAGGTGAACTAAAAGTTTCTCAAGCAAACTCGAGTGTACCTGATGTAGCTTTGATGAATTTTCAAGGAGATGAGTTATGTGGTGTTAATTTCTAACAAAACCAATGTTATGTTCCTATATCAACGAATACAAGGTCAATACATAAAATTACAAAAATAGAACAAGCTAGAAATGAAAATGTACCAGCAGATACAACCCAAAATCAAGCTAGTACAAGTAAAAAATAGCAACCCACAACCTCCCAGGCACAAGGTGTCAAGATTTTTCCTAGGGGACAGTCATTGCCTACTAAGGAGCAACATAAAGCTCAAAATACGATACCACAAGGCCAAAAGGGTTGTTTTGTTGATAAAGTATAGCAAAAGGTTAGTTTTACCACTTTCAATATTGTTGAAGATTTGAAGAAATCTATAGTTAGTATTTCAATGCTAGTTGCATTACTTTTACTTGGTTAAAGAGAGATTATGATGGAGGCATTGGCTAAAATTTCATTGATTGACCAACCATCACAAGATAAACCCAAAGTGTTGTTAGATAATACCTCTCAACCAAAAGATGGACTAAATAAATCCAAAATGAAACAAATACCCTTTTATGTCACATTAATCATAGGTGATTTCTTGGTCAATAACTGCATGATAGACTTAGGAGATACTAGTTTTTTCATGCCTAAACAATTGACTGACAAGTTGGATTGAAATATAAACTGTTAGAGAAAGGTGTAGTCTAGTTATATGGGCCTTCCATCAACATCATAGGTCAAGAATCTGAACCTAACATTGCATTTGTGTCCCAACGTTTTCATTCCTCTGGACATATGTGTTATAGATTTGCCACCTTATTTTTCTATCTATTCGAGTAGAGACTTTACAATGAAGTTGGGTGGTTATTTGTCATCTAATTGGTCACACATGTATTTTAGAACATGATATGGTTCTAGAGTGACCATGAAATTTGAGCCATTAGAAAAGGATCACTTGGAACCTTACACGCCAATTTTTGTAAATGCAAATTTGTCATTTCATGAAGGTGATAAACTTGTTGTCCTAGATCCCAACACGTCACTAGAAGGCACACCAAACATTATTTTAGATGAATGTGTTGCTGAAAAAAATTAGGAGAAGTCATTCAATCATATGGATACAACTGGTCTTGTAAATTATATCACACATGAACAAAATGTTGTTCCTAATCTTGTGAAGGGTGAAAATCAATGTTTTGAACAACATCAAAATAAGTTAAGTTGCTTTATTTTGATGGATCTAGGAGAAGGATTGGTTTAGGAGGTGGTGCAATGTTGATTTCTCCTAATGGTGATAGATATTATTCTACATTTTTATTTGCATTCAGCTGTAAAAATAATACAACGGAGTATGAGTCACTTATTCATGGTTTAGAATGGGCCAGAAAGAGGAAAGTCAACATTTTGCTGGTATTTGGTAATAGTGAATTAGTTATTAGTTCGATTCAAAACTTAAATGCCACAAAGAATGATTTGATAAAGCTATATAAATATAGGGTTTTAGATCTGATTGAAGAGTTTGATGCTTTCAACATTATTTCAGTGCCCAGAGCTCAGAACAAATAGGCAAATAGGATGGCAATGATGGGTACTGAATATGACATACCAAAACAAGTTAAAAATGTGTAGGTACAACAATATGTCAAGGCAGTTCTCATAAATTCAAAACCAGATAATAATATAAGTTGGTAGGTTTTTAGAATGATGAATAAATAATCAATTTTCTGATTGAAGAGGTTAAGTTATCCAACGCAAATCAAAAAAATTATGGCAGCAGTATGAAAATCAGATTTTGTAGCTTAAAACCAACAAGATTTCAAAGGGCCTTGTCACCCATGAATCCATTTTTAATTTTGATGACTAGGTTAGGATGGATAAGATCAGCATATAAGTCAAGGAAGACCATTATGAGATAATTGAGATTATGAAATGTAAGTTTTTAAGGCTTGGAAAAAATTGTACTAAAGAAGAACAACAACTGTTTGTTTCTATCTTTTAGCAATTTAGTAATGTTTTTGCATGGGAATACCATGATTTTAAGATTTTTGACCCTCATTTAGCCTAGAATACCATAGATTTGGAACCTAATGCAAATCAGGTTAGGTAGAAGAAAAGACCATTGAATCTAAAGCTTGAGCATTTGATGAAAACAGAGTTGAGCAAGCTTATTGAAGGTAGTATTATTTTTTCCATCAAGCACACTTCATGGGTGTCAAATTTGGTTCATGTGAGGAAAATGAATGGTGAGATCATATTGTGTGTAGATTTCATAAATGTTAATCGTGGTTCATTGAAAGATCATCATTTTCTACCCTCAATGGAGCAGATTTTATACTATGTTTCAAGTTCAGATAGAGTCTCATTGCTGGATGGTTTTTCTGGTTATAACCATATTTTGGTCAAGGAAGAATATCAGTACAAAAATGCATTTACTACAAAATGGGGAACCATGAAATACAAGAAAATCTCATTTGGATTATCAAATACGGGAGAAACCTTCCAGAAAGCAATGGAAATGGATTTCCATGGCCTGATAAACATGTTTGTACTTGTCTATTTTAGATGATATCACTATATTTTCCAAGAATTTAAAGAATATTTTAATCATCTAAGGAAAATTTTTGAGAGATGCAGAGAATTTGGTGTATCATTGAATCCAAAGAAGTAAATTTTTGTTGTCCATGAGGGAAAACTTCTTGGTCACATTATTTCAAAGCAGGGTACAACAATAGACCCTGAAAAAGTGAATGCAATTCTTGATTTACCCCCGCCTGCTCACAAGAAAGACTTACAGAGCTCTCTTGGAAGGATAAAATTTATTAGGAGATTTATACCTAATGTTGCAGCCATGTTGAAACCCATGATAACCATGCTTAAGAAGAACATAATTTTCAGTTGGTCAAGAGAAGGTAAGTAAAGTTTTGAAGAAATCAAGGCAGCTATCACTAGTTCATCTACTCTTGTGAATTCTAACTTTGATAAAGATTTTATACTATATGAATTTGGGGATGATGATTCCATTTCAGCTATGCTGGTTCAAAAGAATAAAGAAGATCAAGAGTAGCTTATTTCATTTTCCAGTCAAGGATTAGAAGGATATGAAAAATGGTATACTTTTATTGAGAAACATGTCCTCACTATCATAAGAAGTCTTAAAAATTTTAAACCCTTGATTGCAAGTAATAAGATACATCTCATGATTTCCCATCCAAGCGTTAAGGAATTCTTGTTAGACAAGGATATGAATGAAAAGAGGGAAGGATGGATAACCAAAGTCATGGAGTATGACGTCCAAATTAAGGTAACTAAGCTTATAAGAGGCAAAGGCATGTGTGAGCAGCTTGCTGCTAGCAAAGAAGACCACCATCAGGGTGAAAACATACGACATTATTTTTCCATTAGTATGCAAAGAACACTTTCAATAAACATACACTGAAAGACAGGACAAGAGCAAACCAAAAATACAGATATCAGAGATCACCAAAAATTGCTAAGTACAAAGAAAACCGACGACACAATTTTGTGTGTAAACCAAAAATGCAAAGTGAAAAGAATAAAGAGGAGCCCAACGAGCAAGTTAAAGTGAAACCTAAGAGAATAGTCAAAGTGGAACCTGAGAGAGAGTTCAAGCAAGGAAAACTGAGAGACAGTCTAACTAGCTTCAGAGCATAACCAACCGACAGAAATTGAAATTTAGTTGAAGCCCGCAAAAAGTGGATCTGACTTCCACGTCAGATAAAATAGTCTTATTCTATTTATAGAGTCTTGATTTGTTTTTAAAACCATTAATTTAGGGACAAGAAATATTATTGTAAGTGTTTTAATCAGTCTAACTGATTTAAAACACATAGACTAAAAGATCAAGGTCAAGTTGTAAACCTATGATCTCAGAGTTAATATTATTTTACGTGAAACTTAATTAGGTAAATCTATCTTATAAATAGATGTTGTAATCATTCACTATCATGGATGAGAGGATGAATGAAGCCTACAAGCACATCTATGGATCAGACTGAAAGTTTCAAGAACCATAACAAAAAAAGTTGAATTTGGTTATCAAGAACCAAGAACAGAGGCTACCGAGCAACATAGGTATTATTCAATCACATTAGGTGATACACTTATATATGTAATCTTAAATGGATCTGTAATAAGCAATAGGAGATTGCATACACTCAGTTCAAAGTGTAATTTTCTTACATTCTAACAAGTGAAGCAAAGTGTAAAAATCCTTTCAAGGAAGGTGGATTTAACCATCTAATTGTAAATCTCTTAACCGAGTGCACACTAAATAGTGTTGTTAAAGCTCTTAATAGAGTAGACTTCAATAGGTCTCCACAGATAATCCTAATAGGGTAGATCATCAGAAGTGATCAAATTATAAGCCTTAACTGGCCCCTTCCAATCTGCAGATAGTGAAGAATTTGTGGGTATCATCCCCACCGCACTTTTTACTTCCTAACAGGAGTTTTCTGCATTATCATATCTTGTGTTATGTGTCAATTACTTTCATGAATGTTTCTATGAATGTTCACATGTATGATTAAGTTAATAGAATTGATATATCTTACATAGAGATAGTATAGAATAGATGGTTGGATAAACAATTGATTACTTAAATGATAAAGGTTAAAAGATACAAAAGTTTTAGAGGTACTGATTCACCCCTTCCCTCTTAGTACACACTTCCCATTAATTCCAAGAAAAAAAAACTAGTCGGTTAACTTGTAAAAGAAAAAGTTGCTAGTGTAAACCAAGAATTATCAGTAAACAAGAAAGCAGACAAAGTTGTCTTTGTCATACACTGAAACCTATCAGTAAAAGAAAGAAGTTAGGTGATTGCCCCAAAGCATCACATCATCACCAAAGAGAGAAGTTGGTGTTTAACCTGACGACTCCATCTTCACACACCGAGGAGTGGTTGAGCATTAATGACTCATTTTAGGGAAAATGTCTATAAAAAGGTGACGAAAGGGTTTCATTATTCACCAACGAGTAGAGCAGAGCGACGAAAGAAAAATTTGAGCACACAGTGATAGAATCATAGAGTGACTTCAACTTGACCCACAACACTCCAAACAGATCAGTGACCACTAAAGAAGTAAACAGTAAGTTCCTACGTTAACCAAGAACTCTATTTTACACATTTACAAAAATCCCTAAATGTCTGAAATAATGGCCACGACTTCAAGAACCACCAAAATGAAGAACATAAAGTAGGATAAGGTTAAAATTATCAATAATTCTACCTGTGAGGAACCCCATTACAAGATATGCCACGTGAGCATACATTCACTGCAAGATTGCAGAAATTGGTGACCTGGAGGTTGAACAAGATTTCAAGAAGATATGTAATGATGATGGATCTATAAAAGATGAGCACAAGCACATAGAAGTGAAAGGACTCACTAATTCCCTATTGTTCTCAAAGTTATTTAAGACTGAGTGGATTCGGTTAGTACTGAGAAGAATTCACAATCACAAGCTATGGATGGATGAGCCTAAACTGATAACCCGAGATGTTATTAATGCAGTCACTAGTTATCCTATAACTGATAAAGTAAAGGCATTGAAACACCCACCCAAGGTTGAAATTAAAAAGAACACAGGAGCCAAGTGTGATGGAAGAGGACTTAAGGTATCCACTATCACAGATGATGAACTAAAATTTGGAGCATGTGTCCTAGGATAAAAATTATTTCAAGCTAGCAGGATGAACATCATAGCATCCAAAGTAGTAGATACTGCATATAAAATTGTAAAGAAAGAAACTCAATTGGATCTGTCAAAACTTCTACTAAACCAATTAGAAGAAAACTTGAGAACAATCAAAAGTGAAAAGACAAATACATGTAAGTTTGGCTCACTTATCATGTGCATTTTCTTTTACTTCCAAGAATATTTTCCATCAGTAGGAGATGTAAAATGGGATACCACTAGACTAGTCACCATATAGATTGGTGAATACATAACATCACAAGGAGACAACTTTGAGACAATTATGGATGATTACTTTACTGGATTCAAGGAGAGAATGTTGAAAAGAGTAAGGATCCTAGATAAACTAATTGAAAAATTCAAGAATGATATATGTTTCATGGTTGACACAGAACACACATACAACAAGCATGTTGTAACAAGGATAACATGGTTACAACCACGGGACTATGAGGTAAACATTGATCAAGCATCCAATGTAATTGATGCATTGATAAATGATCCCTTAGAAAAAACACAACCAAAGTTTGACACTTATGAAGAGGCCAAAGCAAGAATCAAAACTGGCTTGGTTGTAAAGAAAATAGACAAGAAGAAAGATAAAATGGTAAATAACTTGAAGAAAAGGTTGTCGGTCATAGAGGAAGAAACCAAAAAAGTTAGAAGAAACCGAGGGACAGTCACCTGTTGGTGAGGTTGAGCAGGAAATTGACTCTGAGTCTACAAAGTCAGATACTCCGCTACCAACACTAGCTAAGAAGCCTAGAACCACAACTGCTTCAAGGACAAGAAGTCAAATAGCTAAGGAAACAAGTCCTTCACCATTGAAGAAAGGTCAAGTAAGAACCTTAAAGAGGAAACTGACAACACAGAAAAGAGGGGCAACAAAGAGAAGAAAGTTCATTAGAACCAGGGAAGATATTGAGGACACAGAACAAGATGAAGGTGTTCACAAGGAGAAGAGTAAGGTCCCTAAAACCATTGATCAGGTATGTCCACTAATGGTTAAATCAGGATCAATTAATGAGTCAAAAGTCAAAAGATGGTTAATTCTGGATCCCTTGGACCAAAACAAGATTGAAGAGGCAATCATCAAAATGATGAGTACATTTAAATATATACCAATACAATTCTATGACAAAATGGCCAATGCACCATATGATAGAATATCTGCCAGATGGACCTATGCATTGAAGAATAATAAAGAGGTAAGGAAAAGAGTCCTTGTATCTCTTATGTATCCCGAATCCAAAATGGAAGAAATCAAGGAGATGATGGAGAAACATGCACAGGAGTTCTCACCCAATATGAGAGCTTACAAGATACTTGATGGCAAGCTAATAGAACTAGAGAAGGACAACATAAAAATTTGGAGTAAGATACTCAATAGACCTACTAAGGAAACAAGTACTAAGCCACAAAGAGCTCTAACCGAGAATCAAGAAATCAAGAATGATCAAGCTACTAAGAGCATAGAACCAATTATCATCACAGATGTTGAATTTGACAAAGAGGAACTGGACACCATAGGCAACAAGGATATGGATGTTTCAAATGAGACATGGTCGAAAACCACTATGGAAAACATTGTGGACAACACAGTCATTGACATAATTGATGATCCAGCAGAAGAAATATAGAAAGATGAAGATGTCACTGTTACCAAGGACAAGACCGACGAATAGGACACAACATTTCACACTTCACAGGTGAACATATCAAGTGACATGCCAATATTGATTCAAGCCATCAATATACTTCAAGAAAAAGACAAATCACCTGAAAAAGATTCAAGCATTCCCGAGGATGTAGGGGATGAAGGAAAGAAAGACAACACTGATGAACAGAATGTCATCAGAGACACTCATATTGTAACCAAAACTGAAGGTTACAAAAGGATATTTAAAGCAAAAAGATGGAGACACTACTAAGAAGGATGCACAACCAAAGTAAGATGAAGTACATAAGGATACTGATGAAGGAGAAAAAACAAAAGATGACACTCCTAAGGAAACTGAAAAAGGTTGCTACAGATAATGTAAAGGTTGATGTGGAGACGTTCACTCAAAACCAACAAGCTGACACCGAGGCACAACAAAAAAAGAGGCAAAACCCCAAATCTCTTCATCCAACACAATAGATAAAGCCAAGAAGATGGCTATGGTCCTACATTCAAGTGAAACTCAGAAGAAGAAGAAATCCAAAAAGACTAAGTTGGAAGTCACTCTAGATGAGATAACTGAGATACTCAAATGTGACCCAACTACACTGGACTATGAAGCACTTAAAGAGTATGGTGAAATATACCAAAGAAAGGCACTGCAGGAGAAGCTAAGAAAGAAGCACAAAGACTCCATGGTACTAGAGACAACTTGGGACATCTTGCATCAGATTGTACCCAATGTCGATGTTGATCAAAACAAACCTATCCTTGATCAACTAGCCACTCTCACCAAGGCCATCACACGTAGAACATTGATGTTGAAAAGGCAATTGAGGAGAGAGAAGAGAAGAAAGATCAACACAAACTTGTTGAAAAGATCAGCCAAGAAGTGGGAGAAAAAAAGGTAAAGCTTTCAGAATTAGTAAGTGAATTAGATCCAATAATTGTTGAATCTATTTCCTTCATACAAAAATTGAGCACACCTGACAAATTCACTAAGGAGCATAGTGATAAGATAGAAAAGTTAGATTTTGATCTAGATACTAGTGCTAAAGGCTTAACCATCGATGAAAATGCAATAAGGTTGCATTATGAGAAAATTGTTGAGATAAAAAGGTTAAGATAGGAACTTTGGGAAGCAGAAACACAATTTAGAGAAGAGGTTACGGAGCTCTAGGCTCAACTTCTACCAAATCTAACACTGCTTCAATAGTATATCAGTTCAACAAGACAAATGATAGCCACCCCTTAGATGACTATAGCAGATAGCATCTACGATATGCATGCAAGGATCACACTAGAGCACATGGATCTAGACAACGTGAAGGACAAATGGGACAAGATGACGGAGGCCATGAAGTCCTCACACTCTCATGTTTTTTATAAGCTATAGGTATAAACCTTTGCCCTTAATATCAAAAAGGGGGAAAATAATGATATGATATGATATATACAACACAAGGTGAAAAATAACAAAGTATCATGTACATACACTCATACTATACCGACATATACATAGGGGGAGTCATGAAATGACTAAGGAATATATATGGTGTACATACTAAACATTTTGTTAGTATTTTGCACATATCAATTTTTGATACTAATGTCAAAGGGGGAGATTGATGACATTATTTTTCCATTAGTATGCAAAGAACACTTTCGGTAAACATACACCGAAAGATAGGACAAGAGAAAATTGAAAATACAGATATTAGAGATCACAAAAAATTACTAAGTACAGAGAAAACCGATGACACAATTTTGTGTGTAAACCGAAAATGCAAAGTGAAAAGAATAAAGAGGAACCCAACAGTGGAACTTTATGAGCAGGTTAAAGTGCTACCTAAGAGAAAAATCAAAGTGGAACCCAAGAGACAGTTCAAGCAAGGAACACCGAGAGACAGTCTAACTAACTTCAGAGCATAATCGACCGACAGGAACCAAAATTCAGTTGAAGCCCGCAAAAATTGGATCTGACTTCCACGTTAGATAAAATAGTCTTATTCTATTTATAGAGTCTTGATTTGTTTTTAAAACCATTACTTTAGGGACAAGAAACATTATTTTAAGTGTTTTAATCAGTCTAACTAATTTAAAACACATAGACTAAAAGATCAAGGTCAAGTTGTAAACCTATGATCTTAGAGTTAATATTGTTTTACGTGAAACTTAATTAGGTCAATCTATGTTATAAATAGATGTTGTAAGAATTCACTATCATGGATGAGAGGATGAATGAAGCCTACGAGAACATCTATGGATCAGACTAAAAGTTTCAAGAACCAGAACAACAAAAGTTGAATTTGGTTATCAAGAACCAAGAATAGAGGCTACCGAGCAATAGAGGTATTATTCAATCACATTAGGTGATACACTTATACATGTAATATTAAATGGACCTGTAATCAAAAATAGGAGATTGTATACACTCGGGTCAAAGTGTAATTTTATTACATTCTAACAAGTGGAGCAAAGTGTAAAAATCCTTTCAAGCGGGGTGGATTTAACCATCCAATTGTAAATCTCTTAACCGAGTGCACACTAAACAGTGTTGCTAAAGCTCTTAACTGAGTAGGGTTTAACAGGTCTCCATAAATACTCCTAATAGGATAGATCATCAAAAGTGATCAAATTGTAATCCTTAAACAGCCCCTTCCAATCTGAAGATAGTGAAGAATTTGTGGGTTCCATCCCCACCGCACTTTTTACTTCCTAACAGGAGTTTTTTGCGTAATCATATCTTGTGTTATGTGTCAATTACTTTCATGAATGTTTCTATGAATGATCACATGTATGATTAAGTTAATAGAATTGATATATCTTACATCAAGATAGTATAGAACAGATGGTTGGATAAACAATTAATTACTTAAAGGATAAAGGTTAAAAGATACAAAAGTCTTAGAGGTACTGATTCACCCCTCCCCTCTCAGTACACACTTCCCATTAATTCCAACAAAAACAATGTTGCATTAATGAATGACAATACAGATCAGAATGTTGTACCACTAAATACAACAAGTTGGATTCAGGAAATAAAGCATTATTTACACACTGGTGAGTGCCCTCAAGGCCTAAATAGTTCAAAGAGAAGGTACTTTAGACTGCAGGCTATTCCCTTTGTCATTTTGAATGATATTTTGTATAGAAAATATTACAATGGTGTATTGTTAAGATGTGTTGAAATAAATCAGATTAATATGATCCTAGGAGAGTTTCACAGTGGACCAACAGGTGGTCATTTTTCCCTAGGACAACAACATTGAATATTATGAGAGATTATTCCTGTTGGACCAGCACATACAAATATGCATTTACATGGGTAAGAAGATGCAAAAAGTGTGCATTTTTTGTTGATAAATAGCCTTTGGAATCCTTACCCTTGCAACCTGTGTAAATCAAACAACCATTTATGAAGTGGGGACTTGATTTCAATTGTCTAATCAATCCACCTTCCAGTTTAGGACATAATTTTATACTTACATCCACTTATTATTTTACGAAGTGGATTGAAGTTGTGGCATTGAAGGAGGCTAATGAAACTTCAGTTCTGAATTTTTATAAAGATATTGTTGCAAGGTTCAGAATACCAGATTCAATCATTTCAGATAATGAATTGGCTTTTGTAGGTGCAAGGATAACAGAGTGGGTTATAAATCATAACATATTTATTATCACCTCGTTCAATTATTACCCACAGGGTAATGGACAAGCTTAATCAACCAACAAAAATAGGATTCACATTATCAAGAGGACTAATGAAGATAATCAATGAGCTCGGACCAAAAATCTTAAGTTAGCTTTATGGGCTAACCAAATTACTCCAAAGCATTCTACAGGTAATTCACCTTTCACTCTTGTTTATGGATTGGAAGTGAGGCTACCCATTTTTGTTGAGTTACCAACTCTAAGTTTCATCAAGGAGTTGGAGTTGTTAGAAGAAGAACCATTGTAGTTTAGGCTTATAGAGTTAATTAAAATTAAAGAAATTGGTAAGATGTCATGCCCAAAAGTTGGGCAAAACACACCAACAAAAAAATGTAAAAATACGCTAATAGGGTTAACTTAATCTAATCCCAAAGGTACAAGTGCACGCAAAATAGTGCAGAGGAGAAACAGAAACTAAAAAGGTCAAATAAAGAGGAATAGCTTCAGAGCTATCCTACAGGGTTCCCTAAGCTAATAGGCTTGAACTGCACGCAAACTGAGACAATTGACCAAAAGTCAACTAGAGTTGACCAAAAGTAAACTATGCCTCAATATGCGTGAAAGGTAGTTTCTAGGGTCTGCCAAACCCATAGGAAGTATTACGAACGCAATTTGAGAAAGTTGACCAAAAGGTCAACTAGAGTTGACCAAAAAGTCAACTATCACTGATTGGTGTGAAACTAGAAAACTAGGGTCTAGAGTAAGTAGGGAGCACAAGGTTTGAACATCGAGGCAAACGGTCAAGGTTTGACCATGGTTGACCAAAAGTCAACCATGTACAAAATCAGACAAGGTGTGACGATAATTACATCTAAACACTAATTAACTCTAAAAGAATAATTCAATTGAATAAATAACATTTTTTTTAAAACCCACATAAAAAATTTAAACATAATATTCTCTAATCTAAAATTTAACAACTATTAATTTATTCCTTTAAAATATAATGAGAAAAAAAATCACACATTCACTTATAATAAAATATTAAGCTTTACCATTTAATTTGATATTCATCTATAAAATAATTATTTAATAACAAAAGAAATCAAATCTAATCTTACAAAATTAGTTCATTAAATAATTGATTAGCTCTATATACAATATTATATCTATGTTTAACAATTAAAATAAATCTTTTATAAAAATCTAATTTAATAGTATTAATTTTAATCTAAATAACATTAAAAACAAAACTTTAGTAATTGATTTTATATCCATATTAATGCAGAATCAAATCTAATTACTAAATCTTTATTTCTAAAAATTTGATTCTAAAACAAAGTCAAACCAAAATTCTAAAGGACTAAAGGGTGCTATCTTGAAACATATAATAATCTCATAAATATAAAAGATCTACCTATACTCTAAAATGAATTCCCTACAAAAAAAACAAACAAACTATATTAAAACACAAATGAAAAACCCTAAAATGTTCTTTTCTTAGCAAAAGGCAGATCTACATGGGGGAAATTCCGCAGTGGGCGACGACGAAAATCCAGACAGTGGTGGAGGTTTTTTGAAAGGGCGGCTGCAGCGGTGAAAGCAGGGTTGAAGCGGGGAAGGGAGGAGTTTCGCTAAGCCGCAGGGTGGCGGGGTGAGGGGTGGCCGCAGATGGCACCACCCACCCACGGAGGGAAGGGAACAAAGAGAAAGGGGGAGGAACGAGGGCGGCGCGGTAGACACCCCGCCCGTCCTACCACAGTGGTGGTGTGGGGGAGATGGCTCTGCCCGGCCCCGACCACAACCCCATTAACAAAAGGAGGACAACGGAGGGGGGTGGGGTTTCGGCCCCACCAGCACATAATTTTTTTTTTTTTGATTTCTCTGTGTTTTAAGAACAGAGACAAAATGAAAATACTTTCATTTGATTAAATTGATTCGAATGATATTAAAAATCAGAGTTTATATATATATATATATGCAAGGAACTAGAAAAGAATAAAAATAAATTTATTACACTGTATCAAACAGAGGTTACATAGGAGAAGAATTTTCAAATAAAAAACATATGGGAGGACTCCAAATTTAGCCCCAAATGCCATGAAGAAGGGAATAAAAATTCTGGGCATATTTTATATTTTTGAAAAATCTCATAAAATTTCTAAGTATAAAGTAGTTTTTCTCAAGAACATTCAACAATTAATAAATTTATTTTGACTTCTACTTTGATAATGAATATCTATTCTAATAAATCAATAAAAATTGTGTATAAATTATTTTCTAACCAACTATATAAATTCTTAAGTTGCATATTTGCTTGCTCAAGTTATAAATAATCATCCCTTTAAGAAATAGAACATAGTTAAATACTTTAGAATTTTAATTCCATTTTATGGATCATTCATCATTTCCATAAGTAGATTTATGTCAATAATGCTTTTTTTTGAAATTGATTATTTCAAATAGTGAACATGTATATTTTTCTCCAACCATCACAAAGTTTACACAATGAAACTTAGCAACTTATAACCATAAAAACTCAAAACTTCTTTTAAATAACAAAATGAAATAAGATTACATCTTCTTTATACCCCCATATTACAATATGGAACAAAGGCTATAATTAGGAATAGATTACAAATTTCCTAATGAACATGATACAAAATTTTGCAACAATGCAATCTCTAAAACAATATAGGTTACAAATACTAAATTTCCAATTAACTACATCTTCACATATGAGAGGAATTTTGCAAGCTTCCACTTCCAACTGAAACCTGATAGAAGAGGTTGACCATGGAGGCTCACCTCCCAACCTAGGCCTTTACAAGGCCACCCCCGAGCTTGGGGATCCAATCTGGAACGGGATACAAACATGCATACACAACTAGCAGGCAATGCAAACAAATGACTCATACACAATAAAACTTCCCAACACAAGTGTATACAAGAGGAGGGTCTCCAAGAGCCCTTCCTGAAATAGGGATAGTGGTAGACCTCATAGTAGGAGAAATCCAAGCATCGAAAAATAAAAATAAAGTCACACATGGACCTGATATGACCATCTTCACAAGATGTAGTCATGAAATAACCTCCTTATGCCCCCCAGGTGCCCTTAGGCCCTGCTTGGCATCATGGGTATCATGAAACCCCATGTATTTCCCTCCACACATGTGAGACTCTACACTAAAACTAGAATCATTCCAACTACCCCTTCAAGGTTACTCTTCCCTCCCAAGGGTGAGTGTGCCTTGAAGATACCCATTCGAAATCCAACACAAAATAAAGACAACATAAATAAAACATTAAATTTCCAATTGAAAATAAATTCAAAAATACAGAGGACTCCATTAATGGAGTTTCAAGCTCAAGAACACACATGAACAAAAATAAATTACTTCTAAGAGATCCAACCTTAATCCAAAGCTAAGGTGAGAAGAGAAATGGTGTTGAGTTATCATTCCTAAGCTCCTTCTCCAAAAGCTCCTTCAAATTGAAATTTTGTCTCTAAGGGTAGAGAGTGGGTGAACACTCAATTCATCCTAAATCCTTCCCTAAATAGGCAAACCTCCAACTAGATCAAGGCTTAGACCAAATGTGAGGTGACCCTAACCAACCCTTAACTATCCACCTGCCTTAACTCTCCATGGGTGGAGTCAAATGAAACTTGGAAGAAGAGAGAGGTTAACCAAGGTTACACTCCTCTTCAAAAATCGCTCAATTCTAAAAGTGACACTTTAGAGGGTAAATAAATAAGTTTAGAGGCTCATTAATGACTGAAAAATGACCCCTAACCCCTAGGGTATCAAGTTGGGTAACTAAAACTGACCCCGGTTACCTTCTGGGAGCCCAAAAGACCCTCCTAAACTACCCCTGAAGTTAACCTACGGATTCCTAAGTCAAGTTGACTATCTAGAAACTTCTAACCTTGGGGTAAGCTTTGGTACTACACATAGGTCACCTTAGTTAACCCTATACTTAACCTTGGTTCCCTTTACTAACCATGTCAACATTAAATTGCAACAATTGCCAAATTTGGCACAATAAATTAAAACAAATGACATGACTCAATCACATGAACATTTACTACTCTAATTACACACATGCAAACCACATTTATGAAATAATCACATAAACAATGAGGTCTATGTTTTTTTATATAAACAGGACCTTGGAATGCACAGAAATTTACATAGGTTCCAATATTGGGTCCCCGGTTTAGATCCATGGTCAACTTTCCCTGCACACTCATTGCACAGATCAGTAGGTTCAAAACAACATGATATGAAAACATAACATGACATCAATAATATACATGCATATAAACCACATCTGCATTAGAACTAAAATAGCCTAGCATCGGATTCCTAAACCAAATTCATCATATTACATTCATACATTTAAACTTAATTAATACATCATCATAACTGAAACCGAATTAAAACATAATGCATCTCAAGTGTACCCTGATTACATAATCAGGTACTGAATACATAACTTAGGATTCAACAGATCCTTAAATACATACAAGTCTCTAATAGTCAAATTATGTCAAAGCATAAACTACTAAAAGAATGAATAATAAGAAATAAAACTAAGACAGTCTAATGTAGGTCTCACAAAAGAAAGCATTTTATGATTTGGAGAAACACTATGATCATATGAAGAAGACATTTGATATAAAAATTGTCCCAAGAGTATTCAATGAAGGTGACTTAGTGCTCAAATGGGATGAGTTGAAGAGCAAGCCTAGAAAGCACACTAAATTTAATGTCCTTTGGAATGGCTCATTTTTTATTACAAGATACAAGGCACACAATGCCTTTCATCTTTCAACTATGAAAGGAGAAGTGTCACCTATCACAGTCAATGTGATACACCTCAAGCTTTTAATTTGAGGTTAGTTTAGTTTCTAGATTTTAATAAGTGTTTCAACACACAATTAGCTTTCAATTAGTTTTCAATTGTGTGGTAGAGGAAAGTCTAAGACGGTCAAAATAATCATGCTGCTTGAAAACAAAGTACATCATATGATACATGAGTTGAAAAGATCATTGTCACATATCATACAAATTCACCATAGGCAATTCTAACACATTTCACCAGGATATCTCTCTTTCTTTTTAGTTTCAGTTATGTGGTACAGGTAGAAGCTAAGAATATCATCAATGCACAACATCGTGATGGTATGACGAAACATTCATCATACAAGGGATGGAATATTTTTCGTTGACTCATATAATGAACATTTATGTCATGCAACCACAGTGTCATAGAGTGATGGTATTTCCACCTTATTTTCAGTTGCAGTTTTTAGTTTTAGTCGTGTGTTTGTTTCAGTTTTGTTTTGGTTTTGGAAGGAAAGTTTTTAGTTCCTAAATTTTTAGACTCCATTCCTAATGAATTTCATAAGGCAGACTAGTCCTATCATGTTAGCAGGCAAACAATCATTAGATGTCGCAAGAAATGTTAACAATTTATGCTAGACGCCTAAATGGTTAAGTTTTTTCAAGTTGTGATTCACATGAAGGTAAATGTAGTCCATTTTTTTCTAATTAGATTATTAAAATTTTGGAGAGATAAGGAAAACATTCAATCTTGATATGAAATTTGTGCCATAAAGAAAAAGTATAGTTAGTTGTCCTATAGTTTCAAAATAGAAATGAAAATGCAAAGGAAATATATTTTATTCATTTCATATATCAAAGGATGTACAAATGTTCATTTATTTATAAAAGAAATTGAATATACAACTGAAAATTCATTTATTACAAATCATGAATTCATCTGGTATTCATTTAATGAAGATACAAAGAACATAAATCCTACACAATTCATGGGTAGGCACATAAAACAATGCAGAAAATGGAAGGATGTCATGCATATAAATACAATGATAGAGACAAGGTAATCCACCATTGCCTAATTTGAATGGAGGATTTTTGATGTTGCAACAGTTGGTTGAACATGGGATTCCATTTCCAAATGTACACCTACAAAAGTAATGAAAATAAAATGTTAGTCATTGATGATTGAGCAATGGAGAATTAAGCTTATCTCTATTAGCTAGATTGTTACACATGCATCCAATAAAAGAAAACCAATATTTTATCTAACTATTTCATTTCATGTGCAGACACATGTACTAAAGACAATTTGATCATTTAAAGGGAAATATTATATCTAATCATGTGAAACCTTTTTTATTACATTCATTGAAGACTTTTGATCATCAAAGGGACACAATAACTTGTTGTGAAACCTTTTGATCAAGTACAAAATTTAAATGAGCTATGATAATACTAGGTTCAATATCAAGTTGTTAGAAACAATCATGAACAAACAACTAATATTTTATGTAATAACAATATGGCAATAAAGATATGAAATAAATAAAGCTTGAGAAGAAGAACATCCATCCAAATGCCAAGATATTATATAGGTTGTCATGTGTGTAGTAGAAACTTTCATTGATTTTTTTTTTTTTCTCACTATCTACAATAAAGGCCAAATGACAAGATATCGTATTAAAATGTTATAAAGGAACAACTAGAGGCATGGATTAATAATTATAGATGCAAAGTTACCATCTTAGAACACATATGAAGCTGATATCAAATAAAAGTGTTGTTATCATTATATTACTATTTCAGAAGGGAACATCATGAGTGATTTATAAAGGATAAGCATGAGCAGGTTATTTTATGTTACTAAGCAATATGAACATGAATATGTGCCAAGTATAGTCAGGAAGAAAGAAGTCATCAAAGATTTATAATAAGAGACAATACAATGTTTAGTAATAACAATGCCATGAAAGTATTTAATGTAATGAATTTTATCAGAAGTGACAGTTACAAGTCAAGATCAACAATTAAAAGTAAAGGAAAATGTGACATTCAAAATCAGTGAACAAAAACATTGAGCTTCAATTGAAAAGCTTCATGAGTTATGTTGCAATAGCTTTCTAGGTTCATAAAGTTTTTCTTAAAGCATGGAAAATAAAGTTACAAGAATATATTAATAAGATGTCTACAATCAACATGAACAAGTCAGTAGCTAGCAACAACAGTAATGCCCAGTTTGCATTTAATTAGGCTTGAAGGAGAAGTACAAGTACTAAGGCAATAGCAGGAATGCATAAATATTCAATGTTTAGTAGGTTCATTCTGAAGGGTATGAGATGTTTGATCATGGTAGAAGTCTTTACGATAAATATGCACATAAATATAAAAGAAGAAAACTTTCATGTGGTTGCGACTTTCAAGTTTAGTATTTTTCTCTCATTTTTATAAAAACCCAAAACAAATATACCCAAGTGCGTGAGGGAAATCAAAGTTTTCAGAAAAAACAAGTAATGCATTGTTCAGGTTGAAAATGAAAAAATATGCATAAGCAAACCCTCATACCAATACAGATTTTATTCTTTCAGAGTCACGACATCAGATATAAAAAAAATCACTTACATAAGAGAGAGTGTGTGTGTGGAGTAAGATTTCAACAGAAGTAACCTCACAAATATAAATACAAATGCATATAAGAGAGATAATAGGATTTGTTTCTTAAAAATCCTACGAAGCCATGCAAAAACAAGGTAAGAAAATAGGATTTTCCTTCCTTTTTGTTTTTAAAACGTACAAGAAAATCAGAAGGTGAGAGGGATTTTTGAAAACTAAAGGTACCTGATAAAATTCATTGTTGGAATTTTGTAAAAAAAAGACTCCTTTATATTCCAGAAGACCCTCGCCATCACTAGAGCTACAAAAGAGGTTTTGAGAAAGTGAAGTGGAAGAATAAAATCTCTTTTAGGGTTTTTACCCTATCTTTTATTGGTGGTCAAGGTGTATGTCACACTTAGCAATTTTTGTGGGATTTTTATCAATAATAACATCAACCTTGTGTAATTTTTTTCGATGTATTTAATATTCAGTAGCTTCATTATGGACTAAATATTAAGTATATTAAATAAAATAGAGAATATATTGATAAAGAATATTTTTACATTATAATTTATTGTAAATAATAGCAATTTTGTGTTGTATTATAAAATACTAAATTGTTAATTATTTTATTTTCAAAATGCAAAAATAAAATAATGCAGAGGATATTTCATGTTTTTGCACATGCATATACACCAGAGTAGGGAATTTGTATTTTCTAGCACTTCATGATATCTCCAGGGGAAGTTCTTAGCAGTTCTAAGCAGTTTTGATGTAGTTTTGAGTTCATTCCCAGTTACAGATCAGTTGAGAATCTTTTTATGTAGTTAGGCTTCAGTTTCTTGCAGTTGTACCCCTATTTTGGAGGAATTTTTAGTTGCATCCTACCACAGAGTTTGTGCATGATTTTGTGAAGTTTTTGAGGCATTTGAGTTGATTTGGAGTTCCACATGAGTTAGACTTTGTTCTAGGAGATTTTTGAGGTGGTCAATTGCATGTTTCCAGTAGTTTCTCATGTCTTTCTCCTTGTTTTCCTCTTCTATCTGACCATTGTCCTTTCTAGGTATATATCTTGTATTTTCAGTCCATTTTTTGGAGGTTCTCTCGTTTGGCCAGATTTTTTACATCTTGCAAATTCTGGAGATTATATTGGACTTTATGATTTGTAGCATATTTCCTGGTTATTAATATGCAAAGATTATTTCCTTCTTGATTATTTTTCTATGTTAATAATTGATTGTGAGTTTTTTGAATTAAATATTGTGTTTACACCTTTGTTTAATCTATGTCTTTTCAGTGTTTAGTGCAAAATAAGATATCCCATGGTGCAAATCTATGATCATGTTTTATTTTTTAATATTGAAACTGTGAAAGCATTAGTGTTTTCCTCTTCAAGGTTGGAATAATAGGACCTGACGCAATCAAGGATGGAGAAACCTTAAGGATACTAGTCTAACCTTGTAGTAATATAACACAATGAAAGAAAACAAGACAAATAGGTAAAAATAAGAGATTCAACCTTTTATTGTCATTGAAAATCATTTACAACAAATTTGCAAATTGTTGTTTCACATGCCAATCATACATGTCAAGCACACATGTCTGATCTCAAAACTATTATAATCCTAGCCAAGCTAAGCCAAATAATCTTATGAGATCACCCTGTCCCTTAGGAACAAGTCCATAAGCTTATAAAGCCATTACAACATCTAGTTGGCCTAGAAAAGATTACATTCTCCAAGAAATGAGTAAATACATAACAACCAAATAGGTCAAGACCTAAATCTTAAGAACAACCTTGAAGAAATAATTTTAGAGATGCGATCACACAAAAAGGTTAGCCTCAAACATAACAGTGAGCTGGAATGACTGCGTACAGAAAAACTAATCGGAAGATTGGTAAACACAAGAACCAATAAAAAAAAATGAACATGACAGATACACGAAGAATCAACCATAACTTACGTGCGATGAAACTAAATGATATGCGATCATAAGATAAGCTCCAGGATGAATTCAAGAACACGTTGTCATGACCGCAATACAAAGTAACAAGAACATATCAATTGCTAACCAAAACACCATAACTTCCCAACTAGAATAGAACAACAAACAAACAAACAAACAAGAAGGGATTTTTTTTTGTTGATGCAAGATTGCCAAGATCTTAAGATGCTCGTGCATTAGACACGCCAGGTAAAATAAAAATTTTCATAAGAGAAACTTATGAATATTTGACAAGTCAAGGAACATATATCCCATACTTTCTTCTGAATCAAACATCATCTTTGTCTGTAACTCTCTTCCTTTATACCTCTGCACTTTCCTCTATTAGATCCATCCACTTACTCCTCTCTTTACTCACACTATCATATATTCTATCAAAACCAGGGCTCAAATTACTACCTCTTCCCTTTTGCATAACTGATCTACCTCTGTTACAAACCTTCATCTTCTCAGCAACCAAGGTCCTCTGTTGCTCCACTTCACCCTTCTTACAGTTAGATACCAACTTGACTTTATCAATTTTACCTTCAGGATCCTTCTTCTGATCCATACTAACCTTTGTAGTCTTCTTATCTGAACAATAACTCTTCACCATACTCAAATTCCTTATAATTCTCCCTTTTGCTTCCTTCAAAGGAACAAGAGTAAACTTATGTCCATCCTTCTCTATTATGACGAAGTTTTTTTTGCAATCATGAATATCTCCCCTATCAAATTGCCAACGTCTTCCCAAGAGAACAAGACGAGCATTCATAGACACCACATCACACAACACTTCATCTCTATAAGGCCCAATGCTAAAATTAACCAAACATTGCTCTTTTACCTCCACCATGTGATTATCAGAAAACCAACCTATCTCATAAGGACAAGGATGTTTAAGCCTCTTCAATCCAAGCTTTTGCACCATCTCTTCTAATACCAATTTATCAGTACTACTACTATCCATAACAAACTTACAACACTTACCTCCTGATATGCAAACAATCCTTAAAAACTTCCTCCTTTGTAAATTTTCAACTTCCTTTTTACTCAACATAACTCTCCTAAGCATAAGAGACCCTCCAATCTCATGTTCAGCTTCATTTTACATAACTTCACCAGCAGTCTGTTCCTCATGTGCCATAAGATCATGTTTACCTATGTTCTTACTAGATCTATTAGAATATTAAAAATCTTTATTTCCCATGCCACCACATTTGAACAAGTGCCTTTGAAATCCTTGATACCATTCCCTGTCCTAGGTAATCTTTGATTGAATTCAACTTCAATGGTTTGCTTCTCTTTTCCATTGTTTCTAACTTGATTTTCTCTTCCTCTAGGGTTACTGTGTCTTCTCTTCAACTTATCTTTCTCTCTTAATTCATATTGATAAGCATCCTCAATGGTAAAAATACTCATCATACTCAACTCATCATGAATATTAAATCTCATACCATTAACATATCTAGCCACCTTCTCCTTAGATACTTCTTTATAACCAGACCTGATAGTCATCTTATAGAATTCTTCTGTATATTCTTCCACACTCATGTCTTTCTGGCTTAAGTTTTGCAATTTCTTGGACAACTCTAATTCATAATCTTTAGGAATGAATTTATCTTTTAACCTAGCAACAATCACCTTCCATCTAATGAATTTTGTCTCACCATGCTCCTCTCTATCTTTCTATATTTCCTTCCACCATAAGGGAGCATGGATCTTCAACTTAGTCTATGCTAACCTAACCCTCTGTGGATCTATGATATCTTCAAGCTCAAAGTATTCTTCTAGCTCTCTAATCCACTCTATCAAATCCTCAGGATGCAATGAACCAGTGAAAGTAGAAACATTCATCCAATTAATTTTACTTACTTGTGGCATAACTCTCATCAATCTATCCTCATCTGTTGGGATCTAGACATCAACAGTCTCAAATATTCAACAACCTCCTCAAATTATTCTTCAATCTTAGGATTCCTTCTCAATCTAGTCAACACATTTCTAATCTTATTCCTCACCTAAACCCTAAAGTCTTCGATCATTTTCTCTATCCTTCTAGGGTTCATTCTTATAGGTGGCATCTTTCAATCCTTAGGCGTAATCATCTCTTCAAATGACAATTGATTACAAGATGCTTCTCCAACCAGTGATCTATAGACACACAAGAAACCTTCCTCTAGTTGGTATTCCTTCAACTCTTAACAACCAGAAAAAACCTTTCCTATCCACCTTGTACAATTCCTATGTGATTTCAAGTCAGATCTTCACTCTACCACCTCATGATCAACAGGTCTAGGGCTTCACAAGTTGGGAACTCGGATCTACCAACAAAATAATCTCAACCTCATTCAACCTCTACCTTGTTCAAACTTATGCTCAACCATGATTTAGCTCTGATACCACCTAACATAGTTAAGGATAGAGAAAACTCAAGGAGATCACTCCAACCTTGCAACAATATAACACAATGAAAGAAAACATGATAAATAGGTGAAAAATAAGAGATTCGGCCTTTTATTATCACTAGAATCATTTACAATGTATCTGCAACATGTTGTTTCACATGCTAGTCATACATGTCAAGCACACAAGCCCAGTTACACCTAGAAACCTCACAATCCTATCCAATCTAAGCCAAATAATCTTATGAGATCACCCTATCCCTTGGGAACAAGTCCATAAGCTTATAAATCCATCGCAACATCTAGTCGGCCTAGAAAAGATTACATTCTCCACGAAATGAGTAAATACATTACAACCAAATAGGGAAAGAACCAAATCTTATAAAAAAATTGCAAGAAAGAAGTTAAGAGATGTGATCACACAAAAAGGTTGGCCTCGAACATAATAATGAGCTGGCATGACCGCGTACAAAAAAAACCAACCAAAAGATCGGGAAATAATTAGGAAACACAATAACCAACCAGGAAAATGAAGAATATGACAAATACGTGAAGAATCTTCCATAGCTTACATGCAATGAAATGAAATGATGTGTGATCATAGGATAAACTCTCAGACAAAGCCAAGAACATGTTGTCATGACTGCAACACAAAATAACAAGTACAGATCGATCACTAACCAAAACACCAAAACTGCCCAACTAGAAAAAAATACCAAATAAACAAGAAGGGAAATATTTTTGGTTGATGAAATATTTCCAAGATCCGAAGATGCTCATGCATTAGGACCTATCATAGAGTCAATTTTGTAGGGTTTGTCTAATTGAGTTGTGAGTTGAGGTTTCTTTCATGAAGAATCTTGTGAAATCTTAGTAGAAAATTGGATTATTATTGGTGCATCACATGTTAGCATTAGGTTTCATATTTACAAGCATGTCCTTTTTCCCATTTTCTAGTCCAAGCAATTTCAGGTGAACACAAAGGAGGAAGACAACCTATCATCTGGAGATTCATTCTTAATATAATACCCACCATTTAGAATATTTCTATGTTACAACATGATTGCAAGGTTATTAACTTTGCATTACGGGAGCAATCTTGATTGACAATAATTACATAGTTCTTTAATTAATTAAATCCAATACATTCATAAATCATACATGGCTAATTTAATTAATTCATTTGAATTAAATCCTCATAAAAAGTCTCACCTACCACTACATGAAAAAAATTAATTGAACCAATGTGAGACAAGAACTAAGTGCACATGGATCACCAAAAGGATCTGCAATCTTAACCATTTAATATTCAAAGGAAATATTGTCCACTGAAAGGGGACACGTCATCAAACTTAACCTCAACTCACATCTTAATCATGGTTAATATAATTCACCCTCTACACCTTGGTAAATCCTATAAATAGGATGCATAATTAGATTAAAAGGATCCACCTTCATATAGAGTAATTGTGATGGGACAATAATTTGTCTCTGTTTTATGTTAATTTTTATACTCTGTTTGAAACATTACCAAGACATTTGTGAAACTTTTAGTATTTGAACTTGTGATCATGCTATAAGTACAGTTAGAACCACCAAGCCTATGGGTAGAAAGTAGAGGCATATTTTTCTAAACATTATATATCTATCGCAGTATTTCATATAACTATTTGAATGTGTGTTCTAATATTTGGATTGAGTTGACTAGTTGGTGCAGGAGCACCCTTGAGAAACTAGTAAGTTGGTGGTCTCATGACATTTTGGGTGTGTGAGTGTGTGAAATACCCTCTTGTAGGGCAATGTAAATGCATAAGGTCATGTGGACCAAGAGTGATTTGCTAGGTTTTAGTTTTTCTCTCTGATTTGTGAAAATAGCTCTATTTTGGCTCCATTTAGTGAACTGTACTTGATGGTGTCATAAAAATTTAGGATGATGTCATGGAGATTCTTAGGGTCCTTGGATACCTTAGGTGGTCTAGCTAAGGTTAGATAGTTTAGTTAAGTACCTAACCACTTGAAAAGTGCAAAGATGGAAAAGATGTAAAAATGTTGCTATGCAACATTAGCAACTTTGAAAAGTTGTTGACAACATTTTTTGTTGTTTAGAGGGTTTCGAAGTTGAGGTTGTTTTTGAACCCATAGAAGGAGTGAAACATGTGTATGGAGAGGATATAAGGTGGAAAAACCCTAATTTGAGGGGAGAGAAGAGATTGTACAGATTTTTGATATTGGAGCAGAGAGTTTTAATGAGCAGATAGCAGATTTGAAGGATTTTGGTGTTATTTTGTTGTGCATGGATTGAAATTAAGACTGTGACTATTGGGTACCATTGTTGTGCATGTTACAGAGCTTTTTCAATAGTTATTTTGATTTGTAGTTGTTTTTTCTTTGTAGTTTGTAAATTCTTTTTGTTTTGGACTATTTGCTTTCCAGTTTTGACCAAGGAGCAAAGATGTGGACCTAACTCCACTTCCCACCATTGGTTTTGTACAGCCACCTGGGAATGGAAACTAGGTCCATGGAGCTTCAATACTATGGAAGGAGGAGCTCTAGAAGTTCTTGCAAGTATTTTTAAGAACTTTCCCTAGGCGAGCTAAATGCATAGCCCGGTTAGGAAGAGCAAGTGACAGTCAGTTTTAAATTTGTAGGGGGTGTTCTCATGAGCCAAGAAGGGCATGGGTGTACTAAAGGATGTTATGCAGGTTTTCCACAAAGTGGAGGAGTGCCCAAGAATCCAACATGCCAAGTTTTGAATCCTAAGACCTCAAACTAGTCCAAAAGCAAGAAAAAGGCCATATTCAAGAAACCAGGTGTACAGACAGAGTTGGACTCTGAGACCTAGAAAATCCTTGTGGGTTTTTGGCTTAATTGAAGACTACTAGAAGAGATTTGGGGGTCCTTTGAAATTTCTGCATAAAAAAAGTGTTGTCCTACAATTTAGGAGGCCTAATTGGCCAAAAGGGCTATAAAGCCTAAAAGTTAGGGATCTAGAAATCGATGGGAATATGGTTCAACTTGGTGGCTTCAAACCTAGGTTGCAATCCAATAATGGATTATATTGAAGCCCTGACCCTCCTGTAAATCCAAAATTGAGTTTAGGGCTTGGAGTGGTTTGAGTGGAAGGTTCTTGTAAACCACAAGAATGGTGACCTTAACAAGATAGGAAGAATTCTTGGTTGGAGGGAAGGATTGAATCTTTCTAGTGAGAAAGGGTGGATTGAGGAAGCCTTAGAGGTCCTAGTAGAGGCCTAAGAAGAGTTTCAAGAAAACTCAAAAGGTAACCAAGGAGTCTCCCTATCAGAGTGGTATCAAAGCCCAAGTTCAAGATTTGGGAAGAAGAAATAGTGCAGCTGGTGAATGTTGCAGACCAAAGACTCAAGTGAGGATTCTAGTGAATCAAGAAAGATGGTAACCAATGCTAAATTGGCCAAGAAAGTGGATGAACAAGAAGAGGATAACAGGTTGCTGAGAGAGAGATTGGCTCAAATGGAGCAACTCCTGGATGAAGTCTGAGCTAAGGTAGATAGTGTAAAGGACAAGGTAGACCAGAAAGAGGAAAAAGAAGCTAAGGAGAAGGAGTGGGACCTAGATGAAGAAACACCTACCCCTGATCTGGTCTTACCTGAGGAACCCTTCTTGAAGGCTCTCAAAGCCTTGAGTGGTAAAGCCTTGGAGGGTGTGCCACTATTTAGTGGACAAATGGATGTTGATTTGGTTTTAGACTGGATAGACAGCCTTGAGAATCATTTTGAGTGTGATGGGGTGACTAATGCTCAAAAAATCAAGGTGGCTAAGTCTAGATTAAGAGGACCAGCACTTACCTGGTGGAAATATGTTTAGAATGAAAGGGAGAAAGAGGGCAAGAGTCCTATTGTGTCATGGAAGGGTATGTTGGCTAAGTTGAAACAAACATATCTCTTGGATGACTATGAAGTTCAAATGCATAGAAAGAGACCAAACCTTAGAAAAAAAGACCTTGAAGTCCAAGCATATATAGAGGAGTTTCAGAAGTTATGTTTAAGGTCTAAGATAATGGAGGATGAAAGCATTAGATTGGCTAGATATCAAAATGGGCTCAAGTGGTCTATACAAGAGGAGATGAGTCTTGCTACTTTGACAAGTGTGAGACAATGCTATCAAATGGCTCTTAAGATAGATGAGAAGAGGAAGAGGAAGCATGATCAGACCTCAAGAGGAAGAGGTAGAGGTAAAGAAAATAGAGGAAGAGGCAGCTTTGCAGGCAGTTTTGCAAGCAGAGGCAGTGACTATAGGTCCCAAGGTGAAGCTAAATTGACTAAGATAGTCAATGAGACTAGTGGTAGAGGTAGCATGAATAGAGGAAGAGGATTCCAATGTGGTGGAAGAGGCAGATTTGGAGGTTCAGGCAGAGCCTCACACTTTGCAAACATGAAGTGTTTTCATTGCAATCAACTAGGCCATCCATCCTATAGATGCCCAGAGAAAGATTCTACCTCACATGGTGAGAAAAGAGTAAATTATATTGCTCAAGAGGATAATAATAGTGGTAAAGCCCCTGAAATCAACCTTGATTCAGAAAGTGGGGAGAATATTATGATTAGGAGAGTACTCATTAAAGAACCGATCAAAGAAGAAGCCAAGCAAAGGAGGGCACTATTTAGAATAAAGTGCAAGATTCTTGGGAAAGTTTGCAAGAAGATTATAGACTCAGGGTCTACTAATAACATTATCTCAAAGGAGGCAGTCAATAATTTAGGATTGACAAAAATAATCCATACAAATCCATACCGAGTAACATGGTTGAATAAGGGTTTGCATGTTCTTGTTAATGAGCAAGCATGGGTGAATTTTTCAATAGGGAAGTCTATGGACAAAATATTGTGTGATGCACTCCCAATGGATGCATGCTACCTACTCTTAGGTAGGCCATGGCAGTTTGATAGGAAGACAATTCATGATGGAGAGAAAAATTCCTATTCTTTCAAGAAGGATGGGGTCACCTATAAAATTTAGTCACTTGTGGATGATGAGGGGTC
>MU227195.1:2873757-2897208 GCA_018584345.1 Thuja plicata | reverse complement strand
TCTTGGTTGGAGGGAAGGATTGAATCTTTCCAGTGAGAAAGGGTGGATTGAGGAAGCCCTAGAGGTCCTAGTAGAGGCCTAAGAAGAGTTTCAAGAAAACTCAAAAGGTAACCAAGGAGGCTCCCTATCACTAGTTGACGTGAATATATATCCGCATATGCTACTAACCTGCCAGGAAAAAGGAGCGGCTTGAGAGTGGATCGACAACATTGAAGTCCTAGCCACGATGGGGAGAACTGTTATGGCACCTCGAGACATGCCTACTACATTGTAGGATCCATCATCTTAGGGAATATAGGAACATAACTCTGCTATATTTTTTCTCAACGGTCAATATCTTGTTGAATTGGTTATCCAGACTTTATTACATTCTGTCATGGGCTGTTACATTCTCCTTCCTCTATGGTGTGATTTAATCAGACCTTATCTATATGTTTTGAATAAATATCAATCCTCTATATAAAGGGATTTGACTGTTAGTTTGTAGTTAGTTGGAAAATATATTGTTGTTGTATTTGCACAACAAAGTTATTCTTTCTAGTTTCGTGCATTGTTTTCATTATGATGTAATCAATTTCTAAGAATATAATGAAGGAGTGCCTTTGATTTACATTATGTGTTATTAGTTAGCATAATCCAACCAAGGGGGGCCACTTGGGAGGTGGATTAGATTAGACTAGGTTAGAGTTGCTTTCAACATTTACAACATGTTAAGTAGAGTTTACTGTCTCATTCCTGCAGCATTATAACTTATGTATGTTCCTACAACACTTGCAAGGATAATTATAGTAAATGCTTTGGGTTGATAGAATAGGTTTGAGTTAATTTTGTAGTTTTAAACATTAATTTCATTAAGTAGTTGTGTGTGTTTACCTTCCTGCAACAATCATGTAGGTCTCTTTCATGTATTTTTCCTTCCTGCAACATAAGTGATATGACTCTTTGAGAGACTTAGTGCACAAATCGTGTTGTCCCATTTCAAGTATATGTCCCTAGGTTGACAATTTAAATGCCCTTCATGATAGGAAAATTAATCCTTAGTTTGAATACACTATTCCTAGGAGAAGCTTTGGCATGATTATTATTACCAATTGTGGGGTTGTCCATTTTTTGCGTCGTTGCTTGGGATGGTGTCAAACTAAGAACCTTATTGAGTCATTTTTCATTTTTAGATAGTTCCATTTTTTCTACATAGTAGTATGCAGTCCTGAACTTGCTTCACAAGTTTACGTAATTATTTGCATGCATTGAAGAGAAAGAAGATGAGATGAACAGGGCATATTTCTTTCAAGAGAATATGCTAATCTGAACGAGGAAGTTGAAGAATTTGAATTACCCTTTGTTGACACAAGTCCTGAATTTCCTGTAGCATCTTCCTCTAAAGTAGAGCATTTTGATCCAGTTGGCCTTCGACCTTTTGTTGAAAATTTGCCCAGTTTTCTTGATAATTCTGCTCCAAGTGAACCTTTTATTCATAATCCTATCGCTAATATTCCTTTCCAACAAAAAATCCATTTCCAAATACCTCCAGTAATGGAGGAACCTACTTTTCCATTTCCTCTTCCTAGCCTTATCAACAATGCTAACCTCAAAAACATACCCACTACTGCACTCCCAAAGTTCTATGGCCTAATAATTGAAGACCCTGACACCTTTTTATTTGAGTTTGATATTCTTTGTCGAAGCTTTGACTACAACACTGATGGCCACAAGCTCAATTTTTTTCCAACAACATTGAAGGAGTCTGCCCTATGATGGTTTATATGGATTAGGAGCTAATGCATCAACTAGCTAGAATGAGATGTAGACTCTGTTTCTACAGAAATACAAAGAGTATTGCAAGGGGGTGACCCGAGAGGAGATGACATTTTTTGAATGTCACAGAAGGAAGATGAAAATTTGGAAGATTATGTTTCATGCTTCTTGTATAACCTGTATAAGAATCCAAAACATGTCCTGGAGGAGGATTCACAAAAACTCATTTTCTTGAGGGGAGTAAATGATAACTACCTAGAAGGATTGGACCTCATGGCTGGAGGAGATATATCCTAATATTTCTAGGATGACCTTAATAAAATTTGCCTTAACTATTCAAGATCAACTATAAAGAAGGGAAGAGGATTTCGGTCTACACTTGCTAAGGGGAACAACTCAGGCATTTCTAAGCTGGAGATCTTGAACATGCTGTCAGATTTAAAACAAGATATCATTAATGATGTTGCCACACACCTGGATATCATGACTTCCAAGAAGAAGCATGCAGATGCCAAAGCACAACTAGTTGAGTATTGTCCTCATTGTCTCAAGCAAAATAAATATGGTAGGTGCAAACTTGTGGCAAACTTGGAGAACCAACATCTTCCTAATGAGTACATAAAAATAGAAGGAGACGACAAGCAAGTGTTCTTTGTTTCTCAACATTGGCCATGGGCTTCAAGACAAGGTATGCCTTAGGATCCTTTACAATTTTCTAATCCTTATAATAATCAATGAAAAAACCAAAATTATCAAAATCCATCTCAGTACTCACATCCTGCTTGGAACAACCATTGGCCTAACCAATAGAAAAAATAGTGGCCTAGCTAAAAACAAAACTAGTGGTCTAACCAACAAAAAAACTAGTGTCTCAACCTACAATAATGCCACCTCATGCAGCCACAAGTCCTACTCCAAAGAAAACCCAATTACCTACTCAGCCGCAACCCAATCCTAACAACGAGAAACAACAACAAACAATGTATGCCACTGATACTCAGTAGTACCCTACCTATGCACTAGAGATATCTGATATCCACTTAAGATCTGGTACTACTCTGCCTACACTCGAACCTCCTATTATAACGGAAGTTCTAGACATGCCTGCAACATCAACACCACTTCCAGAAGTTACTTTGCCAAATATTGTCCAACCAACTGATATACCAAGAAAAAATGATGTTCACACCTCAATTAATCATCCCTTTCCATGAAGGATTAGTATGGAAAAACCTATATCCCAAGAAGAAACACCATTTGATATCCTCGACCAGTTAAAAAACATGCATATCCAGATTCCACTATTTCAAGCTATCAAAGATGTTCCTCTTTACGGAAAAGCCATTAAGGAAGCATGCCTTAAAAATCCCAGACATAAGAAAAAGGATCCCTAAACAGTCTATGTGATAGGTCAACTTGCAGATATTATGTTGGGGAAGATAGTCATAACAAAGTACTCTGACCCTGGAAGTCAAGTTGTTGATCTTATAATTAATAGCCAGTCTGTGAAAAATGCTCTAGTTGATTTGGGAGCAGCTATAAATGTTATGACTAAGGATACCATGCATAGGTTGAGTATAAAGGGATTGAGAACCACTCCAACAGTCTTACAACTTGCAGAATGTTCCACTGTCACCCCAGATGGCATCATAGAAGATATAGCAGTCACATTGGATTCCTGGGAATATCCTGTTGACTTCCTGATATTATCACCTAAGGTAAATTTTGTTGGTTATCTAGTTATACTTGGAAGACCTTGGTTAGCCACCATTTATTCCCATATTAGTTTCAGATCAAGTAACATGACAATTTCAAATGGTCAAGCAATCAAGAAGTTAGCATTATATCCTCCTGCCCAACCCCAACCAGATTTGAGTACTCCTATTTGGCTAGATTTGGGAGATGAGAAAGAAGAGCTAAATTTTGTTGCTCAACTAATGATGTTGCATAAACAATCCTTCCTGAAATTGCAAGAATAAAATGATGTGATTCAAAGTATCCTTCCCAATGAGTGTGTCATAGAAAAAGATATTTCTGAAAGCTCTATTCTACAGTTGTGTACCTATGATGACTATGTTTTTCTAGTAGCTCCTGATATTATCCATCAATTAGTACCGTGTGAGATAGCTACAAGCTTAATCTCTGATGTGTCAATGCTAGAGTTGACAACTAATGTGAAACTTTCTCTTGGTCACAATCTTCATGTTAACAGTAAACTGCACCACAAAAATTGGGATTGTTAACTCAACTCCTCTGTAAGCATGAAAAAACATTTGCTTGGGATTATGGAGTTATGACAGGCTTGAACCCAAATATCTATACACATAGAATCTACATCAATGAAGGTAGTCTACCACTTCGCCAACCTCAGAGAAGAATTAACCCAGCCTTAAGAGAAAAACTAAAAACTGAGTTACAAAAGTTGTTGGATGTTGGCTTTATTTATCCAATCTCTAATAGTAAATGGGTATCACCTTTGGTCATAGTGCCTAAAAAGGGGGGTAAATGGAGAATATGTGTAGATTATAGGGAATTGAACAATGCCACAAAGAAAGACCATTTTCCCTTGTCATTTATTGATCAAGTTCTAGACACCTTAGCTCATAAGAAGTACTTCTCTTTTCTTGATGGATACGACAGTTATAACCATATTAACATTGCTCTAGAGGATCACAAGAAGACAATTTACAGGCCCTTGGGGAACATATGGATATTTTGTGTTACCTTTTGGCTTATGTACTACACCAGCTACTTTCCAAAGAGTTGTGATCAACATTTTTGCTGACATATCACATGATTGCATGGAAATATACATGGATGACTTCACTACATTTGGTGTTACTTTTGAGGAGGCTTTGAAGAACTTGGAAAAATTGGTGATCAAATTTCAAGAACACAACCTATCTCTCAATAGTGATAAATGTTTCATGCTGATGCAGGAAGGAGTGGTGCTGAGACACTTCATCTCAGAAGCTAAAATCCAAGTAGACCCTACAAAAATTGAGGTAATTATCACATTTCCTACACCTACTAAGAAAAAATAGGTTAGATCCTTTTTAGGACATGTTGGATATTATAGGTGCTTTATTCAAAATTTCAGTCAGATAGCTAGTCCTCTATACACCTTGCTTACAAAAGAGGCCAAGTTTGCATGAACAACAACCTGTGGTGAATCCTTCCTACAGTTCAAGTCACTTCTGACAACTACACTAGTACTTAGGGGGCCTGATTGGTCTTTACCATTCCACATACATATAGATGCTTCTAAATATTCAATAGGTGTTGTCTTAGGAAAAAAGTCTAATAACCTTGAAAATGCAATTTACTACATCAACAAGAGTTTACATGGCCTAGAGATAAATTACATAGTTACTGAAAAAATAATTACTTGCAATAGTTTATGATTTGAATAAATTCTGCCATTTTGTAACAGGCTATCCCATCTTTGTTCGTACTGACCATGCATCAATCAAGTATCTTATGAACAAACCTGCCATCTCAGGCAGGCTAGCAAGATGGCTTCTTCTTTTGCAGGAATTTGTTATAACCATCATTAACAAGCCAGGGAAATAAAATGTAGTAGCTGATTATTTATCCAGACTCTAGACTACTGACAATGATACTACTGTGATAGATGACACATTCCCGAATGAACATTTGTTTCATATTGTTGTCAAGAGTCCATGGTATGCTGATATAGCTAATTACCTTGCAGATGACAAAATGCCTACACATTTCTCTCTTAAGGACATAAGAATGCTTGTTGAGAAAATATTTCAATTATCTTGGATTGAAAATACACTATTCTACATTGGTCTAGACCAAGTCATGAGAAAATGTGTATGTGAAGATGAAGCATATGATATCCTCCATACTTGTCATGATGAGCCATGTGGAGGACACTTTGCAGCTAAGAGGAAAACTCTGAAGATCTTAACAACAAGTTATTATTGGCCCACACTTCACAAAGATCCAACCAATTTTACAAGAAAATGTGATAAATGCCAGAGGATGGGCCATCCAAAAAAATTAGATGAAATGTCTTTACATCCACAAGTGGTTGTCGCACCATTTGATAAGTGGGGCATGAATTTCATTGGTCCTATAGACCTGCCATCTAATGGAAAGTCCTACATTTTGGTATGCACCAATTATCTAACCAAATGGGTGGAAGTAAAGGCCATGAAGTATGCACATGATCATAAGGTAGCAGAGTTCCCGTATGAGGAAATCTTCACCCATTATGGTGTGACAAGAGAGCTTGTAACTGATCAGGGAGCACAATTCACATCCAACCTAATCACATAACTCATGAAGGAATACAATATTATACACAGGAAGTCCAGTCCCTACCATCCTCAAGCCAATGGTTAGGAAAAAGTTACTAACAAAGAGATTGAATTGATTCTAACAAAAAATAGTTCATTTGCACCACTGTGACTAGAGCAGCCGACTCTCAGAAATAGTTTGGGTATACAGAACAACATGGAAGACAACCAAAGGGGTCACTCCATTTGAATTATTATATGGGAAAGAAGCAATGTTACCAATTGAGTTTGAGCATAAAACATTGCGTACTTCTCTGGAGTTAAACATTGACCTTCCTGCAACACAGAGAGAAAGAATGCTACATCTCAACTCCTTGGATGAAATGAAATTTTTTTCATTGGAACGCATTGAGATAGTAAGGAAACAAAGGAAGAAGTGGCATGACTCCCATATTAAGAACAAACAATTTCAAGTAGGTGATTGGGCATTACTGTATGATTCTAGATTCCAAGAAATACTAGGCAAGCTATAAATAAGATGGTTGGGACCATATGAAATAGACCATGTCTTCGCCAATGGATTAGTCCAGTTGAAAACTATTGACCCAGTACATTTCAATCTATTGGTCAACGAGCATCAGCTTTGTTTGTATCATCAGCCCCAGACCAAAGAATAATTATTGCAATAATTCAGACATACAACTCCAAACAAGCAACAAGTAAAACTTCCTGCAGTAGAAGGTGAAAACCTTCTTCCTGCAACTTTAACATAACATTCCTTCGTGCATGTTCATAATAAAAAATTCATTTTTAAATGAAGTTCCATTCTTCATTCACATTCTATATTCTTATTTTCAACCCATTCCACTTCTCTACCTTCCACCCACCAATTCTCCATGTCATCACCTATTTCCATATTTTTATGTTTCAAATAAGATCCACATAAGCTAACGCATGCAAGCACCATACTTGTTCCACTCTCACCACCTTTTTTGCGCATGTGGTAATCGAATGACAGGTAAAAATTTTCAAATTTATTTTTACTTTTAGCACATAGATTTTGATAATTATATCTAGTACTGTGATAAATCTATGATCAAGGTACTAAGCCAGTTCCTCACCCCATGCCAAGTGTGACAAGTGTGGACACTTCTCTTAATTTCATAGGGGGTAGGGAAGTGTATTAAGTTTTCATGTCATTTCTAGTTGTGCCTCTCATTTCTCATAATATTAGCTGTCAACTCAAATCTATACTTTTTCCTTGTCTCATTAAGTCCCTTTACTTTCTCACACAAATGTCATACTATAATTCTTGAATTATCCCAAATTTTTAGACTTGATGTGACCTGAAAGGACATAATTAAACTATGTGGTAACTCGTACTTAAAATTTTAGTTAGAGTTATAATTTCTCCTGTAAAAGCACCATTACTATTGTTTATGTCAAATATAATAGAAATATTGCAAGAGAAAAATACATTGTTTCAAGAAGTGCAGTTTGAAAACTTAATTCAGGGTGATTCAAAAGGGAATAAGGTATTCAAAAATTGCAAAGAAGAAGAAATTGAGAGATTGATAAGATACATTAGAAATTTGAAGGAAAATATTTGGAACAAATGGGAGGGAAGCTACAATGACATGAGCGCGTGGTTCATGGCATTCTGCTCACAGATATTGAAGTAGTTCAGAGGTTCAATGTGTGTGGTTGGCTGGGGTATTTCCTGCTTTGCGAGTTATACCTACACAACTTCATTATTCCCAAGGAGACTGAGTGGAATCATTTTATTTATATTGGGGATATACATATGAGGGAATTATTTTCATGGATGCATAATGAATCAAATTATGAAAGGCAATTAGACAACTATAGGGACCAGGAAAAGATATAACCACTACCTTTAAGGATTGAAAGAAGTAAGCCTGATGTGCTGCTAAGAGATTGGTTCATCCTAACCTATGGAAGCATAAAAGTAGAGATTAAGAAGAAAATTTTTAATATCAGGTAAGAGTTTTATGCATAATATCAAGAGATGTCCTACTTTTCTTTTCAGAGAGCCTTGGCTGGTTCCAGAAGCAGATGGAATAGACTGCCAGAAGCATTCAAGAAAATAGAGTTGCACAGTCCTGTTAATCTTGACGCAAAAATTTACAAGGAACCAAAATATATCCAGCTAGGTAGACAGATCAGGTGTGAGCTCTGGTGTCCCCTTACAATTCAGCCACCTATGCTTCTATGTCCTCTTTATGACATCAATGCTACAAAGTTAGATCAACTACATGAGGATTACAAGATGGACTTCTGGGAGAAAACCAGAGGGTTCTACTATACCTTTAAGAGTAGAAGGAGAGGAAAGACAGAGGTTGGGGAGTTCAAAGGAATTGCAAATAAATGTAATGCTTGAGGACAAGAATTTTACTTGTAGGGGGCAGATGATGGGACAATAATTAGTCTCTATTTTATGTTAATTTGTATACTCTATTTGAAACATTACCAAGACATTTGTGGACCTTTTAGAATTTGAACTTGTGATCATGCTATAAGTACAGTTAGAACCACCAAGCCTATGGGTAGCTAGTAGTGGCATATTTTTCTAAAAATTATATATCTATCGCAGTATTTCATGCAATTATTTGAACGTTTGTTCTAATATTTGGATTGAGTTGACTAGTTGAATTGATTATATATCTGCATATGCTACTAACCTGCTAGGAAAAAGGAGTGGTTTGAGAGTGGATCAACAACATTGAAGAAGAAACAATGAATTCCTAGCCGCAACGAGGAGAACTGTTATGGCACAGTGAGACATGTCTGCTACATTGGAGGAGCCATCATCTCAGGGAATATAAGAACACAACTCTGCTATATTTTCTCTCAGCGGTCAATATCTTGTTGAATTGGTTATCCAAACTTTATTACATTCTATCATGGGCTATTACATTCTCCTTCCTCTATGGCATGATTTAATTAGGCCTTATCTACATGCTTTGAATAAACATAAATCCTCTATATAAAGGGATTTGATTGTTAGTTTGTAGTTAGTTGGAAAATATATTGTTGTTGCATTTGCACAACAAAGTTACTCTTTCTAGTTCAGTGCATTGTTTTCATTACGATGTAATCAGTTTCTAAGAATATAATGAAGGAGTGATTTTGATTTTTCATTTTGTGTTAGTAGTTAGTAGAATCCAACCAAGAGGGCCCACTTGGGAGGTGGATTAGATTAGACTAGGTTAGAGTTTCTTTCAGCATTTACAACATTTTAAGTAGAGTTTACTGTCTTATTCCTGCAATATCATAACTTATGTATGTTCCTGTAGCACTTACATTAAGGCTAATTATAGTAAATTCTTTGGGTTGATAGAATAGGTTTAAGTTAAGTTTGCAGTTTTCAGCATTAATTTCATTAAGTAGTCATGTGTGTTTACCTTCCTGCAGCAATATCATAGGTCTCTTTCATGTATTTTTCCTTCATGCAGCATAAGTGATATGACTCTTTGAGAGACTTAGTGCACGAATCATGTTGTCCCATTTCAAGTATACACCCCTAGGTTGACAATTTAAATGCACTTCATGATAGGAAAGTAATCCTTAGTTTGAATACACTATTCCTAGGAAAATCTTTGGCATGATTATTATCACCTATTGTAGGGCTGTCCAAATTGCATAATGCTAGTTTGTGCATCCATCATCATAAAAGAAAAGACATAATGTTGGTTTGGATATAAAATTCTATCAAAGCATAGACACAATGTTGGTTTCATATCATTTCTTCATTTTATGCATTGTTATAATAAAGAATTTACATCATAACATATTTATTTTGACCATTTAGATTATTATTTGTGTCATTCATCATATCATCTTGCATCATATTATATTCTCATTTTCTAGATTGTCACTTGAAGATCAATTTGCAACTAAGAGCATTACTTGAGTCCTTAGAATTAGAGAGTCATAGGATGCTCATGATTATTTTCAATTCATTGCTATAAACTAGTATTTTATGTTGAATTGATTGATCATACTAATTTTTGATGAAGGTTTGTGATACTCAAATTACACACACTCAAATAGTACCCAATGTGGGGCCCATCTGACATATATCTGAACAATTTTTTTTATACATTTTATGCAGGTTTCATAAAAGTATAGTAGAAGAGCACACATACACACAATTTCTTTACATACAAAGCAATTTGTTTGGTATATGATCCGAATTTCTTCACATCTGTTCAATTTTCTTTTGCATCTAAGCTAAATTTTGTCGCATTTACGAAAAACTAGTTTGCATTTACTCTGCAAATTTTTGCATATGCTCATAATCTCGTGGTCAAATTTTTCTTGCCTACTGCGAAAGATTTTTGCATATGCTCAAAATAATTTTGCATTTGCATGATAATTGCACATATGAGTTAAATAATTTCACATTTGCATAAAATAATTGTGCATTTGATAAGAAAAATTTCACGTATACAAGAAATAATTGCTCATTTATAGAAATTTTTTTGCATATGCTCTATTTTTGAAAATGCAAAAATAACATAAGATGTTTTGGTCTAATCACTTTGCCGGTTAATTGAAGATGGAAAAAATTCAAAAATTGAGGAAAGTTGTTTGCAAATTACCTAATTATGACTTCCAAAAGGCAATTAATAAGGCAAATACATATGCAAAGAAAGTACAATAGGAAAATGAGATGGAAACACTTGGAGAAGAAGGAAAAGATTTTAATAGATATGTGAGTAGTATTAACATATATCAAGCTGAATATGGAGTAGCAATTAACTTGGATGCTTACCCTTTGTAAATTTCCATTCAATTTGATGATATTGTTGGTTTATTGACTTTGACTTGAGTGTGTTGGAATAATATTTGTGGAAATTTTAGAGGACGCTAAGGAGTTGGAACTATCACTAAGGTAAAGTGAAAATGATAAAAAAATATAAAAAAATGCACACTACTTGTCAAAGGTACATAATACTCAAACTCTAAATCTTGTATTGTATTTCTTTCCTTGTAACAATTTGAATTCAAACACATAGAATAATCAAGAGACCTTATTTGTTTGTGTATTTGAGGTAGTAGGAATATGTTCTCACCTATCTTGGTGATCAAAATGCCAAACCTATCAAGAATCCCACTTAGCTAGATACGGTCTAAAAATGAACCATGTTCTCTTTGTGTTTGAAGGCTAAAGATAGTAGGAATATGATCTCACCTTTCAGGTGATCAAAATATCAGACCTATCTCAACCTCATTTAATTTCAAAGTATTGCATTTGTATTCATAGCAGGCCTACCTCCCAAGATTTGCCTTACAAGGCCAGTGAGAGGGAACGACCCAAGTGGGATACAATCATTTAAGCCATGGTAAATCCAACCCACTCTAAAATAAAATACAATCATCTTTAATAGGGTGATTGATGAAAAGTTTTGAACAATAGCTTTCCTCTAGTAATCCTGTTAGAGTGTGCAAAACATTATTTTTATGATGATGGGAGGCTCCCGTAAAGGGAGGTAAAACTCAAAGTTTTTTCAAACAAAATACAAAATACATCCTGATTAAGTAGAAAGCTTACCTTATTATCCATAGAAAAATATCTTTAGGTAGCTTGTTTGAATTTTTCTCTTTGTACGAGACTTGTGGAAACAGTGCAAGAACATACACTTGATGTTATAGGTTTTTTTGGCAAAGACAAGTTCTTAAGTGTGGTTGTTTTATTTTAATGATCCTATCATTCAAAAGAATTCAATCATTTGAAAACAAGAACACCATTTGAAAATACCTTTTTTGGATATCTTTTTGAGTTAGAGTTCTTCTCAATCAAAGCAGGTTTTTTAAAATATGCCTTTTTTATATCTTTAAACAAGTTGATAATTCACATTGTTTCTTTTAAACCACATCAATTTGAAAGTTTCATCAATTCATCCCGATCTTTGATTTTTGAAAAGTTTGACATCAATGATTAAAAGTCATTTTCTTAGAACAAACAAAATCAAGATCCATCAAAAGTATTCATCATAGAGATAGATCTTTCTCTATTAGGCTTTGTCCTAGGACACACTTAAATTTGGTCAAAACATCATTGGAATTGTACCATATCACTTGTTCTTACTAAACACAACCAAGATTTTCAAAACCAATACCATTGAGGAAACCTTAACTCAAGAAGTAATCCAAGAGTTAATTTCATTCCATCGACAAGAACAAGGTATTACCATTTCAAAACATCTATTACTAAGGTCATATTGGAAGGAATACAGCTTCAAGAGTAAATTCAATCTCAAAAAGTGAATCAAAACCAACAAGTGGATCAAAATAAACACATATATCGAACACAAGGAATTCAATAAAACATGGGTGAAAATGAGAATGATTGAACTAAGCTCTTTGATGAAAATAATAATGATGAGGACGTAACTAAGAAAATATAAGACAAGACCAACAAGATGTTAAATTTCATAAAATCATGGAAAACATCCTAGAGGCTATGATAAAGAAAGGTACTTCATGAATTTAGCAAAATCAGGAGTTAAGTTACCACATTACTGAGATGTATCCAAATTGAAACAAGATTAAGATGAAGTTAACCCATTGGGTGCCTTGAAAAAGAAATTCAAGGCTTTACAATAACAACTTCACGACATGCAAATGGGTACACCAACAAAAATGTACACTTTAGAAAGAATTTATCCTTTCCCATTTGACAAAACTTTGAACATAATACCTTTTTTGCCAAACGTAAATCTTCCCAAATATGACAAGTATATGGGTATAATCAATCCACAAGATCACATATGGGAATTTTGCACCCTAAGCATCAAATTCAAACATGAGGATACTCACCTAATGAGATTGTTTCTGAGGAATTTAGGAGGACAATCCATTGGATGTTTTTCAAAGATGTTGACTTGCCTCCAGTACCCAAGTTTTAAACTTTTGAGAGTCGGTCCTATAGACAGAGTTCTCAAATCATTTCAAATTTCTTGTGGGTTTTATTATTAATGTTTCCTTTGTAAAGCTCAATTTGTGAAGAGGCGGTGTCCCAAGATCGTGTTTAACTTGAACTTTGAACCAACAAATTTCAGGGTTCAAAGTTCAAAGGTTCAAGATGCATGGTTCAAGTTCACAAGTTTAAAAGTACACGTTGCAAAGTTCTCTTCTTGGAAACACATCCCATAAACATAACATCAGTACCTATACAAGGTATATAATGACTCTGATCGATCAAAAGGAAGTATGTTTGTAATATATAATCCAAAGTCAAATGGATAATGATTTGATTTATAGATTCGGTGAAGGTGATTGTTTATGCTATAATTAGAGCCATTGCATTGTTGTCTGGGAGAGCTAGTTATTATGTCATGCTTATCTATAGGGTCTAATGTTGGACAAACTGGTTTAAGCTTTATTAGTAAAATGCTATAGGTGGATTCCCAATTTAATGGTTAAATTAAGATACAAACAATCTCAACATATAATTTTCAGTGCAACATTGGAACCATAACATTTGATTTCCTTTTCTAGTTGTATTAACTAGCTTGCATAAATTAAAATATGATATATTTAGAAAATTAACCAGCTAAAGAATAGGTCTCGATATGAGGTCCATAACTATTTAGTCCACCATTGAATTTCTCTCATCTTCGGATATGTTGTTCAAAATCAAGTCTGATAAATCTTCACCAGAGAGATTGGAAAAACAATGTCGCATTCAAAATTTATGAATGACTATGTAGATGGCTATTAAGTAGACCAATAACCTCTTACTTTGATAGAATATATGGTAAAAATGACAACTCCATTTCACAAGCCCTTGAAAAAATTTTGTTTGAAGATTACAATCCAAGTAGAAGGATACCGATGTATTACCAACCAACCATGTAATTTAGGCATCATGTACCCAAGGTTCAGTAGAGAAAAACAATTAAAGGTCATGACTCAAGCATTAAAGAGGATAATTAAAATTACAGCGAAGCAAATATGGTTGTCAGAAAAAACATAAATACCAATTGCAAATAATGATGATAGGAAATCAAGTCACAGTAACAAAAGGAGAAGTGATAAAAATGTTTCCATGTGTGGTAAACATATGTAATCCTCTACATAAATGGTGCTCCAGCAATAATTACAAATGTAGGAAGAAACTATCTTTTCCAGTTGAGGGACAAAAACAATAAAGGGAACCATATACAATAAATTATTTTCCTGTGACGGCTAAGGGTCAGGATGGAAATCATCCCATAAAGATAGCTTTAAATTGAAAGGTTATAAAGCGCTACTACAAGGAAATATTTCCACATATCATGTACCTTAGATAATAGTTTAATTAAAATGCCATATAACCATATTAAAGACATTTAAGATATATTTAGTTTTCATAATCAAATATTATATGGGAATTGAAAAAAATACTTTAGGAACATTTGATTCCCAAGAATCAGTTATTTAAAACTGAAGAGTTATGGGAAAGTAAAAAGAGATTCTCCAGATTATTCTTTAAAGGGAGGAAAGGGGATTTTTTTCGGAGGCTTATTGTAACAGAGAGAGTGAGGAATTAGTTTTTTTTTTTGCAACTTGATTGTACTAGCGGGGACAAAATGATCTTATGGTTATTTTTTTATGTTTTCTTGAAATAAAGAGGAATATTTGCATGTTAGATCTTTAGGTCCAAAATTTTATTTTTTTGATTGAAATTGAGCATGTGGTTGTTTCTTTCCCATTCTGGGATACAGTCTTGCAGCATCATGTCAAGTATGTGCATGTTTGTAAATTAGTTGGTTGACAAACTTATAATTTGCAGAATAGGTCATGTAATTCCCTTAATTTTCTTTGTAATGTGAAAGACTTGGTAGATAGTCCTGTGGCTGTTTTATCAACGTGCTCTCCATTTTCTTCATAAACCTCCTTTCCAAGTAGACTTCCTAAACTATAGGGCTGCCTCTCAAGGCATGATTCTACTTCATCCTCATCACAAGCTTTGTTAGAAAAACATGGAAAAGCTTCATCTTGAAAACTGAAATATTCTAGAATAGGATCATGATCTTCTTTTAAACAAAAATAACCCTCAACTTCAGACATGAAATTAAAAAAAACTTCATATTCTAGTTGCATATGAATCTGAAATTTTTTATCTTCTGTATTTGTTATAGTGGTATGGTCTCTTAAGCTTTAAAAACTGAAACTCTCAAAGTCTGAAAGGAAGTAAAATCATGCATATGATCTTAGTTTAGTTTGTCTTCTCAACATGGGAATTTAGGTCATTAGTTAAGGTATTTTTGAGAGGAAAAATCTGTTAACTAACATGGAAAAGCTTCATCTTGAAAACTAAAATATTCTAGAATAGGATCATGATCTTCTTTTAAACAAAAATAACCCTCAACTTCAGACATGAAATTAAAAAAAACTTCATATTCTGGTTTCATATGAATCTAAAAATTTTTATCTTCTGTATTTGTTGCAGTGGTATGGTCTCTTAAGATTTTAAAACTGAAACTCTCAAAGTCTGAAAGGAAGTAAAATCAGGCATATGATCTTATTTTGGGATTACCAGACTTTTCATACCTTGTTCCTTTTGGCTTACCCATGCTTTCCCTTCATGAGACTGAGAGATTTCTTGATGAACTTCTTGCTCTCCCATAACGAGGTAATTGCATGAGAGGGATGAAACTAGAATGAATAGAGCTTCTTCATCATCTACCTCCAGTTCTTTTTCAAGTTGTTTCACTTTTCCTTTAAAATCTTCCAGATCTTTTAGCTTGTGAAATTTGTGACATAAAATTCTCCATAGCAAGGTAGATATGTGATCATCTTTGATGCTTAGGCTGGTGTTTACAAAATGAGAGATGATTTCTTTGTAGTGCTCAAAGAAATCTTGCAACACTTTATCATTCACTTGGGTGATCTCCAAAATGTTGGGGTTAGGTCTCATCTTTCTTGTGACCTTTGTATTGGGCATGGTCATTGCACAGAGTTTCCAATATCTTACACATAGAGACAAAATGAAAACTGAGGAACCAAATATCAGTCACTGATCTTTGCTTTTGATTCCCCAGCAGACTCATGAAAAAATTGTTAGTTAACAAATTTTTCCTCTCAAAAATACCTTAACTAATGACCTAAATTCCCATGTTGAGAAGACAAACTAAACTAACAATTGGAATGGTTATCATGAAATTGACAACTTTCCTCTGAATTTTGAGGTACAACAGCCTCCTAGAAGGATTTACAATGAATTTAATAATAGGTTATGTCTTTTCCCAGAAGACACAAAGGCTTTCTAACATTCACCCACCACTATGGGATGAATGTGATTATAAGATTTACAAATTGGTGATGAGAAAAAAAGTAGAAACGCCAAGAATCATGAGAGGTACCCCTTGTGAAGATGAAACCACAAAGAGGCCACTCTTACCAGCTGAAAAAGAAATGATACATCCTTGTAGAGATAAAGCATCAGTAAGGAAAGAAGATGTAGGTGAAGAAAGCTTTCTCGGTTTCACTCTTTTTCCCAAGTTTAAAAGTGCTAGTAGTTGTCCTTTCTCTATCAAATTTAAAGATGAACACTCTCAGATGCATGTACAATCAAAATTTGGAGTCTTCTATTTTTCTCGGGATAAAGGTGAATATGGCCATCTTAATCAGCCTACTATAGAGTCTATTTGCATGTTAGATCTTTAGGTCCAAATTTTTATTTTTTTGATTGAAATTGAGCATGTGGTTGTTTCTTTCCCATTCTAGGATATAGTCTTGCAGCATCATGTCAAGTATGTGCATGTTTGTAAATCAGTTGGTTGACAAACTTATAATTTGCAGAATAGGTCATGTAATTCCCTTAATTTTCTTTGTAATGTGAAAGACTTGGTAGATAGTCCTGTGGCTGTTTTCTACTTTTTTTCTCATCACCAATTTGTAAATCTTATAATCACATTCATCCCATAGTGGTGGGTGAATGTTAGAAAGCCTTTGTGTCTTCTGGGAAAAGACATAACCTATTATTAAAAGAAGTTGAGGGTTATTTTTATTTAAAAGAAGATCATGATCCTATTCTAGAATATTTTAGTTTTCAAGATGAAGCTTTTCCATGTTTTTCTAACAAAGCTTGTGATGAGGATGAAGTAGAAGCATGCCTTGAGAGGTAGCCCTATAGTTTAGGAAGTCTTCTTGGAAAGGAGGTTTATGAAGAAAATGGAGAGCACGTTGATAATTGTGCCAAATTAAGACAAGCTCAAGGAACACCAACTATCCTAAGAGGTACCCCTTGTGAAGATGAAACCACAAAGAGGCCACTCTTACCAGCTGAAAAAGAAATGATGCATCCTTGTAGAGATAAAGCATCAGTAAGAAAAGAATATGCAGGTGAAGAAAGCTTTCTTGGTTTCACTCTTTTTCCCAAGTTTAAAAGTGTTGGTAGTTGTCCTTTCTCTATCAAATTTAAAGATGAACACTCTCAGATGCATGTACAATCAGAATTTGGAGTCTTCTATTTTTCTTGGGATAAAAGGTGAATATGGCCATCTTAATCAGCCTACTGTAGAGTCTATTTGCATGTTAGATCTTTAGGTCCAAAATTTTATTTTTTTGATTGAAATTGGGCATGTGGTTGTTTCTTTCCCATTCTGGGATACAGTCTTGCAGCATCATGTCAAGTATGTGCATGTTTGTAAATCAGTTGGTTGACAAACTTATAATTTGTAGAATAGGTCATGTAATTCCCTTAATTTTCTTTGTAATGTGAAAGACTTGGTAGATAGTCCTGTGGCTGTTTTCTACTTTTTTTCTCATCACCAATTTGTAAATCTTATAATTGCATGCATCCCATAGTGGTGGGTGAATGTTAGAAAGCCTTTGTGTCTTCTGGGAAAAGACATAAACTATTATTAAATTCATTGTAAATCCTTCTAGGAGGCTGTTGTACCTCATAATTCAGAGGAAAGATGTCAATTTCATGATAGCCTTTCCAATTGTTAGTTTAGTTTGTCTTATCAACATGGGAATTTAGGTCATTAGTTAAGGTATTTTCGAGAGGAAAAATCCGTTAACTAACAATTTTTTCGTGAGTCTGCTGGGGAATCAAAAGCAAAGATTAGTGACTGATATTTGGTTCCTCAGTTTTCATTTTGTCTCTACGTGTAGGATATTGGAAACTCTGTGCAATGACCATGCCCAATACAAAGGTCACAAGAAAGATGAGACCTAACCCCAACATTTTGGAGATCACCCAAGTGAACGATAAAGTGTTGCAAGCTTTCTTTGAGCACTATAAAGAAATCATCTATCATTCTGTAAACACCAGCCTAAGCATCAAAGATGATCACGTATCTACCTTGCTATGGAGAAGTTTATGTCACAAATTTCACAAGCTAAAAGATCTGGAAGATTTTAAAGGAAAAGTGAAACAACTTGAAAAAGAACTGGAGGTAGATGATGAAGAAGCTCTATTCATTCCAGTTTCATCCCTCTCATGCAATTACCTAGTTATGGGAGAGCAAGAAGTTCATCAAGAAATATCTCAGTCTCATGAAGGGAAAGCATGGGTAAGCCAAAAGGAACAAGGTATGAAAAGTTTGGTAATCCCAAAATAAGATCATATGCCTGATTTTACTTCCTTTCAGACTTTGAGAGTTTCAGTTTTAAAATCTTAAGAGACCATACCATTGCAACAAATACAGAAGATAAAAAAATTTAGATTCATATGCAACCAGAATATGAAGTTTTTTTTGATTTCATGTCTGAATTTGAGGGTTATTTTTGTTTAAAAGAAGATCATGATCCTATTCTAGAATATTTCAGTTTTCAAGATGAAGCTTTTCCATGTTTTTCTAACAAATCTTGTGATGAGGATGAAGTAGAATCATGCCTTGAGAGGCAGCCCTATAGTTTAGGAAGTCTGCTTGGAAAGGAGGTTTATGAAGAAAATGGAGAGCACGTTGATAATTGTGCCAAATTAAGACAAGCTCAAGGAACACCAAGAATCCTGAGAGGTACCCCTTGTGAAGATGAAACCATAAAGAGGCCACTCTTACTGGCTGAAAAAGAAATGATGCATCCTTGTAGAGATAAAGCATCAGTAAGGAAAGAAGTGTAGGTGAAGAAATATTTCTTGGTTTCACTCTTTTTCCCAAGTTTAAAAGTGCTGGTAGTTGTCCTTTCTCTATCAAATTTAAAGATGAACACTCTCAAATGCATGTACAATCAGAATTTGGAGTCTTCTATTTTTCTCGGGATAAAGGTGAATATGGCCATCTTAATCAGCCTACTGTAGAGTTTATTCCCTTGCATGAGTCTTCTTATGTTGAAAGTGAAATCAATTCATGCCTAAATGAAAGCTTCTTAGAATCTAACAATTTAGAAGGAAAGGAAAAATCTAAGATATATGTAGTACTTCATGATGAGGATTTTGAAAGGCTACAACCTCAATCATCATCAACTTGCTCGGGTGGTGATTCTTTAAATGAGGCAAATATTATTGAAAGGTTCCTATTAGCAATCAAGTAAGAAGGTCCCAAAGGTAAGGATTCAAATATCAATCTGATTGATGCATTTAGCTTGGATAGAGTGTCTTTAGAGGTAGTTTTAGCCAAATATGATAAAGCTCATATAGTCCATGCTGATCCTATGTTGAACAAAGTAAATTTTTGTTCTGAAAATGTTTTAATTCTGAAAATCTTTCCAAAAATTGGGATCTTGTGAATACTGATCATGATAAAGGCATGATCCTTTCAAGAAATTCTGAGCCTAAATTTTTTCAGCCACCAATTGGAGAAGGTCTTGAAAATTCCTTGTTGGAAACTCAGGTAAAGGCAGTGACCTATGATGAGCTATGGTTGTTTGGATCTAGATACTAGTTAATTAAGTTTCTTCAAATAATAAATTGGATTCACAACAATAAAGAGTGTATTATGTGGAGGTTGTACCAAGACAACTCATCCAGATGCCACCCATTGGTCTGGAAAGGCTCATTCTTCTTGCAGCCAGTGAACGGTTTTGTGTAAGTCTTTCTTGGTTTTGGTTTCTATGGTGAGGTATTCTCACTTGTATATATTTGTAAATAACTTGCCTCTCTCTGAGTTTTGTTGTGCATAGTTTAGCTGGCCTTGGTTTCAGCTTTGGTTGTTGGTCTAGTTTGGTTAGTTCTTTGTTGCTATTTAGTTTTAGCTTGCTAGTAATTTTGGCATTTTGGTGTGTTGTCCTCTCTAGAAGCAATTCCCTATCCTCTATGATATAATGAATTTGATCCCAATGGATAGGCACTGGCCTCATACCATAGATTGTTGGATTCTTCATGTCCCTCATGGTCCACATCCCCAGTTAGAGCCAGCTGTTGGCTTGCCTCCAGCACCTGAGTTTTAAAATTTTAAGAATCAGTCCTATAGAAAGGATTGTCAAGTCATTTTCAAGTTTCTTGTGGGTTTTTATTACTAATGATGCCTTTGTAAAGATTAATTTGTGAATAGGTAGTGTCCCAAGATCATGTTGAACTTGAACTTTGAACCAACAAAGTTCAAGGTTCAAAGTTCAAAGGTTTGAGATGCATGTTTCAGTTTTGCAAGTTTGAAAGTACAGGTTGCAAAGTTCTCTTCTTGGCAACACATCTCATAAACATAACATCATTTTCTATATAGGGTATATGCTGACTCTAATCAATCAAAAGGAAGTATGTTTGTAATGTCTAATCCCAAGTCAAATGGCTAATGATCTGATTTATAGATTCAGTGAAGGTGATTGTTTCTGCTATAATTAGAGTCATCACAATGTTGTTTGGGAGAGCTAGTTATTATGTCATTCTTATCTGCAGGGTCTAATATTGGACAAACTAGTTTAAGCTTTATCAGTAAAATGGTATAGGTGGATTCCCAATTTAATGGTTTGATTAAGATATAAAAATTATCAACATATCATTTGCAGTGCAACATTAGAACTAGAAAATTTGATCTCCTTTCTTGGTTGTATCGACCAGCTTGCATAAATTAAAATCTGATATGTTTAGTGTTGATATTGTGGTGACTAATCATGTAGTAGGTGTTGATATTGTGGCAACATGTCTGGTGCTTTTTTGGGAAAGAGATTTGCTTTTTCAGGAAAAAGAAGACCGACATTGTAAAACCCTAAAATGGTTGATTTTAGAGGTTGCCCTAAAATGCATGTTATAAGCATTTGAGATGTATAATGCATTGTAAGGTTGTTTACATTTTTTCTGGATAATAAGAAAGGTTGGATGGCTATGTAGGTGGATGTAGCCTATTTTTTGGGTGAACCACGTTAAATCTCTATGTTATCTGTGTTTAGTTTCTTTCTTCTATTGTTTCTACGTATAACTGTTTATTCTTATATTGTTCCGGTTCTGTCAAACCCTAACAATTGGTATCAGAGTGAGGTTTGTTGCTGTAGATTGGCAGGACTTTTTGATTTGAGTGGGAGCAATGGAGGATTCCAAATTCAAGATTGAAAAATTCAATGGCCAGAATTTTTAGTTGTTGAAAATGCAGATGGAAGATTATCTGTATCAAAAGGACCTGTGGAAGCCATTAGAAGGAAAAAATAAGAAACAAGGAACTATGTCAGCAGAGGACTAGGAGATCTTGGATAGGAAGGCACTGGGATCTATTTGATTGTGCCTTACACCATCTGTAACATTCAACATATCAAAGGCAACAACGACCATAGAGCTGATGGAGACATTGGCTAAGTTGTATGAGAAACCCTCAGCTTCGAATAAGGTATTTCTTATGAAGCGTTTTCTTAATATGAAAATGAGTGAGGGATAATTTGTATCAATTCATTTAAATGAATTTAATACCATCACCAGTCAATTGTCATCTGTAAAAATTATATTCGATGAAGAGGTTATGGCTCTCTTACTTTTATGTTCTTTGCCAGAAAGCTGGAATAGTTTGGTTATGGCTGTAAGCAACTCTGTGTCTAGTTTAAATACTTTGAAATTTGATGAAGTTGTTGGTGTTATCCTAAGTGAGGAAATGTGATGGAAAAGTACAGGTGAAAATTCAACCTCATTAGGTTCCGCTTTAAACATGGAGAACAAAGGAAGAAAAAGTGAAAGAGGAAAAGGCCCTTCGCATGGCAAGTCATGAGGGAAGTCAAATAAAGGACGTTCTTAATCTAAAGGAAAGAAAGATTGCTGGTACTGTGGAAAGCCTGGTCACCTAAAGAAAGATTTTTGGTCTCAAAAAAACAAACAAGGAGATGGAAATGAAGATAACAGTAAGGAAGCTAATGTTGCAAGTAATACTTTACAATATGCTTTAATATTATGTTTGGATAATGTTAATGATTCCTGGGTAATTGATTATAGGGCTTCATTCCATGCTACACCCCATAGAAAATATTTTCAAGATTATGATCAAGGTGATTTTGGATAGGTATATTTGGGTGATGATGAGCCTTGTCCTATTGTTGGGAAAGGGAAAATAAAGATCAAGTTGCCAAACGGAAATGATTGGGTACTGCAGGAGGTAAGGCATGTCCCTAATTTAAGAAGAAATTTAATTTCTGCAGGACAACTAGGTAGTGAAGGCTGCATAGTCATGTTTACAGATAATGTCTGGAAAGTCACTAAAGGTTCATTAGTAGTAGCTAAAGGTTCAAAGATAGGCACATTATATCTGTGTACTGGTAACACTTATTCTACCTTAGTTGCTACTAATAATATTAATGCAGGCAAAGCTACTATAGATGTTGCAGGAACATATTCAAAAATGTGGCACCATAGGCTTGGGCACATGAGTGAGAAAGGGATGAAAATCCTTCACTCTAAAAATCTATTTCCAGGACTGAAAAATATCGATTTAGAGCTCTGTGAAAACTGTTTTTATGGTAAATAGAAAAGAGTCAGATTTCTTAGAGTTGGGAAAGAAAAGAAGAGTGAGAAGTTAGAGCTAGTGCATTCAGATGTATGGGGACCAGCTTAGGTATCATCTCTCAGTGGCTCTCATTATTATGTTATTTTTATAGATGATTCAACCAGGAAAACACGGTTATATTTTCTGAAACAAAAATCTGATATTTTTGAAACATTTAAGAAATGGAAAGCTTTGGTTGAGAATGAGACAGGAAAGAAGTTGAAGTGTCTCAGATCTGATAATGGAGGTAAGTATTGTAGCACACCCTTTGAAGATTACTATTCTATCAATGGAATTTGAAGGTAGAAGACAGTTCCAGGAACCCCATAAGAAAATGGTGTGTCAGAAAGAATGAATAGGACAATCATGGAACGTGCAAGGAGCATGAGATTGCATGTTGGACTGCCCCTTCATTTCTAGGTAGATGTTGTAAACACTGCAGTCTATTTGATAAATAGAGGACCTTCATCCCCTTTGGATGGTGGTATTCCAAAGGTAGCATGGACTGGTAAAAAGGTAAATTATTCATTTCTGAAAACTTTTGGTTGTGAAGCTTTTGTCCATGTTGA
>MU227195.1:2848055-2872592 GCA_018584345.1 Thuja plicata | reverse complement strand
ATTCAATATGCAGGATGCAAAAGCAGTCAGTACACCTTTGGCTAGTCATTTCAAATTGACTAAGGAAATGTGCCCAAAGGCACAGGAAGAGGTAGATAAAATGTCTAACATCCTATATTCATCAGCTATTGGCAGTCTGATGTATGCAATGGTATGCACACGGCCAGATATTGCTAATGTAGTGGGAGTTATCAGCAGGTATATGAGCAATCCCGATATAGAACATTGGAATGTTGTCAAATGGATTCTTCAATATTTGAGAGGAACTACTACAAAGGCATTATGTTTCACAGGATCTAGTTCTGATCTAAGTGGATTTGTTGACTCTGATCTGGCAGGAGATATTGATACAAGGAGGAGCACTATAGGGTATGTTTTTACTGTAGGGGGTACTATAGTCAGTTGGATTTCTAGATTGTAGAAAGTTAATGCACTTTCAACTACTAAAGCTGAGTATGTAGCTGCTACAAAAGCTAGCAAGGAGATGATTTGATATAATGTTTTCTGGAGGAATTGGGTCAGAAGCAGGAAGATCGCCCATTGTACAGTGATAGCCAAAGTGCCATTCATCTTGCAAAGAATTATTCTTTTCATTCAAGGACAAAGCACATACAGCTTAGGTACAATTTTATAAGGTATGTTTTGGAGGATGGCCAATTATGGCTTGAAAAGATTCACACAAGTGACAATCCTTTAGTCATGTTCATGAAGGCAATCCCCAAGGAGAAGTTGGTTTCTTGCTTAGCTTCTATTGGGCTTCTTGACTGATGATTGTGGGGTTAATACACAACAAGGTCTTTTATCCAGTGGGAGTTGCACATACTACATTGTCGTCTGGTTCTAGTCTCCAAGTGGGAGATTGTTTGGTGTGGAGCCTGATCAGTCTCCAAGTGGGAGATTGTTGATATTGTGGTGACTGATCATGTAGTAGGTGTTGATATTATGGCGATCATGTCTGGTAGTATGTTTATTCGGGAAAGAGATTTTCTTTTTCAAGAAAAAGAAGACTGACATTGTAAAACCCTAAAATGGTTGATTTTAGAGGTTGCCCTAAAACACATGTTATAAGCATTTGAGATGTATAATGAATTGTAAGGTTGTGTACATTTTTTCTAGATAATAAGAAAGGTTGGACGGATGTGTAGGTGGATGTAGCCCAGGTTTTGGGTGAACCACGTTAAATCTATGTGTTATCTATGTTTATTTTCTTTCTTCTATTGTTTCTATGTATAACTATTTATTCTTATATTGTTCTGGTTCTGTCAAACCCTAACATTTAGAAACTTAACAGGCTGAAAAATAGCTCTGTGCGAGGGCCATAAGTGTTTACTCCACCATTGGATTTCTCTCATCTTTGGATATGTTGTTTGAAATCAAGTATGTTAAATCTTCATTGGAGAGATTGGAAAAAAATGTCACATTCAAAAGTTATGCATGACTATGTAAAGGCTTATCATGCAGACCAACAACCTCTTACTTTGATAGAATATATGTTAAAAATGACAACTCCATTTCACAAGACCTTACAATTTTTGTTTGAAGATTACAAGCTAGGTGGAAGGATACTAATGTATTACCAACCAACCATGTAATATGCATCATATACCTGAGGTTCAGCAGAGAACAATAATTAACAGCCATGACTCGAGCATTGAAGAAGATAATTAACATTACGGGGAAGAAAATATGGTTGTCAGAAAAACACAAATACCAAATTCAAATAATGATGACAGGAACTCAAGTCATAGTAACAAAAGGAGAAGTGATAGAAATGTTTCCATAGGTGGTAAACATATGTAATCCTCTACATATATGGTGCTCCAGCAATAATTACAAATGTAGAAAGAAACTATCTTTTCCAATTGAGGGACCTAAAAAAGAAAGGGAACAATATATAATAAATTATTTTCATGTGATAGCTAAGGGTCAGGATGACAATCATCCCATAAAGATAGCTTTAACTTGAAAGGTTATAAAGCGCTACTACAAGGAAATGTTTCCACATGTCATGTGCCTTAGATAATAGTTTAATTAAAATGTCATATAACCATATTAAAGACGTTTAAGAGATATTTATTTTTCATAATCAAATATTATATGGGCATTCAAAAAAATAAGACTTTAGGAAGCATTTGATTCCCAAGAATCATTTATTTAAAATTGAAAAGTTATGGGAAAGTAAAAAGAGCTTCTCCAGATTATTCTTTAAAGGGGGAAAGGGGATCTTTTCAGAGGCTTATTGTAACAGAGAGAGTGGGAAATTAGTTTATTTTTTCTGCAACTTGATTGTACTGGCATGGAAAAAATGATCTTATGGTTATTTTTTTATTGTTTCTTGAAATAAAGAGGAATATTTGCATGTCAGATCTTAAGGTTTGAACATTTATTTTTTCTGATTGAAATCGATCATGTGGTTGTTTCTTTCCCATTCTGGGATACAATCTTGCAACATCATGTCAAGTATGTGCATGTTTGTAAATCAATTGGTTGACAAACTTGTAATTTGCAGAACAGGTCATGCAATTCCCCTAATTTTCTCTATAATGTGAAAGACTTGGTAGATAGTCTTGTGGTGGTTTTCTTTTTTTTTTCTCACTACCAATTTGTAAATCTTATAATTGCATTCATCCCATAGTGATGGGTGAATGTTAGAAAGCCTTTGTGTCTTATGGTAAAAGATATAACCTGTTATTTAATTCATTGTAAATATTTCTTGGAGGAAGATGTACCTCACAATTCAGAGGAAAGATGTATATTTCATGATAGCCTTTCCAACTGTTAGTTTGTTTTGTCTTCTCAATATGGGCATTTGGAGTTATTAGTTAAGGTATTTTTGAGAGGACAAATCTGTTAACTAACAAAAGCTACCACCCGAAATCAAAACCTTTAAGGAACTAGTGACAAAATTTGTCACACAACACTCCTACAACATAGAATGTGAGGTTACTATGTTGGATCTCTGTAATACCAAATAATTAGGGAACCATTTTTTATATTTTACAAAGATGGAAATGCATCTTTGCTAAATATCTAAGAAGTATGTCCGAAAAGGAGAAGATGGGTATTTTCATCAATAACTTGACTAGTCAAATGCACTATTATCTTCAATTGCAATTTCCTACTACCTTTGATAAAGTGATAGAAAATGGTATAACAATTGAAGATGCCTTGATAAGAAATGGTGAGCTAAACTTATACAAAGAAAAAAAAGGATCTTTAAACAATAACAACAAATACGAAAACAAAAAATCAACCAACAACAACAATGAAAACCTAAATATTGGTTGAATAATAACAAAAAAAACCTAGTATACAATGGAGTTGTAGAAGTTAATAACATTAAAGCAAAACCATTCTATCTTTCTAGAAATTCCAAAAATCAAGCAAATAATGTCAACCAACCAAGCAATACATCATTAAATCACAATGATAACCCAAACAATTATAGACCAAGAACTTTCTAATTCACCTCTTCTTGAAGGAAGTTTACACCATTGGGAGAAACTCTAGAGACATCTTTAAGAAAACTCATTGCAAACAAGATCGTCACCTTACCTGAATCAAGAGGTTACAGACCCCAAATAAAACCTTCATGGTGGAATGATTCTCACCATTGTTAGTATCATCAAAACAAAGGTCATAATACAAGTGACTGCATGAGGTTGAAATAATTTGTACAATATATAATAGATAATGACACTATTGAGATAGATGGACCCAAAAATAATGAGGACCACGCAAAATTTAAAAAACCTTTCTTAAATCCTAAAAAGGGAGACTCTTCAAATGCAACCAAAATAACAATAAGAGTGAGATAAGGTTAAGTTTTCTCATACCTATGAAAATACCATTAACTCATTGTAAATTTTTTACAACTCCATTAATGTCATAGTTATAAAAGAAAACCAAGATAAATAACTCGCTAATGTAATCACTAGGGGGAAAGTAGCCAAAGTAACCTTAAAAGGAGCATATAACAAAACAATCATCAATGATCTTAAATTTTCATTAAAATAATATAATTTGGTTGATCAAATTATAAAAACACCATCACAAATCTTGATATTAGAATTGTTGAAAATCTCACCCTCTCACAAAGAAATCTTGGAAAAAACCTTGGTTGATACGACAGTTCCAAATAACTTGGATGTAGACCAACTTTAAACCATGGTAGCTCATCTCATTACACCACATTTTTTATCCTTCTATGATCAAGATGACACATCCTTACATCACCCCCAAAATCTACCTTTGCGTATTGAATTTTTTATTAACAAACATAGAGTTAAAAGAGTCTTGATATATGGAGGGGTTGGCTTGAACACATGTACTATAAAATTAGTCAAAGCCTTGGGATATTATGAAAATTTTATTGATCCTAAGATAAAAATCACTATTAAACCTTATGATGATTAAGAAAGGTCATCCAAGGGCCTTGTGGTTCTACCAATCCAAGTTGGTCCAATCCAAAAGGAAACAGTGTGTCAAGTATTAGATCTAAATTTAACATACAACATATTGTTGGCTAGACCATGGATTCATGAGATCCAGGAAGTTCCTTCAACATATCACCAATGTGTGAAGTTTCCCTACCTTGGTCAAGATACAATTATCATCAATGACCTCAATCCTCTTCAATATTGTAGCAATGTAAAACCTATCACGGATTCTTTGGTATCACATAATAGACAAGTATCCATAACTGATATCTGAAATGAAAAAATTAGAGAAGAGGCTCTTAATTCATGTTTGTCACCCAAGGGAAAATAAAAAGAGGCATATTTCTTGAATATGAAAATACTAATGAGGGATATTGAGAAGAAATTAAAGGTTCATCATAAAGGAGTAGGAGAATATTCCTTATCTATGGTAAATTTACCACCTTCTTCTAGGTCTTATGGATGACCTTTGATGTAACAAATCAAGGAGCCTTCAATTCCTAAAAAATATAATGACAATTTTGTAAGGCCTAGAACATCCTTGATAAGAGAAAAAGATGACAATGAAATCCTCAAATATTTTTGCAAAGATGAAGAAACAAAAACAAGTGAAAGAGTACAACATATCAGTATTGTCACACATCAATATGGGAAGGGCTTTAAAATCTGAAGAAGACAAGGTATCAAGGATTGGTTCCTCTTGCAAATAAAAAAGAAGGAATAGTAGAAACTCTGCAAGCCACCTTTGGGTCTAACAAGGAGAAAACCAAAATATTATATCTTGAAGTTGGTCATACCGAGAATAATTTCCCTCATATCCATGAGAAAATTATCAAGCTACAATCCTATAGTGATGATGAATTTGCAAAGTGAGAATGAGATTTATTATCTGAAGAGTCTTGTCATGATAAATAAGTGGATGTCATTCATTCTTATACACCTAAAAACATGGAAGAATGAAAGTCATCTCAAGGAATGATATAAATTCAAAGACAACCATACACACCCTCATTTATAGAATGACAAAGTTTAGGGTATGCATACTAGAGAACAAATCAGAATACATAAAATAATGCTTGAGTGATGAAGAACAAGATCCAATTTCTATGGACCATCTCGAGGAGGCTCATGTTATTGACCTTAATGATACAATGTGTGAGGTAGACAACAATACCATCATAGCCTTAACCCCAATGGATCTAAACCCAACCAATGATCCTTTACCATTACTACATCTCGAACTCATTGATGGGGAATTGACTGAACCAATTGAAATAAACACCTTTCAAAATGATCTTTTATTGCCTTACACCTTAACACAGTTAAACAATCTTACACCAAAGAACTTTATCAAGAAGCATCAACAAGGGGAGATGTCAAGTCTCTTAGTCAAAAAATAAAAGACAAAAACCAAAGATCTAGTGGTGAAAACTACCATGTGACAATACTAAATCACAAAAAAGTGAAAATAAAATATGATTCCAAAGATGAAAACCTCATCAAGGCATACTTCCACAACATTATGAAGAAATATCCTCCATCTTGATATAACCAACAAAGAAAGTGAATATTGGAACAAAAGAAGACCCCAAGATCATCAATTTAGCAATATCCTTATCCAAAGAAGAAAAACAATAATTTATAGATTTATTCAAGGAAAGGAAAATAAGTTTTGCTTGGTCATATGTCGACATGCCATGATTATATCCTAATTTGATAATGCACCATTTGAATATTTCTCTCGGAGTTAAGCCAATAAAAAAAAGTTGAGTAAAATGCATCCACATGTGGCATTACTAGTAAAAGCGTAATTGAAGAAAATATTAAATAATGGCTTCATTCAATATATTTCTTATTTCAAATGAATTTCAAAAATAGTAGCGGTTTCTAAACCATAAAAAAGCATAAGAGTTTGCACATACTTCAGAGATTTGAATACGACATGTCCAAAAGATGACTTTCCTCTTCCAAACATTCATAATATTGTAGACCTTACAGTCGGGCAATCTATGCTATCATTGATGGATGGATTTTCCAACTATAATCAGATAAAGATTGCACTAGAAGATTAGGATAAGATGACCTTTATATGTGCATGAGGTACTTTATGTTGGAATGTTATGCCCTTCAGTCTCAAAAATGTCACAGAAACTTACCAAAGAGCAATGACTACAATTATCCATGATATGATGTATACCTTCATGGAATATTATGTAGATGGTATTTTAGCCAAGTCCTCTAGAAGAGAAGAAAATCTACCAATCCTGGAAAAAATCTTTACAAGTCTTGAAAAGTTAAAGATTAGGCTAAACCCAAAAAAATGTGCATTTGGGGTATAATCATGAAACCTTCTAAGATATATTGTTTCATAAGAGGGAATTGAAGTTGATATAGAAAAATTAAATGTCATCATGGAAATGGAACCTCCAAGTAACATAAGACAATTAAGGTCATTGCAAGAGATACTTCAATCAATGAGAAGATTTAAAGCCCAACTAGCTATAAAAGTGTCACTCTTATACTCAATTGCTCCATAAAGACACTTCATTTAAGTGGGATACCAAATGCGATGAATCCTTTGATCTACTCAAGAAATATTTGTTGAATCCTCCAATATTGATGGCTCCAATACTAGGCAAACCTATTTTACTCTACATTTCAACATGGAAAATTCATTAGGAACCTTATTAGCCCAAAATAATGATTAAGGAAAAGAAAAGGCTATCTACTACATTAATAGAACTTGATAAAATATGATCTCAACTACACCTTCGTAGAAAGATTATATTTATCAGTGGTATTTTCTTCCCAAAATTTGAGGCATTAGATGTTAGCACATCAAGTCAAACCAATTTCTAAGATAGATCCTTTGAAATATCTTCTTAGTCAATCAACTCTCACAGGAAGGTTAGCTAAATAGGTAATGATATTCAGTGAATTTGATATAGAGTATGTGGATCGAAGAGAAATAAAAGGACAAGTTATCATAGATTAGCTAGCTGAAGCACCCATTTCAAGTGAAGGACCAATGAAAATAGAGTTTCCTGATGCAAACATCATCACACTGGTACCTCAAACATGGAAGTTGTATTTTTATGGGTCATATACTCAACATTGCTTGGGGGCAAGAATTATTTTTATCACACCTCAAAGTTACACTATACTAGAGTCTTAAAAAAATTTGTTTCCATGCACCAAAAACATAGCTGAATATGAGGCACTAGTGATTTGGATTAAAATTGCCTTTGAATAGAGGATCACATAATTACAAATATTTAGATATTCACAATTAGCAATTAACTAGATCAATGATGAATATCAAACTAAGGATGATAAACTCATACCTTACAAAATAATGATTGATGATATCAAGAAGTATTTCATGTTAATCACATTTGAACAAATCCCAAGAGTAGATAATAGAGAAGTAGATGTTATGGCTACCTTAGCTTCACTACTTTAGTCACCATACTAAAATGCGAGATACGAGTTCTTGGTGGAAGAATTGGTAAAACCTACCTATGATGGTCTTGAATCCTAGATTGTATGCTTACTCGTAGGTCCTAAATCCACTTTTTATGGCCCTATTTACACATACAAAAAAGACAATATCATACCAGTAAACCAATCCTGAAACCAAAAGAGAAATTTCATACGCCAAACATACAGATATATGTTACTATCCGATACATTATATCAAAGAGGTCTTGATGGGACCTTACTTAGATGTCTAGAGATTGTGGAATCTGACACTTCTTTACAAGAGATTCATGAAGGTATTTTTGGTTCACATTCTAGTGGTTTAACCTTGGAAAATCAACTTATTAGAATGGGGTATTATTGGTCTTCTATGGAGAAGGATGCTTTTTAGTCTGTAAAGACCTGTAAAGACCTGTCAAGAGTGTCAATTTCATGGAAACCTGATACATGTGCCAGCACAAGAATTACATCCATTGACTACACCATGGCCCTTTTATCAATGAGGTTTTGATTTAGTAGGAATGATATATCCTCCCTCATCAAATGGTCACAAGTACATAATCACAACAACAAAATACTTTACCAAATGGGTTGAAGTTGTACTTCTCTGTATCGCCACAAGAAAACAAAAATCAATCTTTATCTTGAATTACATAATTTTTAGATATGACATACCCCATGCCATCATAAAAAATAATGGTAAAAAAATAAAGAAAAAATATGTGATAGAATTATGTGAGAAATTTGGTTTCATTCAACATTTATCTTCTATCTATTATCCACAAGGAAATGGACAAGCATAGGATTTCAATAAAAATATCCTTAAAATCCTTAGAATCCTTAAAAAGTCAGTTGATAACTCATGTAGAGATTGACATATCTAGTTGAATCCAACATTATGGGATTATAGGACCATCATTAGATCACCTACAAGAGCTACACCTTTTTCCTTAGTCTATGGAGCAGAATTAGTTTTACTTTTGGAGGTAGAGATACCATTAGTTAGAGTTTCAATACATGGCATATTGAACGATGAAGACTATAGGGTTTCTAGATACAAGAAATAGAATTAATTAAGGAACATCAACACCAATAATATGACCACTTGAAGGTTTATCTAAAGAGGATGTCAAGAAGCTACAATAATAAGATCAAACTTAGAGAATTTCAAGTGGGAGATATAGTTCTGAGAGAAAATCCAAGGAATCAACAAGATAGGGAGAAGAACCTATCAATATTATACACCTTAAGAGGTTCTATACTTGATCACTGTAAAGAGTATCAATTTGTACAACAGAAAGAGATCTTGAAGAAATAAAAAAACAATGAAAACAAACCTACAAAACACCATTATCTTGGTGAAAACCTGGCAAATAGGCGCCATGATAATAAAGAAAAAATACAAAAAAAATGAAAAAAGAAATAAAAATGAAAAAGAGAAAAAAATAAAATAAAATAAAAAATGCAATAAATTCAAGTAGTGAAAACCTCCCAAATAGGTGCTACTTGTTACAAGTTAAGTTTCTCTATCTATAAAGCATCGCTTCATTTACATCCTCATTCGCATTTCCACCATCCTTGTACATGTCTGTCTGCTTTTTGCTAATCTTGTACATAGTCATAATAAACCCTCTTCCTTCCTATCTCAGTTGTCCAAATAAATTTTTTATCATGGTTTGAAAATTTGTCATGGTCCATAATTATTTTCAAATCAAACTAGGGGAAAATTCCAAACTTAGTGATCTCATCAAAATAGACACAAGCATGACACAAATGTCTCAAAGAAAGATCCAAAGTCACGACCTCTTACATATCCAAGCATCCAAAACTACACATCAAATTAAAATCAGAAAAACTTGATATCAACTCTAACATAAACCAAAATTAGGATTGAAAGGACGAATGGATGAATTCTTATGAAACATGGATCGAAGTAAAAATATGAACATGGTCAAAGTGTTCATTTATTGATTTTTGAAATCATGTCTTTTTATCAACTCTATCATGTCTTGGACTAGAGAAGCAATGATGGAGCATGGTATTTTATTAGTTTTTAGCTTGTAGAGTTAATTCGTATTCATGTACAAATTAGTCTAAATACATGATCATTCAAGTATCATCGATGATATTTTCATATGAAAAGGATCAATTTTTTATCTGTTTACGCAAAGGATATCTAAGCCATTTTGGTTTTTTATACCTTAATGCCAAGATCAACTAGCAAAACTGAAACCCATGAAAATTATATTCATATCGTCATGATTCACAATATGTGGTGGTTTTACCTAATGGTATTCATATCATCATGATTCAAAATTAGTGGAGGTTGTACCTATGGCAATGTTGCAAATAAATTCATGATGATAATAGAAAAATAAGTGATTCAGTGAAAAGTGACAATGATTAGTTGCATTTACATATTGCATTCATGTCTAGGTTAAGTCTTGAATTATTAATCATTATGGGATTTATCAAGGGTGTCAACTAATCAAAGTCAAATCACAAAATTCTCCTTTATATGGAATATATTATACTTTAACAAAAATAAAAATAATGCATATCATTTTCATTTAGGTTCATTAAGTTAGTGCATCTCATTATGTATCTAAGTATAGTCATTATTTATCATAATTAAGTGCATTTCATTTTCATTTAGGCACATTTTAATTAAGCATTAAATTAAATTACATCTCATTATTCATCATCATTAAATACATATCATAAATATTTAGGTACATCCCATTCACATATAAGTTGCATTTCATTAAATCTTTAAGTTCATCTAAGTGCATCTAAGAACATTCATTGCATTACGTCATTCATAAACCATCATCATATACATGAAGCATTGCATAATCATATAGAACCATTGCATTTATACATTTCATCAATAGAAAATAAAGCATCATATAAGTATATTCCATACATTATCCATCTAAACATCTATAGAAATACATATGCATAATCCATCTATCTAAGAGGTGGACCCGATACCCCATGAATCTCTGACTGGCCTCTCTAAGAATTTAGAATCTGTCTAGCTTGTGAGTAAGAAATCCATCTCTCTGCTGGTACCTTGACAAAATAGGCTGACCTATAAAAATCTTCCTTGTCATTGTAATTGGAAATATCCCTCATAGTATCTTGAGTAATTCCATGGCCAAAAATCAGCTCTAATGTCCTATCCAACTCCTCAGTAGTACCACGACCCTCAATAGCCTCATCCCACTCAACAATGTAGATAGCTAGTTGTGACTCAAGAACACATATCCTTTCCTGAGTGGTATCCAAATCTCCTTGCATCTATCTCACTTGAGCTTGTTATCTATATATTGAATCATCTAATTTGTGTATCATGCTAATGCAAGGGAACTCAGATACATACCCAAGGACCAGATAAACTTGGTTGATATGAGGCAACCTATGGATCAATCTATGGACCACCTGATAGAACGTGTGACTCATCTTGCACTACATCTTATATACCCATATCATGTGGGTCATCTAGTTTAGGAACACCTGATCTACTATGACTAAGCTAACCCTAATCAATAATATCATTAGTGTCACCACCTATCTCTTCTCTATCTCTCCCACCTCTCCCTCAAGGCCTAGCTCCTCAAACATATCCTCTACCACTGACACTACCCCCACCACTCCCACTCCCACTCCCACCTCATCTATCTCCACCTCCTCTACCTCCACATTCTCTACCTCACCCACCTTCATCTCCTCCACCACCCTCTCCCATCTCTCCTCCTTGCTCTACCTATTTGTCATCGAGGCACTCCATCATCATCATCATCATCACCACCACCACCACCACCACCACCACCATCATCATCATCAGTCTCTAGTGGAGGAACTAGCTCCTCTATGCAACTAGAACCAATGTGTAAAATCTAACGTCTCCCTAACATCCACCACATGGCCCATATAATCCATGCAAGTGGTGGTAACTCCTAGTACTCCTAGAGATCAGTATCAAAATCTTAGTATGAACCCAGGTAGCTCTATCATCATGCGTCCATGTATATATTGATGTACCTCAGGGAATACTCTAAATCTGACCAAACTATATCAGTACTCATGTACATATGATCCTCTCAACCTCAAACAAAGTCTGACCTATCAACCATAAATATGTAAACAAATATGATATCTCCAATCCATCCTCAAACCAGGATTCACAATCCAAATATGGTCTCTAATAGACAATGTCAATATCATCTAATAATTATTTCCAATACTTGATCTTTCCCATCTTGGGTTGAACAACTATCTTGTTGTAGCTAAATATATATGGTCATGTCTGCTCTCGATCTCTATCAGAAATCAGATGAGTAACTGGGATATGCTCCCACACCCATATCTACAAAAGTATCACTCCAACTGACAGACTCTGTGATCCATCATATACTACCTGGTGAAGCTCATGATACAAATGAGATAGTATACATGATCCCCATGCCAATCGATGAGGCTGTGCCAATAATCTCTCTAACAGTCTACCCCATCCTATAGAGAAGCCATGTCCTCTCATATCCGGTAACATAAATCCGCCTATCAAATTGGCCAAAACTACTAGAAGAATTGGGTATCCTTCATATCTCAAAGATGCCACTCAATAAAATACTCACCCATTGATGGATCACCAAATACTCTCCTTAGTGCATCAGTCCCACCAATCTCATCCACATCATAACACACAACCTCTCCAATTACTAGTATCCTAAGAATATGATAGGCATCCTTAGGCGTGACTGTCATCACACCATTTAGAAGATGGAACATGTTGTGGTTTCTATACCACCACTCTACTAAGGTTGTTAATAAACCCCTATTAACCTAATACCAGGATATATCTAGTAAAGAATCTAAGCCACGGGTAGATATCACTGCATGTTATGCCTATGATAATCTCTCTCTCAATCTAAATGACTTAGGGTGCTGACCACGTGTCATCAAAACAAGTAAATCAACCTATCACACAAACAATGTCAAGTCGAGCTCTATCAATCATCTATCAAAGCAAAATCAATTATTAGACACCCTATTCACTCAATGAGATTTCTACCAATCTCAGCAAGCATATCAAATTATCAAGAAATATTGATTAACATCATCAAAAAGGAAGGAATTTTACAAAATGGGAGGTGAGAGAGTGGGAGGCAAAGGAGGAGGTCAAGCGAGAGTAAATTTGAATTCTTTCCTGGGTGCGAACTGTGAAGTTGGAAGGATTCTTGTGTCTGTAGTGGTAGGAGACTAGCAAAAGGCGAAAGGATCATCTGGTGAGGACTCCACTAAGGATCCAGATGACAAAAAGGACCTGGATGTTTCTCATTCCCAATGAGGTGGGCCAAAAAAGATGACTAAAGCATGTAAGTCTTCCCTTGCTGGTAGTAGTGGAAATGTTTTTGCTGGGACTTAGGCCAAAGGTAGTTGGTCATCTTTATTTGAGGTTAAACCAACTAGAAAATCTTCTTTCCCTAGTATTAAAAATATCTCTGAGCCTAGTAAGGGCGTGTTTGGCATCTCAATAGCTAATCCCTTAGTGGACCATATGGTATCCAACATGAATTTTACGTTGGTAGGAAAATTTATGGGGGCTAGACCCAATATTGACTTGGTCATAGTATTTATCTCTCAAAAATGAAAGCTCAAGGGGCAAGTTGATATAGCGGCAATGCTAAAAGTTTTTTTCTCCTTTGTCTTTTCAAGCATGGAAGATCTTTCAAAGTGCTTTGTGGAGGCCCTTGGATGTTCGGAAAATCATCATTGGCTCTCTAAAAATGGGTAACAAATTTGGACTTGAATGCAGACCTATTCAAAATAGCCCCTATTTGGGTTCATTTTCCAAGTCCTCCTATAGAGTACTAGTATGAAGATGTCTTCACGGGTTTGGTGGGGGCTTTTGGAGAACTTCTCTCCATAGAACCTATGAAAGTTGCTAAGTCCAGGCTGGTGTATGCCAGAATTTGTGTTAATATACACCAAAATGCGGACCTACGTGAGGTTATTTCAATCAACTCAGAGTTGGGTAAGCATATTCAATTTGTTGAATACGAATCTATACCCTTTTCTTGCTTCTCTTGTAAAAAACTGGGACACTGAGCAAACCAATGCCCATTAAAACAACATAAAGACAAAGGTAATCAAGGAAAACAATGGGAGCCAAGGAAAGAATGGAAGGAGAAATCTAATTTGAATGAAACACTTAGAATCAATCTTGGAACAAGCCTTCAAGCTGATAATAAGGAGGGAGAAGATCCTAATGAGAATCTAAAAAATAAGAGTAAGGGTTGCAACATCCTTAAAAAAAATAAGTAGGACAATGAGAAAAAAGTATCAGATGAGGAAAGGAATGATCCAGAGATCCCAATAGAAAAGGAAACAACAAAGATCGAGAATAATAGCAGTGCTTCAATCCATCAAAACCAAGCCCAGAGTCAAGGAACAAAAGGAGCCTACACCAAAAAGCTTGAGAAAGGATATGAGTGAGATTATGGATAATGAGGGGGTTCATTCTCTTATTAGGATGGAGAATCCCTTTATTCCTTTAGGAGAAAATTCTGGGGACCTAGTGTTGAATGGAAGTAATTCTAAAGTGAGCGATGATGAAGTCATATCCTCTCTGGTAGACCTATGGACTGAAGAAAGATTGGAAAGCTATATTATATCAGGAGAAAGTCAAGAATAACCACGAACTAAAATAAATGGTAAAAAAAACTCAGCTAAAAGCTCCATGAAAAAAGGAGGACAGAACCAAAGCAATCCTCATGGATCAATAAAGAAACAAGATAATCAAACCCAAGGAGATGTTCATACAATAAGGCAACAAAAGGCTGATGTGGGAACTCCCAAAAACAAAAAAAGGAATAAAATCCATTAAAATGACACGGGAGTAAGAAGCAAAACAAAATATAGCGGATGGTCGGCAGCGAACCATCCCTGAGATATGCTCTCCAACTCTCTAAATGAAAATGTTATATCTTGGAACATTAGAGGACTAAATAGTCCCCATAAACATGATGTCCTAAGGAATCTAGTTAGAGGCAATAAACCTGACATATTACGTATCCAAGAAACCAAAATGATCAAAGATAAAGTGGAAAAAATTCATATGTTTAAGAATGGTGGTAGTTTAGGAGTTGACTCTAATGGAGCCTTAGGTGGCATTGTCATTTACTGGAATAAAAAGACTGTTAATTGTACTTTCCTTACAAGTGAGAATAATATTATTCTGGTCAAGGCTAACTATATAAAGGATAACTTAAATTGAAATCTTGTCAAAATTTGTGCTCCCAATACTAGAAAAGGAAAATTGAAGTATTGACAAAGCTTGAGAGAGATCCGTAAGCAATTCATAGAAGATAGTTGGATGGTAATGGGAGACTTTAATACCCACCTGATAAATGAGGAGAAAAAGGGTGACATTCCCTCCCAGATGGATAGAAAAACTGATATGATGGATTACATCAATGATGAATCCTTTTTATATTTGGAGCTGGAAGGAATAGATTACACTTGGTTTAATATAAGAACTGGATAGATCTCTTTTATCCCATGATTGGATATCTAGGTATTCTTACTCCCTCTCTTCTCAGTTGTGTATTGGGTCTGATCATTTTCCTATATCCTTAAATGCTAATTTGATCAATTGTAAAAAGAACATTCCCTTTCGATTTGAAAAAATGTGGACTGCCCACCAAATATGAAAGAAAGGATAACATACTGGTGGAACTATGCCCTAGAGGGAGGAGCCATGTATAGAGTTGCTAAAAAATTAAAAACCATGAAAAGGAAACTCAAAATATGGAGCAAGGAGGTTTTTGGAGATATTTTCCAAATGAAAGGTAGAATGCAGGTTGAAATTAAGGAAATCGAAGAAAAAATCCAGAACAAAGGCCTTTTAGAAGAAAGTAAAGCTATGGAAAACTTAATGCTGACATATTATCATGATATAATATCTAAGGATGAATCCTTTTGGAGACAAAGATCCAGAGCGCTATGGCTCAAGCCTAGGGATAAAAATACCAGATTATTTCATATGAAAACCATGAAACATAAAGTTATTAACAAGATCTCTAGCCTGAAATCTAATGATAAAACTATAAGAAAAGAAGAAGACATCAGAACAGAGATGCATAGCTATTTTTCTCAGCTCCTATCTAAGGATGTTAACTTGAATGGGATTGACCAGGAAGAAATTATTTCAGCCATCCCCTAGCTGGTAAATGATCTAACAAACAAATACCTCCAATCTATCCCTTCAGACCAAGAAATTAAGAGTGTGTTTTTTTTCCTTTGAAGGGGTGAAATATCCCGGTCCTAATGGTTTTCCCATGTTTTTCTTCTAGAAATTTTGGGATATCCATGGTAAAGATGTGCATGCTACACTTAAAGAGTTCTTTGGTAATAAAATCCTCCTAAGGGAGCTCAATGCTACTTTTTTGGTCTTGATCCCTAAAAAATAGGGAGACAACTCGGTGGACGCCTTTAGATCTATCAACCTCTATAATTATTTGTACAAGATTATTTCAAAGGTTCTCACTTCCAGAGTGTTGTCCATTCTCTCTAATATTATTTCCCCCCAGCAGAACGACTTTGTCCCTGGAAGACAAATTTTGGATTCCATTATTGTTGCTCATGAGAACATTCATCCTCTGGAAGCTGCTAAAAAACAAGGCTTCATGATGAAATTGGATTTATCTAAGGCTTACGACAGAGTTGACTAGCAATTCTTACATAAAGTTCTTAATTCTTTTGGCTTTGATAATGGGGTTATCAAACTTATTATCCAATTGATCTTGACTGTTCCCTCCTCTGTTATTGTTAATGGTGGATCATCTCATTTTTTAAAACCCTCTAGAGGTTTGAGACAAGGTGATCCCATTTCTCCAATCATGTTTTCTATTCTTGTTGAATGCTTAGGAAGGTATATGAACAAACTGGTTGGAAAGGGAGAAATCACTTGCATCTGCCCTTCTTCTACTAGCACTACTTTCTCTCATGAGAAATTTGTGGATGATACTCTAATAATGGGGGAGGCAACTATAAAAGAAAATAGAAACTTGAAGAAAGCCCTCTCTATTTACACAACAACAACTGGCCGACTTATCAACTGGGATAAGAGTTTCATTTTCTTCATTAACACCCCTTTGGAGAGACATAAAAAGATATCCAAGATCTTAGGCTGCAATATTGGTAGTCTCCCTTCTTCTTACTTGGGATTACCTTTATGCTCTAAACCTCCTGACAGTTTTTGGTACTCCATCATAGACAGATATAATAACAAGCTTGCTGGATGGAAATGGGCGCTTTTAAGCAATTCAGGGAAGCTTCAACTGCTAAAATCTATGCTTCAAAATATCCTTGTTTATGCCATGAGTCTTTTTAAGCTTCCTCATAAATTTTCCATGGTGATAGAGAAAATCCAGAAAAGGTTCCTTTGGTCAGGTGTAGAAGACAAGAAAAGACTCAGCCTTGTGGCTTGGGAAAATTTTTGTAAGCCAAAAAAGTTTGGGAGGTCTTGGTCTAAGATCAATAAAAAATGTCAATAAGGCCCTCTTGGCTAAACAACTTTGGAGAATTTATGGAGACCAAAAAGAATAGAATGGGATTATAAGAAACAAATACCTCTTTAACTCTAATACTCTGGAGGATTATATAAATAATGATAATAGCATTAATGGCTCTAATATTTGGAATAGTATTAGCTCGGCCAAAGATCTCATCATTAAAGGAAAGTGATGGAAGTTGGGAGATGGAAGGAGAATCAACTTCTGGGATGATAATTGGATCCACAAGGAGCCCTTATCTTCTAATCAAGAGTGGAAACAGGCTATAGATAGATGCAAAGAAACTTTTGGGATCAACGCTAAAGATTACTAGCAGGAAAATAAATGGAGGAATCTCGGTGACATAGATAGCAGATTTAATTCCCTCTAGCATGAGTTACAGATCTATTTTAATAAAGATAACTCCCATGATATTACTATTTAGGACCTTAGACCTGATGGTAAGTATTCTATTTCTTCTACTTATAATCTCCTCGCTGTGAGGGAGGTGAGACCTCTTTGCTCTTTTGTCTGGTACAAACATCTCACTCCAAAAATCAACTTCTTTTTTTTTGGCTCTTAATTCAGAATAAGCCTCTTACCCTTGATAATCTTTCTAAAAGGGACTTTTATCTTGCTAATAGATGTGTTCTTTGTCTGGAACAAGCTAAAACTTGTGATCACATAATGTTACACTGCTCCTTCACCCAAAATTTTTGGGAAGTTATCCTTAGGAAATAGTATATGTGCTAGTTTTTTCCTCTCCTTTGGCAGGATTTTGTCAAACAATGGAGCAATCCTTCCCCAAACTTAATTGCAAAAGACTTTTGGATTTTAATTCCTCCCCACTTCTATTGGCGAATATGGAAATAAAGAAATAAAAAAATCTTCAAGGAGAAACAATCCAACCCCGAAGTTGTTGGCAACCACATCTGTAGAGCACTGGAAGAAAACTTCACATCATCTAGTAATAATAATTCTGCTAAGATCATTGGGGACACTAGAGAATGACAATTCAATATTCCTGATCCTAAATTGAAATAGTTGAGAGCTACCGCAACTTGGACCTCTCCTCTTGTTGATTGGGTTAAGGTCAACTTTGATGGGGCATCAAACGACAACCCGAGAATTGATGGAGGAGGAGGAATAATAAGAGATTGGAAGGGAACCTGTATTGGGGCTTTAGCTACTCCCCTGAGAGTGAAATCTAATCACAGAGCCTAAGTAATGGCTGCTCTTAATGTGATGTTTCTGGCAAAAGACCTGGAATGTAAAAAATTTTGGCTGGAGGGTGATTCTCTTAATATCATCAACAATATTAAAGGTAACAACAAGGTGTCTTGGACTATCAGGGAAATCATTGACAAAATTAATGAAGTGGCTTTGAAATTCAATGCCTTTCATGTAACCCACAATTACTGTGAAACCAACCAAGTGACAAATGGGTTGGCTAACTTGGGAGTTAGATATGACGCCACTCATAAGTGGCACGACTCAACAAAGATAAATGATAAAACAAACCTGCTAATTAATCATGATAGAATTAATCACAAGGTGGGTTTTATTAATATTTTTTATCACAATGTATGATGGGACTCAAATTTGGAGTATGACAAAGGTGAAATGCCAAGGGAAGAGAAATATCAATTATGACCCTCTACCATCGCATGCTTTCTGGGTCATTAAGAGAAAGTTAATGCATAAACTCAATTATTTGACACATTCTGGTTATTGTCTGAGAACCTTTGAGATTATTGCTAAGGAGTTGATGAAATTACGTGACTCCAGCATCACTAAAGAGGATAAAGCTATGGTTGGTGACTTAAAAAGAGAGGAACCAGCTGAGTGTAAATGGGTGAAGGAGAAAGACGTATGGAGAAAACTTAAGAAGGGAAAAGTGCATCGTTACCTGAAATGCCTACATGGTAATGACAAGGAGATCATGAAGGTGTTTTTTGCTAGGTGGGAGAATGGTAAAGTTAACATTTTGGGTAAATATTTCACCCTAACCTTAGAACTTATATCAGAGATTACAGGGCTCCCTCTAGATGGGATGCTATCATCAAAGACAAGAAAGTGGGAAACAAAGCCTACAAAACCTTTCCTAAGTCTGATGAGGAGCGGGCTATGCTGGTTAAAGGAAACCTGGACTATGTGAACTTGTCCAACATCAAATGCATCTAGGATTTTTTTATCATAGTGATAATGGAACATTTCACGCTTGACGGTAGGTACTCTAAAGTCTGCAGCTACCATTCTGTGCTCATCAATCATTTTTGATATGATGTTAGGGTTTCTTTCCCATTTTACCTGCTTAGCTTGCTCAACCAGAGCATTGTGGACTTCAGAGTTAGGGTTTCCCCTATTCTGCATGAGGGGCTCATCCTTCTCATTAGAGAGTATGATAAAAAATACATCTATGAGCCTCTCCCCAGGAAGATTGATAATTCTAAAAGAAATAATGTGGAGATGTCGTCAGGAAAGAAAGCCAACAGAGCCACAAACAAAAAAAATCATAAAGGCCCAGTGGAAGCTGATATCACGCTCTTTATCTTCAATGATGTGGAAGGTACAAGGACTGATGATGACCAGGAGGAGCACTCCTGTGAGGACGAGGATGTTAAAGATGGGGAACAGAGAAATAGAGAGGATTATGAGAAGGCTAACCCTACTATCACTGAGCCTACGAGTGAGGAAGGTGATTTTTCCACTGAAGATACCACAGACATGGATAATACTATCTCTAAGGAGATAATTGAACAAATTTCACAACCTGGTGGAAATGTATATTGATAAGAATCAGGACAATCCTATGGAAGATAGGGAGGATCCTAATAAAAGGAATGAAGAAATGCTGGAGAACATGGCCAAAATGACAATTGAAAAACTAGAGGAAAATGAAACTGAAAAGACTAACATTGGAAAGGCAGAGGAGAATATGGCTACTGATAATATGGAAGAGTCTGAAAAAGCCCAAAGTGACAAAATCTTTGTCGATCTTGATAAGGATGACCAGAATGAGCATATTGACTGCAAAATTAACTCTACTCCTCCTGAGAGCCCCATGGGTGATGTTGATGAGAAGGATAATCACCAAAAGCAGAGGAGCTTGGAAGAAGACCTCTGGGATCAGGACTTTAAGGTTAAAAGAGAATTCAACATTTCCCATCTTCAAGTGGCCAAAAACAAAGCTATGTATGGCTACAATATTGATAAACGGGTACAAGATGATATTCAGGAGCTACAGGCTAAGTGTAAAGACCTTGAAGAAAGAAATACCCTTCCAGAGGAGATCATATATAAAATGTGGAATGATGCAATTATGTATCAGAAAGGTAATGATGTTTTTGATAAGGTAACTAGTAATACTACCATGCTGGAGGATAAGATAAGCAAAATGATTGATAATAGGATTAACCCGATTATTGAGAAAACCAACAAAAATAACATTATGTTGAGGAATCTGACTACTCTCATCAAATAGGGAATGGAAGCCTCTATCGATAAACTGAAAGCTTTGCATATCCCACTGGAAGGGAACTGTAATGACATAGCAAATTTGGAGGATGCAGTGAAACAAGACATCCAGATATCAGGCCCAGGATCTAGAACTAGATCCAGCACAAGAAAGAAGACAATGACTCAAGTCAAAGATATAACTAATCTTTGGGATTCTATCGATAATATGGAAAATCAGATGGTGGAAATCCAAATTAAGGAAAACTAGATGGTAGAATCTGAGAAATGTTCTAAGATGCTAGAGTGAGTCATGTGCTAGAAGATTTTTTGGTTACCTTGCTGGAATTTTTTTTTTATTTCAACTTTTTTTGTTGTGGTTGAACTTTGTATTGTAAATCCAAGGTGTTATCCCTGCTTGGTTTCCTGTCTCTGTCTATGACAAATAGTTTTAGTTATGGGTTCTTAATGCTTATCTTTCTTTAGCTTTGTTAAAGGGTTTCGGGGCCCCTTCAAAACTCATTGTTACTGTGATAAAAAAAACATCATAAAAAAGGATGCATCATCATGTTTATGGTTATATGCAAAAAATTGCAACATATATGCAAAAATTTATCAAATACAAAAAATTTCTACTCAAATGTGAAACGTAATTTATGAAATGCGAAATTTGGTTGTAAGTGAAGTTTTTCTTAGTATATGCGAAAAAGGATTTGCTATATGCGAAAAATTACTTGGCAAATACAAAATAAAAACTTAAAGAACCTAGATACATGATTATCATATGTGAAAATATGTTTATCATATGAAAAATAATAATGATTATATGCGAAAAATAAGAGCTATATGTGAAAAATAGGATTAATAGTGGGATTTTTCAAAAAAAAATGCACAAAATTAACAAAAAAGCCATTCAAATTGCAACATAGAGATTGAGATAGGGGTACTCACCGGTGGTGCGTAATAAAAAGGCCTCTAATGTTATCAAACTTGCTCAAAATGATGCTCATGCACGGGAATCACCATGGTCTCTAAGTTCTCTCTCTCTCTCTCTCTCTCTCTCTCTCTCTCTCTCTCTCTCTCTCTCTCTCTCTCTCTCTCTCTCCGCAAGGTTAAAAAGGTGAATAATGAAAGTGAAAATAAAGAGTGAAAATGACTTTTCACCCTTATATAGTCCCTTTTTTACCTAATGGGTGTTTTGTAAACCTAATAACATTGTTTCATCATTGAATCAAACCAAATTTTCTATCGGGGTATCCTTATCATTAATTTTTATCGAAAAATAAATTGAAATGCTCAAATAATATCAAATATTCAAAAATTGCAAAAAAAATCACAAACTTGCAAAAATCATCAAAACATCACGAAATCATTTCAATTCATTTCCCTAGGGGGCATACCATCATCCAGAATCAAAATTTTCACAATTAGGGCACTTTTCAAAATCAAGGACATCATACGTTGAATTTTCAAAATTTCAAATTAGGGCATCAAAATCAATCAAAATTTAAATCAAGGGTTCTTATCAAAGTTTTATTATCACCGGGGCAACATCAAGTCATCAAAATCAATTAGGCTGACATCACAATATCAGAACATCAAATCGACATCAAAATAATTATTCTTTGAACCAATGCGACATGGACGTTAATTCAAAGAGGGGAAAATGTACATGCATAAAATGGTCAAAGAGAAAACATAATTAAATATAATCCATTTGAAATAATCAAATCAAAATTAATTAATTATGTCATTGAATGAACCATTTAATTACATAGTTATTTATTTAATTAAATCCAATACATTCATAAACCATACATGGTTAATTTAATTAATTCATTTGAATTAAATCCTCCTAAAAAGTATCGCCTACCACTATATGACAAAATTAAATTGAACCAATGGGAGACAAGAACCAAGTGCACATGGATGACCAAAAGGATTTGCAATCTTAACCATTTAATCTTGAAAGAAAATCGTGTCCACTCAAAGGGGACACATCATCAAACTTAACCTCAACTCACATCTTGATCATGGTTAATATAATTCACCCCCTATACCTTGGTAAATCCCATAAATAGGATGCATAATTAGAATGCATAACTAGGGTAAAAGGATCCACCTTCATATAGAGTAATTGCACAATGCTAGTTTGTGCATCCGCCATCATCAAAGAAAAGGCATAATGTTGGTTTGGGCACCAACTTCTATCAAAGCATAGGCACAACCCTAGTTTGCATATCATTTCTTGATTTTATGCATTGTTATAATAGATAATTTGCATCATCATGTAATTATTTTGATAATTTAGAATAGGTTTTTCATCATTCATGTCATAGCATCTCACATCATATTATATTTTCATTTTATAGGTTGTTAGTTGAAGATCAATTTTCATCTAAGAACATTAATCAAGTTCTTAGAATTAGAGAGCCATGGAACACTCATAATTGTTTTCAATTAATTGCTTTAAACTATTATTTTATCTTGAATTGATTGATCATACTAATGTTTTATGAAGGTTTGTGATACTCAAATTACACACACTCAACTATATGGAAAGATTTGACACAAATGTGACCACTAGCAAGATGGAAGATAAATTAGATCAACCAATATTCAAATATATTCATAAGTCACCAATTAGAGAAAAACCACAGGCTTCATTGCATGTGGAAGAAGGGGAGGAATGATATGTATCATCTACAAAAGAGGAGGATATTTTTGGATTAGAGGATGATGAGGGTATCTTTGATAAGAGGAATATCAATCAAACAAAATCTAGATCAAAGAAATTCAAAGTTGAAGGTAAGAAGAACAATAGGTGTAAGACAATTGCGGAATTGTTTGAGATTACAGGTAACAAGAAGAGGTAGAGAAAATTAAGTTCTGAGAGAGACTTGTTCTCTCCTGAGAAATAATGAAGGTCTTAAAGTGGAATTTTATGGGTTGCAATGCCCCTGACAAGTGTCATTTGATCAAAAGATGCTTTGTTCAAATGAAACCCAATTTAGTCTATTTACAAGAAACAAAATTGCACCATGATAAGACAGATAAAAATTTTAAGGGATGAAATTATTGGAAGGGTGTTTTTGTTGGTTCAAATGGAGCTTCTAGGGATCTGGGAGTTCTCTAAAACCCTCTATCTGTGAAGGTGGTGATGATGGAGTCACTACTACATTTGGGGCCAAATTTCGACAGAAGTTTCTGACAGGTAACATTTTCTTATGAATTTGGTTCTTTTTTTTGTGATAGGCCCCAATGATGTCGGTATTCCGATGGGTGTTTAATTGACCATCGGAATTCTAACAGATTTGGGGTATACATTAAAAAAAAAAGTGAAACAGCCTCATCATTTTTATTTTGATTAGAGAGCGGGAGAAAAGGAGCGACAGCTAAGCGCGGGAGAAGGTATGTGATTTCTTCATCTTTCGATCCTCTGGCATCATATTTGAATGCATTTCATTTTATTGTCGAGGGAGTTTCTCTCTGAAATGACCACATTCTACTGGTGTCATGCCCTAGCCAATGCTTTATCTCTATTATTTGATGTTATTGGTGCTTGTGCTCAAGGATATCGATTCACTGTATTCAAATGTTTG
>MU227195.1:2765994-2847955 GCA_018584345.1 Thuja plicata | reverse complement strand
TACTGAATATGGGAAAAAAAACACCAAAAAAAATTGAATAGAAAACATGATTGGTCATTTCAGAGAGCATTCATGATCAAATAAAATGCAATGCCTTCTCTCGCCCTCGATCAACTTTCACCCACTCGTTTTCTCCCACTCCTTTTCTCAACAAATGAAATAAAAATGATTTGGCCAGGCGGTGATTATTCTCGATGATCGATAGGTAGCTAGGACAGTAGCTAGGACTAAAGATAACACAGCTCAAGAGACCATCATAGGTTGTCTCTTTCTTCGGTCTATATTATTGATAGAATGTTTTACATTGCATTAGCTCATCAAATCCGGGGATTTGAAAGAATTTAATAGAATATTTTCATGACAACGTATATTATTTAAGTTGATGTTGCACGAATTTATCTACTTCGTGCACTTGTATTCTATGAAGACGGCGATAAAGAAGCATCTCCTACCATGGCCATGCTTCTTTATCGTTGTCCTCATAGTCTACAAGTGCGCGAAGTAGATAAATTCGTGCAACATCAACTTAAATAATATACATTGTCATGAAAATATTCTATTATATTCTTTCAAATCCTCAGATTTGATGAGCTAATGAATGGTAAAACATTCTGTCAATAATATAGACCGAAGAAAGAGAGAACCTATGATGGTCTCTTGAGCTATTTTATCTTTAATGTGCATATCCGTCAGTTTTTTGACATTTCATAATTAATTTTTGACAGCAGTGCTATACCTTCGACAGTTAAAATGTCGGAGAATCATAATTTACGACAATACTTCCGACAGTAATGCTATTCGTTTGATAGGGCAACCTGTCGAAGAAATATTGCACGACTGTCGCTATTCCGACAGTTACAGTGTCGAAAATAGAAATTTTTTGACAGAAACTTCGACAGTAATGCTATATATCCAACAGGTATATCTGTAAGAATTAGGTGGAAACTATCGTCGGAAAGGATATTTTTCGACAATTATTTCCAACAGAGATTGTATATTTTTGATAGGTTGTGGTATCGGAATGCCAATGGATGAACCGCAGGAAATGCCATCATGAAGATGTTGTCATGTGCAAGTTTTCGACGTGATGTGGTGTCAGTAAACCGACGGATGCGTCTTCTGTCAAAATTTCCTACACAAAAATGGCGATAGACTCATGTGTCGAAATACTGACAAATGAGCGTTGGAAATCTGACAAATGGCCGTCAGAATTTGACCTCAAATGTACTAGTGAGCATGCTTTATATTGGCAATTAGTGAAGATTGATATGATGCACTTGTAGAATAGTATATTTTTGGTCAATATCTATGGGACTACTGGCACTCAAGACAAAAAGAATATTTTCAAGAGCTTATCAAAGGTTCTTAGGAAGTTAGAGAATGAAGTGGTCATAGTAGGAGGTGAATTTAATGCTACTTTAGAAATGACAGATAAGAGAGAAGGCAGATGCTCAGTAAGCCAGGTACAAAAGGACTTTCAAGAGTTTGTTACAATCAATGGGTTGTGAGAAATCAAGGCCTAAAATGGGTCTTTCACATGGACCAATAAATGGCAAGGCTTCTATAACATTCCAGAAAGACTGGATCTCTTATTTTTGGCATGAATTTGGGGTTCTCTGCCTTTCATTTTTTAAGCTTATATGCTTCCTATGACTAGGTCGGACCATTACCTAATTTCTCTAGTCCCTTTAAGAGATATAGTGCATGTTTAGTGTCCCTTCAATTTTGAAAAACATGGCTTCGAGAGGCTAGTTCTATGGAATTGGTGGCTGATTAGTGATAAAATGCTCCAATTAGGTAGGGGATAAGAGTTTTGGAATTTTTTTTAAAATTAATATATTAAAGCAAACCTCAAATTTTTGAATAGGACTCATTTTAGAGACATTTTCGTTGGAAAAAGGTAATTGAAGGACAACTTGAAGCTTTAAATTATAATATTATTAGCGATTGTATGGATGAGATTGATTTTATGACAAAAAAGGATCTCCAGGAAAAATATATTGAAGTTCTCACGAGTGAAGAGATATATTGGAACAAAAATATTGGGAGACCTGGCTCAAGGAGGGCAATCAGAATGATAATTTTTTACATAGCATAGTCAAGACTAGAAGATCAATCAATATAATTTCATCTATAAAGTCTTTAGATGGAAAAATATTTTTTTATGTGAAATGTATTAATAGAGTTGTTGTGGAGTTCTTCTCTTCTTTGTGGTATAGTGAAGGTGCAACTATAGCTGATAAATTTGATGAGGTTTTTGTTGTCATTCCAAAGTTATTTTGAGAAGTGGATAATAAATTTCTAATGGAGCCATTATCATTGAAATAAGTTAAGAGAGCTCTCTATGCTTTAGTGGGAGACAAGTTCCAAGGCCAGATGGCTTCCAAGTATTTTTTTTTGTAGATTTTAGGATTTGGTCAAATAGGAGTTGTGGGAGGTTGTAGAGGAATCTTAAAGAGATGGCTTTGTTCTTAGATATTTTAACAACACCTTTATTTCTCTCATACCAAAAAGGGAAGAGGTCGATACTTTTGAAGACTTTAGGCTGATCTCATTGTAAAATGTATTTTATAAGGCCATTTCAAAGGTAGTTGTGATCCAGCTCAAGAGAGTCTTGGGTAACATAATCTTAGAGGAACAAAGTGTTTTTACCCCCAAAATATTGATATTTAAATGCATCATCATCGCTCATGAGGGAATCCACTCAATCAGAACTATAGGTCAACATAAGATGTTTGCTAAATTAGATATTAGGAAAGCTTATGATATATTGGACAAAGCATTATTGTACAAGATTATGAAAATATTTGGTTTTTGTAGAAAGTGGATTGAATGGATTCAAGGTTGTATTGGTGGTCCAAGGGATTCTATTTTGGCAAATAGTAGTCCACAATGATTTTTTGAGACATCTTGAGGTTTGAGATAAGGGGATACAACATCCCCCTTTCTATTTATCATTATGGAAGAGGTGCTTGGAATGATGATTACAAAAAGGAGAGACAATGGAATGTGGAGTGGGGTGGAAGTGGCTAGAGGGGTGGATCATTTCTCACACCTTTAATATCTTCTTCTTCTTCTTCTTCTTCAGTGCAGAGGAATTGAATTAGAATTGATCATTCCTGTCAGTTGGCCAAGTTTGGTTGGAAGTTTCTAGAATTGAGTGGGAAAGCTCATAGAATTCCAATCTGCTGATTTGGAAACCAAAAGATTGACAACTCTACTGAGGATTGTTGTCAGAACAAGAACTCTGAATCTTTGGTGATAAGGATAGAATCTTTGTTGTCTTCTGAGTCCTTTCTCCCAATGGAGTCTATCCTTATCACCACAGATTCAAATTTCTTGTTTTGACAACAATCCCCAATAGAGTTGCCAATCTATTGGTTCCCAAATCACCAAATTGGAATTCTATGAGCTTTCCCTCTCAATTCTAGAAACTTCCAACCAAACTTGGCCAATTGACAGGAATGATCAATGTTGATTCAATTCCTCTGCACTTTAGGCTCTGCAGAACTAAGGTGGGTAAACCTATACCTTAACCAGACTTCTTGGTATAAGGATTTTTATAGAAGATAGAAATGTGTAGAACTGAATGATCTCTTCAAGGTAGAAAATTAATTCCTTGAACTAGATCTAATTGTGAGGATCACAACTATAGAACACCTGGATGCTTTGAGAATGCTTCAAAATGAAAAACTTATAAGAATGCTTTAATAAATTTTTTATTTGAAATAATGCTTAATATGAAATGGATGATGAAAAGAGTAATCAGAAACAAAAGCTCAAACTCATAACCAAATGCCTATTTTCCAATTATTGATAAGATTGATGCCTATTTCAACTTGGGCAATAGAGTCAATTCAAATCCAATCCTATGTACAACCTTGTAAGATAGTGTGTATCCCAAAGCCATCAGCTATTCAAATGCTATCAATGAAGAGAGGCTAAGTCCAAACACACTTTGTCAGTCCAACTAAATTTAATTTCTTTGGTTAGAAAACCAACTGGACAAGAAATAGAAAACACAAACTTTTCACCAATTCCTTGATAATCAGACAAACATGAAAGACAAATAGCTCTCTATCACAAGCATTAAAGAATAGTTATTGATCCTCTCAATAATTACAAGGGACTAACTAGAAAATAATTGAACTTTCTTACCACAAGTGAGATAGAAAACACTTATCCTTTATTGATTTTGAAAAAAATAGTACAATTGAGTTCATGTTTACAGTTGTTGAGTCTAATTATAGCTTTTTTACTATCAATGTCTCCACATGGTCTTGGAATCCCTATTTATATAAAATCCAAGGGATTCATACAATATTCAAACCAATATGTCTTTTCATAACTAAAACCTAATCATAAATCAACAATTGAAACATAAAAATACATTACAAAATAACATAAATACTATCTCCGCCTTAACAAAAAACTCTTAATTTGAGAAAATAGTATGCAGGTAGCTGTTTAAATTCATAATTGTATCCATTTAATCCTTTTAAAACTTCGCATGTTGATACTTTATATTTATGGCCAATCAAATTAAAACAACCGACGTATTCCTCTTTATCCTCAATTTAAATCCCCTACTGCCATCTGTCACCTTCTAACTAGCTCGTGATGTGCTTTTACAATACCTTTGTTTTGACCTTGCTTAACTTTCAAGCTAATAAACACACCATCATTTAGCACATACTCTAAATCGACGATCGCAATGTATCTATCAAATAAAGCTATGGGACTTTTAATATCCTTTAACGCTAAAGCTGAGTTGGAAATCTATGATTCCCGTGATCCCGCACATATTATCCATCGTGCAATTTGTGTTATGGGAGAATGATGATCGTTGATTATTTTCTTCCCTTTAAAGATCCATCCTCTGACAACTAAGGACATGCAACTTGATCTCGTGATCTTGCCTAAAATAACGACCTTGTAGCTTTGACCATGAGATCACGATGACCATTGATCTCTTCCAGTAGTTTTACTTATCTGATTTTTCCTAAACTTTACACTTGGCACGATCTCGTTATCCCACCCGAATTATACATCCTACAACTTTCTTCGTGGGATAGAAACAACAGTTGATTTCTCCTATCTTTTAACCATTTTTCATCCTTTTGACCGCGCTGAGACTTTACACGCATCATGATCTCATTATCCCGCACATAATATTCATCATGATTTTTTATTTATGAGATAACGATGACTGTCAATCTCTAAAACTATTTAAAAACCATGTGATCGATGACATAAGATAAATTTTGAGCAAATTTTCTGACAGAACACATGATCTACGTCAAAATTCAACATGTGCTAAAAGATTAGCACTTTAGTAGTCTGATCTTTAACGCAACGTCTGCCAAAGTAAGACATGTGTCCCTCTCTCATTATCCCGTGCATAATAAAAAACTTGCAACTTCCTAGGCGAGATTACGAGAGCTGTTGATCTTCTTTGATCTTCGTCCTTAATTTATTTAATCACCGAGTAAAAAGACAAGCATTTCTACCACATGTCATTTTCTCGTTATCTCGCAATAAACTGGTACATAAGGCTGATCTCATCACAGGATTACAAGAGTCATCAATTTTTATCTTGCTTAGTATTTTGCTTTGTTCACTTGGTTTGTCGAATAAACCACTCGCAACTTACTCGACACGACTTCGACCATTCGACTGCTGACTATAGTTAAATAATATATTGAAAGTCCGCCACCTTTTCATATGAACCAATGCACTTGCTTCTATGGATGCATGTTGACCATGCTATCTTCAGTGTCGACCATGGAATCCTTCCTCCTACACATGAAGAATTTGTAGTTACTATTCTTATAGTTGAAACATCATGGTAGCATGAGAAATACTAAGGCAAATATATGATAAAGATATAAAACAAGACTAGAAGGATAAGAATATAAGTTGGAAATTTATGGTATAACAAGATCATTGCTTCTTCCTTCTTTCAGGGATCCATTTTCTCCCTTTGTTGGCGCGCTTCTTTTATACAGTGACATCCTTACCAACATGCATTTCTTGTTTTACATATGGATTTTGACATCCTGGATCACAACCTTATGTTTTCTTGTGAGTGCATATTTTTTTATATATAAGAAACAACTTAGGGAGCTTAATGTGTCTTCCCTCATATTTTATTTTTCTTTTTAATGCCTCCAATATCCATTGTGATATTGCATATTTTATAGTATGATATACCTTCTTACAAGGATTTATTGATTTACATAAGGATTTTCATCTAGAGTTGCAATCTTATGCTTGCTTGAAAGTACATATTATTGAAGGTCTATCACTTAGAGCACATATTGGATTTCTTTCCTTTTATCCTTGCATGGGATCCATTATCTCTTTGTTGTTCATCTCTTTTATACTACGATGTCTTCCCATGTATAGACTAGTTGTCTAGGATCTTACTCCTTCATGAGATTAGCATCCTCCTTTACAATCTCTATTCCTTACTTGGAAGTGCATATCTTGTATACTTGGGTTGACCAGTAAGTAGACATAAGGTGACATCCTCCTTCTTCTCTTTCATCTTTATGGAGTTGCTATTATTTTATGATGGTACATTCTTTCTAGCATGAGATTCTTTGTTTCACGCAAGATCCTAACATCTTTGCTTAATAATCCTTTTCATGCCTCAAAAGGGAATGTCTATCATTTAATAATCATCCTAATCCTTTCATTCCTTTCCTTGATGACTTTCTTACTTTATATGTGATGTCTTTTATAGTGTAACATGTATGTTTTACATTATGGGTTCATCTATGGTTTGCAACTTATTTTTCTTGGAATTGCATATCTATTATGAATTACCTATCATTAAGGGAATATTGTATACTTTACCTTGCCTTCACACTTGTAGGAAAATGTTGTTTGTATATTCTTCTCTTCTCTAAGGATCTACTTTCCTCAGTACAGTGGCATTTGTTTATCATGTGACATTCTTTTCTTATAAAGAATTGTTTGTTTTGATGCAAGATTCTCTCTTATACAAGAGGTGTGCATCCTTGATCACAAGCTCTTATTTATTGGAAAAAAATATGTTCATTATAAACAAATTCCCTTACTTTGGGTTTCAAAGTCTGTCATCCTTCATCAAGAATCCCTATTTCACCTGGTAACAAGAGGGCTAAATGGGTGCAGTCTTGTTCTCCTCCCCATCTTTGTCTTAAAGATGCTATATTTATTCAAGAACTCATCTTGAAGGTAGATGTATTGTAAGCCAAAATGTCTTACTTTCAAGGGTCTCTTCCCATAAGCAAAATATCCTTTCATGATTATCTATTTTCTTAGCCCATAGGAGGAAACACTCTTAGCTAAGTTCATGTCATACATTTTATCTTTAAGGATATCTCATTGTTGTTGGAACTAGGTATCCTTTATTCTCTTCCTTATTACGTCTCCTATGTTGCCATCATAAGGAGGGGAGCATACATACAGCTTCCCTTGTACAATACATACAATTCATTGATCCATAGACTGATCGCCTTTAATAGATTCACAGTGAGATCTCCATAAAGACTAATCCCTGAACACAAATTCACAACAAAATTTCTAAAGGCTAATCCCTAGACATGGATTCATACATAATTTCTACAATAATAATCCTTGGACATGGATTCATACAAAATTTCCATAGGACTAATCCCTAGACATGGATCCACATGGAGACAATGGTTTCCATAAGATTGATCCCCCTAAAAGCCACTTTGTGCACAAAATAATTTCAAGACTCTTTGTGCACAAAAAATGTTCAAGCAACTCCATGCGCAAAACATTTTCAAGCCACTCAATGCGCAAAACAATCTTTAAGTTGCTCCATGTGGAAAATATTTTCAAGCAGCCTTGTGCACAAAAAATTCTCAAGGTAAGAGTTGACTATCAAAACACAATTTGGTAGACTATCAATTCTCTCTCTCTCTCTCTCTCTCTCTCATGGTTATGCTAGCAAGTTAGACCATGGAGTTGGTATCGTCTTTGGTGATGCTCTTGTTCTTCCTATGTGGTCACTTGTGCTCTTGCAATAGCTTTCCAAACACAATAATAGTAGATGAGACATTTTCGATCGAAGTCTCTTTCACTATTTGATTTGGAGTCTTGTTTTTAGTACTAACCCTTTTTCTGTGCTGTGTCTTTTGTCTTTTCATTTTCTTTTTGCTTTGTTTTCATGCCCTTGTGCATGGATGTGGAGTTAAGATCTTTGGTTTGGGGGCTTACCTCCTTAAACTTAGTGATGTCTTATCTCTTTGCAATTCACCTATCATCTCTTTCTCATCATTATTTCTTTCCTCTTTCTCTTCCTTTACCATGAGCATGAGCTTGTCTCATACTCCCACTAAAGTGGGGGCCAAATGTACCATCCTAAAAAGTAAGCACATAATTTGTACTCATTTTGGGACCATTTCTAGCCCACTTTAATGTGTTTCTTATGGTAGGACCTCATATTGCACCCAAATGCATACTTAGTTCATATATATGTCCTCCTCCTTCAATATTGCTTGAAATTGAGGTTGGCTCTAGTTTATATGCATATTTTCCCATTTTCCATCCATTTACATGATTCATCTTCCACCTAAGTCCTTTATATGCTTTGGGATTTTCCCTAATTTCTTGGCAAACTGAGATTTCCAAAACTCCTTCTTGGCACATAACCCTAGGTCCCAGACAAACCTTACCTGGACAAGGTTCACCTAAGTCGGCCTTGTCATAGGGCTTTTCACTTTAGTGGTTTCAGGCTCGATGTGGGGGTGTTTTCTCCTAGGCACTTAACTAAGGTTGACTTGCAAAATCTGAGCCTCGAAATGTGTATAAAAAGAGACCTCTTCCTCTTATTTTGACATCCATTAGACACATGATCATCATACACACACATGTTAGATATTATTATGCATTCAAGACTTTCAAGTGCAAGAAAACATCCATTGAAGGTATTCACTTTCAAGCATTTCAAGTTCTCATGTATGCAAGGCATTTCCTTTCATAGATCTAGCTCTTTTCCCCATTCAAGGACAAGCAAAGGAGTTTGAGACAAAGAAGGAGTTTGACATTTAGAGACAATTGCATCTACATGGTATGATATATTCTATTGTTTAGATCTAATCTCTACTACATGTCAACATTCTTTCAATTACATTTATTTCAATTCAAGGTTGATTCCTATAAAGGGGCTTGACCATGGAAAGCCCCTCCCCCAAACCTTCTTCCCCTTATTTTTGTGTACAAGAATAGATTATCAGAGTTTGGGATTCAGATTTCAGGAGTTTCATAACCAGTGACAGAGCCTTCACAGATTTCATCAGTTTTTGAGCCTCTAAGACATGGTCGACTTTGTTCGACATAGTCCTTTGGATCCAAAATTTCACAGTTAAGAGTTACAAGTCTCAGAGTACCAGATCCATAACCATTTCTAATTTCAACAATTCTATGACAGTCAATTCCAGATCTGAAAGTTCATCCCTCTTCTTCTCATTTCAAGATAAGTTCATTCTTCCTATTGTTTAATCATTTATCATATTTACATATCATTTACATTTTTATCATAAAGGAATCATCAACCCCCCCACATTTGTGTGGATCACGAATTTGCACCCTTACTCTCTTGGTTGTGCTAATCAGATTAATCTTGTGGGGAGTTTGGTATTCCAATGTATGATGAACTTGGTAGTCTACCATTGATCACCATTTTCACTATCACATATACACATCATTTTTTGTCCTCATAGTGGGGAAATATTTTGAATCAAATGTTTGTTTCCCATTATGTAACCTTTTGTGATTGTATCTTTTGATTGTACCCTAGACTAAAGTCATATGTGGCCACTAAATTCTTTCCTCTCCTCAAATTGAATCCATAAAGAAGATGTACTCAATTTGGAGGGGGATATATTATCCCTGTTATGTTTATCATTTTACACACTGTCATGTTTATATAAATTGTGAAGTTTATATAAATTCAAACACCATGATAACCTTGTACACCCTATTTTCATTTATAACTCTTTCTTGGTTCCATGGAGGTTATTTCTGTCACATCCTCATGCAACTATCATAGACCTATACTAAAAATTAGGTTTTGTATGGCTTCATTCTTGTATTGTTACAAGGACACCACTAATTGTAACTCCATGTTCTACCTAATAAATCCTAATTCCAACTAGTGCTTATACGATAGAATCACTAATCTTATATTGGAGAGTTTCATTGGATGATAACACAAAGCATTATAATAGAGCACTTGTATCAATATTAAATAAAAAAATATAACATCATATCAACATCTTAAGCACTCACATCACTTTCTCAATACATTAATATAAGGGCTTGACATGTTATTAAATAAGTCATAAACATTCCTTATGAATGCCATAAATTCCACTAGATTTTTCAACACTAACCTTGGATCAAATACAAGTATAAACAACTACAAGTAAGCAAGTAGGAAAGATCAAATTCGTAGCTAACAAATCCACACAAAAAATAATATATATTTATTAAACAACAAACAAATCCCCATCCTAAAACCAAATATAATCTAATACACATTTATCATAATTGAAAGAATAAAAAATCTAATATTAAATTTATAATTTTGATCATCAAAGATAATATCTATTAAAATATTTATTAGTTGATAGGCTTCCTTTGGGGGGAAACCCTTGGCTAAAAACTGTCTCACGCTCAAAATCATATGTAAGGTTTTGACTTCTACTATTTGTTGTGAAAAAGATATTAAATTATTTTCGTGAATATAAAGTTTTTGTTGAATTTAATGGTTGAATTTCTTATATTTTAAACTTTTTATAGAAATTTTAATATTTTATTATTGAAGACATAAGCTGTTGCAAATTATTATTTGTAAAATATGAATCAATAAATGATACTTTAGCATACATATTTAAAACTTGAAATCATCTTTTTTTTAAATATCACTTTCTCATTAAAAAATGCTTTAAATTTTTATTTAAAAAATACATTTCAATTGATTGTTGTGGAATGTTAGATATAATTATTGAAAATAATCAGGTAACTCTTTTAACCACCATCTAAAGTGTAACAACAACTGATAAATCATATTTCAAATTGTTCAACTATCAATGTACACTTTAGTACAATATTTTTTTTATTAAAGTAAAAAAAATTTAAATTTAAATAGTCTCACCTACACCATTTTCCATCTCATTCACTTGCAAAAGTACTAAATAAACTTATCTTTTAACTATTAAACCAATAACATAACATAATTTTGCTAATAGTGAAAGAAATTTCATAATAATTTAAAAAATAACTTTCTCCATAAAATCAATAGATTTCTACATATAATTGCTTATGTATTTTAAAAGTGTATAAACAATACTACATTTAATATAAAATATTGTACATATTAAATTAATATACCTTATATATATATATATAAACCATTGTACCTCTTTTGCAAGCCTAATAATTATCTACCACAAATAAACAAATATACATCTAAACACTCCTAACCTCTCAATTTATCATATACTTATAAATCCTTAACCCCTCAATCTATCATTAAATTAGCCCCCTCTAATTCTTAATTAATTCCAATCTTGATTAATCCTAAATTTGTAAGGTACAATTTATTTCCCTTCTTATATACTTTCAACGCTAGGTTAATGAAAAGGTAGTCTCGCGTATTCTACTTTTTGCTGTTTAAAGCATGCAAACAAACGGGTGGAAGGCGGTTCACCCCGAAATATTATCAAAATGGATTGTTTGTTTAATAGATAGCTACTGTGTCTCCCCAATTGTTTAAAACTCCTCGTTTTATATTCGGGTATGTCTCTGACCGTCCATTTTGCTTCTGCATTGTTTTTAAATCGATAATTTTTATGTTTGGAAATTTTTAGTTGAGCAAAATAACTGCAGTCTTTAGGGGATGGCATTTAAATTTTCTGCCTTTGTTTTGTGCTTACTAATTCTGCATGGTATGATGCTATTTTCTGCGCTCGCTTCATTAATTAGCATTGGGTGCTTTTGTGATTCAGTTGCAACTGTAATTTAATTTGAAATTCTCTTCTTATAGAGAGGAATGAATGAATGAAGGAATTTTAATGACGTCCACCTAGACCAAACAGTCTATGGACCCTCATCAAAGACCAAGATAGTTTTTCATCTTCTTTTGGATATCAACTCTCTTCTAATGAATCTGTATCAGAAAACCAGCGGTCTTGTGCAGTCTTTCCTCATAAAAAGTTGATGTAGACAGCACTCCTTCAAATTGTCTTCATACTGCTCACCGATATCCTGATAAGCAGCACACTCTAAGATAAAGTGCCATTCTGTTTCAACACACCCTTTACTGCAGAAAATGCATGTTCTTTCTTCCCAAACCTCTTTAGGAACTGTCCATCTACCCATTTCGCACTGCTTTTAGGTGAGGAAGTTTTTCTAGTTGGATAAATGTTTCGCACCACTGATAGTGATATGTGTGAGCTGTTCCCATGTTGCTAAACATTGAAGTTTTGCCATGTAAATGCATTCCAGGGAACCCATTTAGCATAGAAAAGTTTGAATTCATTTTATTAATTATATTTGCTTGAAATTGTCACGAGTTAGGATGTTAGGACGTGTGAATCAATGCTCCATTGTTATTCCTGGATCCTCAAAATATCATGCCTACGAATGTTTGTTTGTGGCCTATGGTTTTCTCTGCATGTGTTATTTTACATCAGCCACTTCTTAACTCTTATTTCTGTTATGAGACTTAAAGACTTGCTCAGTTTCTTTTAAATTTCCTTTTTAATTAGTGATTTGATAACCCTATACCTAACTTTCAAACTAACTGATACCTCTCAATCTGCTACCAAAAACATTGATATGAACTAAAGGAGGACAGTTGCAGTACCGAGAAGAGAGAGGCAATTGATTGCTGCAACTGTACATGTTGAGCACTTTTTGTTTTATTTGTACAGAAGTGTTATAAATAATATGGAAGGAAGTTTCTAGAGGAAGGATAGAAACAACAGGAGCTCGTTATTGGTTTGTTGAACTTCTACTTGGACCAAGGAATAATAGTAGAATGCGGTGGACGTGATGGACTTGCTCACAAGTGGAACGTGTTATGGGAGAGTTGTAGTATATCTTCAATATGGGTTCTGTGGCTAACTAATGAACAGTAGTCGATCCATTGTGGTTGGGATGGTAGTGAAGGAGATTCACCAATTTCCGTGCCAACTATTTGATTGAGGTAACAAGCTTGGTTGTTTAGGCGGAGTCAAGTTGCCAGGTGGAACCATTGTGGATATGTTATATGGTTGTTCGTTCATTTGATTTTCACAAAAGCAATGATCTCAAACATTCTTATCATTTTTTGCATTACCTTGGGATCTTTGTCCGATTGGCTATTATCTGTTCAAGGGTGCCGACACAACCAACAAGGATCTGCTTAAGAGTGCTAGGACTTAATGATTCTTGTGTGGATTCCCATGTAATTTTTTAGTCATTTTGGATGCGATTTGGGATAAAGAAAGAGGATATACCAAGGTTTTGCAGCCTATGATCTAAAAACAAAACCTCTGGGCAAGTATATATGAAAACATCTCATTCACAATATAAACCAAGACGCTAATTCACTTAACTAGTTTTCAAGAAATGAAAATTTTGGTCTTTATCTTTTATAATTGCATTGGAAAAAAGATAGTGCAACAGTTCGAAGAGGCCAGCTTCTCAAGGTCATAGCTCTCTTAATAATTTAAATGTGATCAAATAACTATAATTATCTTGAAGAATATTTTCTGATGTGCAAGAATCCAAATTGGCACATAACCAGTATATGATCAATGTTTCAGAATTAGAATCGGCACAGAAATCTCTTTGGTTCAATCCTGAATGCCATGAGTTCAATTCTGACTTGCTGCAGATTTGAAACTCTGACGCAGATATGAACTAGCGAAAAATAGACTTTTGAACTTGTTCACTCTAACCTCTAATGTCCAATAAGATTGTAAGAATTACAGTGTCTGAAGACACCTTTGGGAATCTGCTGGATATCTAAGGTCAAGTTTTCCTGGGTCAAATCTTGGATAGGATGACTTCATGATTTAAAGTGAATAGTTGAAGACAACATTCACTAACATGCAATTGGCCTATACGTAGATGGGATTCTTTGTCCCTTTTAGAAAATTGAAATATGGTATGATGATTTTCCTTTGTGATTGGCAACTCTTGCATTATCCTCTATTTACTAATGGCACATTTAATTTCTTTCAATACCAAGACATAACAACATGTCACACAAATGTGTACCAAGTCAGCTCACAACATCCAGTCGAAAATGTTAGGAAAATTGGAATTTGAATTTGACTATTGAGTTTTGGGCTCATTCCTATGTGCTGTGCGATTGATCTTGAGTGGGATGGAAATGAACCTCAGGATAGAAATGATAATTTTGAGATAGGGAGTGAATGAGTGGATGTAGGTGCAAATATGGGTGTAATAATGAGTAGCAAATGACAAATGCATAGAAAAGTGTAAGTGGGAGGAAAAAGGAATATATAGGAATTGAGGCATGAGCCAAACTAAGCACGAGTGTGCCACTTGCTGGGATTAGGTGTCATTAACTTTTTAAAATCCTAATGTCTTATTTATTACTTATTAATATTATATTATTTATGTGCCCACATATTTGGGCGTCCTACTTGAGATGGCACTATGTGTAACTTGTAGTATGTGTTTGAAATTTGTAAGTATCCCTTAGAGTCATGGAAGTTGCTAAATGAAACTATGACAAATTGTAATGTGTGCAAGGGTTTCCAAGATAGAAAGAGCAGGAAGAGAGGAAGCTAAATGCAGACTGGAAAAGAATTAAAAAGTATTTTTTACTTAAGATTCTCATGAGAATGTTTCCAAAAATGCAGATAATACCAAAATGGAGTGCCCAAGTTGGGAAAGGAAGTTTCCATTTAATGTTTTGTTACCTCGCTTTAATTTTGAGCATTTGGATTTTGTGCATGTCTTGGGTCCATAGTTTTCAGTACATGGTTGTAGAAACTACTTGTGGTTTTGGTCTTGGCTATATATCTGACACTTGAGATGAAGGTTTTAGAGACAATTTGTATTTGTAGGAAGGTCATGCTATCAGAATTCTCTATAAATTGTTGATGCATGTGCAAAGGAGTAATCCTGTGAAGGGTGCCTTAATAACATGTAACTATGTTGGTTTCCTGAATAATAATACATTGAAAGACCTTTGCTGCTAGTTTTTTTTTCTCAAATAGGTTTTCCTAGGATAGATATTGTACTTGTCACTGACGTTTTAATTTGTTGCATGTTATTTGCAAGTGTTATATTCTCTTCTTAAATTGCTTTTGGTCATATTTTTCATTCACTATCTAGCTTCCTTTCACCACTTGTGGACATGTAATTGTATTTGAGATATCACACCAACATGGGCACAAAACTAAATGGGAAATGGTACGGGTATGCTAATTTACCATTACATATTCCCCCTAATCAATGTGCATGGGAATCTAACATGAGCATGCATTTCAAAGTATTTGAACATTCATAATTAGCATGAAAAACAAATTTAGACACCCATAAAAAGAATATAGGATGTGTGGAGTAACATATCATTCTCGGATTCTTCTTGTACGCTCCTTGGCATAAGCACTTCATCAAAACCTACAAAACAAAAACAAGATATGCAATGAATAACATTTGCTACACAAGTGAAGTAGGCACCAATAGCAAGTTGTTTTATTTGTCTACAAAAATGAAAAGAAGAGAGGAGGGAGATGAGTTACATTATTTTACATGTATGGAAAGTGATACAATAGTACTCTATGTGATGTGACAATGTGATATGGCAGGCATGATGCAATCATGTTATAGTGTGAAAAGCACACAGGAAATACTGAGGAGGGGGAGTGCATTATTTTTAAACTTTTAAACACATGAAACTACAAAAAAGAGAGAGAATAGAGAGAGCAAGCATCAACAAGGAGAGCACCAAATTTCACGTGGAAAACCCTTTCAGGTAAAAACTACGTCAAATCAATAGCTTTCATTAAACAAATAGGCACCAACCCAGATTACATAAGTGAGCACCAACTCATAGAGAGCACCAACCCTCCTCAAAGCACCAACTTCAGTTTTCACACAAACTCAAAATGCACTGAAACCTGAAACAGTTCTTGACCACTTGTAACCAGCACGTTGAAAAGGACAATAAAAAATTATCCTGTGCCAAAGTGAAGATAGCAAATAACAGTAGAATTTTTTTGATAAGCTCAATGCATAGCCTCCATGCTCGACTCCATCACACATATATGTAAAAAGAAAGATCGGCTGAAGTATCTATATATTCCTTCAAAATTCAAAGCCAGTTCTTAAATGCTGAAAAATGTTGCACAGCTGTTGTTAGGAATAAGCCACCGCACTCACAGTCAAGTGACATTAAGTTTGGGCCTAACTTGTGCTAAATGTTGGTATGGTTTGGTTGTCAATCATAAATTCTCAATAGCAATCTTGAGATAATCACACGTGCAAAATAGTACCCTGGGATTATTTGTAATAACCACATCCAGTTGAGTTATGAGCGACTGCTTCTCCATTGCAAGGAGTAAACAATATTTCATTACATACAAAGCTGTATGCTTTTCATATTATATGCAAACTAGAACTTTCAAGTGAAAAGACTGGACTCTGTAACTAATGCTTTGTGATGTTCAACACTTTTTTTTTGTGCAGCATTTCTTCTTGGCACATTAGAAAACTATCTTGGTTTAATGGACACTCTTTTTGCATTTATGTGCAGGTGGTCCATTTAATGATATGGCTTCATCTCCATCATCTCTTCATAGGTTCTATCAGACTAATGTTTTAGCGAAAAGTTCAAAGGAGTCTTTTCTCACTGGCAATAAAATATATAGAAATACAGCTTTAAATTGCTGGAAATGTGTCAGGGGTAAGCCTTGGCCTAAGTATCGATTTCATAACTTTACAGTTTGTGAGAGAAATGACAGACATGAGATCGAATGCAAAGATAATTTTTTCCCCCAAACCATAGCTTACAATATGCCAAATCGGAGTAAAAAACGTGGTGGGTACCAAAGGAAGGCATTTTTTTATAGAGTTCTTGACCAACAAAAAGTGAACATACAAATGCAGACTCACATTTTTGCAGATGAAGCAAATAATCTTCTAAGCAGATGGAACAGAAAAAAGGCATTTCTACAGGTTTGGATGACCATTAAAAGTACAAAGGCATGGCTATTAGATCTACAAAATAATGTGAATTGTAAGATCAGCCCAAAAATCACAGCGGCAGCGGTCTTCCTATCATGGATTCTTTTGTTTAATCTGCCTGCTTATGCTACTGATGCACTGAAGACATGTACTTGTTTGTTAAAAGAGTGCAGGTATTATACTGCCCTATAGATCTTTGAAGATAAGCCCCTTGTCTCATAATAATGTTTTTGAAGCCAATCTTTCGTATTTCTAAACAGTTTCCATTTCAAACATTTGTTTTTAGGTATGTTTGCTCTGTATACATGTATGTCTATGTGTGCGTGTATTTGTGTTTTCTTATATAATCTATGTTGGAAATAAAAACGATGACACATTTTAATGAGTTAGACAACACCATATGCATTTGTAGTAATAAAGACCACATTTCAAATGTGGATCTGTTCAAAGAGTGTTCCTTTACATTGAATAAGAAATAAATCACTGCAAGATACAAGTCAGTAAATTATTTCAACTGGACATAAATCAATGCTGATATGCTTGTGGTTTTCTTCCAAGCAATAAATAAAACTTGTTATTCTTTTTTTTGCAGTCAAAATCATCATTTTACCATATAGGAAAAGAGTACATCAAGATGTAAAGAATTTAAAATCCCCAAAATAGGGAAAAGACAATGCTCTGATACCAAGTTAGATATCTAAAACTGCTCATAATAGTGCTTTGATACCACAACAAAAATACAAATACAGAGATTGCAAGTCTGTTTTCCAATCACTGGCAATGTACAACAGAATACCAAATAAAAATGGAGACACAAACGCACAACTGGAGACATGCAATTTTCTTTGTTGCTTTCTATCGAAACACAAATAAAAACTATTACAAAACAAGCTGATAAGTGATAACAAAGTACTGATTACAAATAAACTTGTAGCGATCTGGAGCTGCTCCCAACAAAGTCTAGAGCTTCTTAGAGCTCTCTCTAACTGTGCTTGTAGCAATCACTGCTCTCTGCACAAATTCACAAACATAGCTACTGGTGCAATATTCTTCTTGCTCAGAACTGCTGCTCAACATTCCAAAAACATATTGACTGCTGGAAAACATTCCCTTTTATCTCTTGCTGTTCGCACAAAAATTCCCCTTCAAATTCAAAATTCAAATCCACCTACTACCATTAATTTCACTCACAATCTACTGCTGCATGTCTGGAGCAAATTGGGGAATGAAATCCCAATGCAATCTTCCAGCTGCTCAGTGCTGGCTGCTCGTAACAGGTATGTGGCAACGGTAGGAGGCCCAAGGTAATAATTTTAAACTTAAAATTCCAACACTCCCCATTTGTCTTGAGCCGACAAAGATGATTATTCTTGATCCAAATCAATTATGCCCGAATTTCTCCTTAGGTGCTCAAACCTATCCTTGCTCAATCACTATCCGTGAAACCAAACAACCTAAAACTATTTGGTGCAGTATACAAAATGCCATATCTTTTTCTGCCATTCACATACCTCAGGATTCTCTTACTCGCTTGCCAATGTGACTTCTTTGTAGTCTCCATAAATTTGGAAATCAGACTTATTGCATGCATTATATCGGGCCTAGTTGCTGTTAAATACACCAAACTTCCTACCAAACATTTTTACATTATTGGATTCACATTGTTGCTGCAATCTTCCTTACTCAATTTTAGACCTATGGTTGTTGGTGTTGGTACAGGCTTGTTGTTATGCATGATTGTATGGTGATTGTGAGAGATAAATATTCCATCATGCATTTGTTTTACTTCTATGCCTAGAAATACCCAAGAGACCTAAACCTTTCATCTCAAATTCTCTTTTCATGGCCTCTTTGAAATCAACAATGAGGAAATCATCCCCAATTAAAACTAAATCATCTATATACAAGACAACAATCAATATCTTACCATCAACTACCTTGATGTAAAGAGTAGGATCACCATTGCTTTTGCTAAAGCTACTGCTCAACAAATATGAGTCAATCTTGTTGTACCATGCTCGTGGAGCTTGCTTTAGCCCATAAAGAGCCTTCTTCAGCCGATACACCTTGCTTTCTTGACCCAGAACTTCATAACCAGGTCGCTGCTCCACATACACTTCTTTCAACACTCCATTCAAGAAGGCGGACTTTGTAATGTCCCCATTTTTAGCAGGACCAGTGCCAGATCATTATTGCGACCTTCGTGGTCTGTTGAGGTGATTAGGTCTTTTGGTGTGTACTTACTATTTATAGTAAGTCACAGTATGGGTTTGACAGGACATTGGAGCAGTGTTGACAGTGTCAAATATGGTGTCTGTGACAGGATATCTAGATTGATGGACTTACTATTTATAGTAAGTCACCAATTGGCCAGTTACTATTTTTAGATGACACCTAGGCACGCAGGTTCAGTTGATGTTCTTGGTTCTTGATGATTGGAGCTATTTGCGTATGATTATTTGATTAAGTTTACTTCATTAAATAATCATTATTTGCCTAAGTCAATGATTAATTATATGAGCTCATTAAAGGTTGTATTATATTAATTTATATTGGAGTTATGAGCTTATATTATGAAGTATGCATTTAAGTGAAAAGTGTCACCTTGAAGCCACTATTTTCGAGCCTTCTTGAAGAAGCTTTGGGGCATTATATAAAGGGTTTGAATTCTTGAAGGATGCATTCATTTATCATTTAATCATTTTGACTTCTTATGGAATTTGATGAAGTTTTCGAACGAAGGATTTGGGAATGGAATTCTGCTTACAAGGAATTGGAAATTTCTTGTTTGGTTCTGCACTTTGAATCAGCGATGAATGTTGATGAATTTTGAGTATTTCAATTTATTTCTACGATCGAGTGAGCCTGTACAAGCTGGAAAAGAATTGAATGGTTGTTTGATGCTACAACACGTGGAATGGTTATCATTTTGAAGGAAGATTGCACGTTTTGGAAATGGCGTATGTTTTGATCCGCCACCCTTCTTCCCAGCCGTGGCCTTGCTTCAACGTCACCCAGGTTAGGAGAAGCCGCAATCTAGAGGAGTTACGACTCCTTGCTCGCAGCCGCCTTGTCATTAAATAGCATGCGGCCAGAATGAAGATTTGATAAGGATCGAACAAGTTTTTAAAAAAAAAGAATAAATGTTTATCCATTGGTTCATAATTCTATTAAGTTTGTCGAGATGGCATTTCCTTGAACATTAAATGTATATCATAGCAATAGGTGAAAGTGTTATGTTGAATCAGGATTTGTCTATTTCCATGCACTGTCTTTTAATTTCGGATATATGTTAGAGATTCATAAGCATATGTTTTGAAAATGCAATTCTAAAATTTAAACCACAGTCCAGAAAGTTTGCCTGTGAAGTGTTTGACAAATTGTCAAAACATTTAAATTGTAACAATTTAGCGACAGAGCTAGGCAGGCTCTTTACAAACTTCATGTCCATTTGAAATACTTTCCACTTGGGTTTCTATTGCTATGATTGTCCTTGCAGTTGGAGCATATGTCTCATCATAATCTCTCTCAAATTGTTGTTTGTACCTTTTGACAACCAATCTTGGCTTATGGCTCTCTATTCTGCCTTTGGCATTGCATTTGGTTTTATAGACCCATTTTACCCCAACAACATGCTTGCTAGGAAGCAGATCAATCAGCTCCCATGTCCTATTCCTCTCTATTGCATCTATCTCCTCATCCATTTCCCCACACCGTTTTTCCTCTTTCACATCATCCTCAATAAATCTGATCACAGTAAGAGAAGAATGTAAAATTTATATTTTCATCAAAATCTTTATCATACCTTTTGTTTTGGTAGATTTCCTTTAAACTCTTAGTCTTTCTTGGCATTACAGACGTGAGAGTGGGGTCTGAACTCTCACTACTGCTGCTGCTCTATTGTTTAGACCGTGTCCGTAACTGTTCGGAAGCTCTATTCATTATCTGTACACCAATTTGGAGTTGTTTGGAGCTCTCTGGAGCCTCTCTGGCTTTTTGCGGATGCTTGCCTTTCTACCTATTTGCATTAGGAGCTGTCTGTCAAACTCCATATCTGCTACAACATCTTCTTGCTTCTCTTCATACTCTTCTTCATCATCAAAATGCACTCTACTTGAAGTAGTTGAAGAGGTGTCCATCAAGCCATCCCATGACTCATTCTCAATGAACTCGACATCTATACTAGTGATGATCTTCTTTGTGACTGGGTTATACAACCTATATGCCTTGGACTCAGGACTGTAGCCTGTAAAAATGCACTTCTCACCCTTGTCATCCAATTTTTGCCTCTTCTCCTTTGGCACACAAAAATGTCACACAACTGAACACTCTCAAATGTTCAATCGTCCACTTGCGTTTGGTCCATGCTTCCCGTGGAATCTTATCACAGACCGCTTTTATTGGACTTCTATCTATCAAATAAATTTTTGTTTCTACAACCTCACCCCAATATTCATTTGAGAGTCCCTTTTATTGTAGCATGCTCCTTGCCATCTCCACAATGGTCCTATTCTTCCTCTTAGCCACTCCATTTTGTTGCGGAGTATGGCTTGCTATTAGGTCCTTTATGCCAATTTTCTTGCAAAAATTCACAAACTCATTAGAGGTATGCTCTCCCCCTCTATTTGACCTTAGAACCTTGATGTAGTATCCACTTTCTTATTCAACCTGGGCCTTAAACTATAAAGACTTATCAAATGTTTCAGATTTATGCTTCAATAAATAAACCCATGCCTTGTGGCTAAAATCATTGATGGTCATAAAATACGGCTTTCTTTATTGAAGCATAAATTTGAAGCACTTGATAAGTTTTTATCATTTAAAGCCTAGGCTGAATAAGGACACTATATCAAGGTCCCAAGGTTAGATAGAGGGGGAGAGTATACATCTTAAGAGTTTGCATAAATTTAAAGCATTTGATAAGTTTTTATTGTTTAAGGTCCAAGTTGAATAAGAAAGTGGACACTATATCAAGGTCCTAAGGTTAGATAGAGGGGGAGAATATACCTCGCAAGAGTTTGTCAATTTTTGCAAGAAAAATGGCATAAAGGTTCTAATAGCAAGCTGTACTCTACTACCAAATGGAGTGGCTGAGAGGAAGAATAGGACCATCGCGGAGATGGCAAGGAGCACGCTAAAAGCAATGGGACTCTCAAATGGATATTGGGGTGAGGCTATAGCAACAACAATTTATGTGATAAATAGAAGTCCAACAAAGGCGGTCCATGATAAGATTCCATAAGAAGCATGGACAAAATAAAAGTGGATGGTCGAACATTTGAGAGTGTTCGGTTGTATCGCATATGCTCGTGTGCCAAAGGAGAAGAGCCAAAAACTGGATAACAAGGGCGAGAAGTGCATTTTTATGGGCTATAGTCCGAAGTCCAAGGCATATAGGTTGTATGACCAGGTCACCAAGAAGATCATCACTTGTAGATATGTTGAGTTCATTGAGAATGAGTCATGGGATGGCTTGGTCGACACCTCTTCAAGTACTTCAAATAGAGTGCCCATTGATAATGATGAAGAAGAGTATGAAGAACATCAAGAAGATGTTGCAGAAGATATGGAGTTTGACAAACAGCTCCAGAGAGCTCTGGATTTAGAGAGACAACTTCAGACAACTCTTGATGCAAATAGGCAGAAAAGAAAGCAGCCTTAAACAGCCAGAGAATCAGCTCCAGAGAGCTCTGGATCGGTGCATAGACAATGAATAGAGGTTTTGGACAGCTGCAGACAAGGCCCATACAAAAAAAATTAATACCCAGAAAAAAATGCCTACACTCACAAGGATTTAGGGCCAAATGACTTTGATATCAAGTTAGAAATCCAAAACTGCTCACAATAGTGCTCTGATACCACAACAAGAACACAAATACAAAGATTGCAACTATGTTTGCCAATCACTAACAATGCACAGTGGAATACCAAAGACACAAACGTACAATTGGAGAGCAACTTCCTTTGTTGCTTTCTATTGAATCACAAATAAAAACTATTACAAAATAAACGGATTACAAATTGAGAAATAAACTATTGACTGCAAAGCATTGATTACAAACTTGTAATGATTTGGATTTGTACCCAACAAATTTTGGAGCTTCTCAGAGCTCTCTTTAACAACTTCTTGTTTGAAGCTACAAAGTGCAATCACTACTCTCTGCACAAACTCACAAACACAACCACTATTGCAATATTCTTCTTCCTTAGAATTGTTCTTCAAAACATTCCAAAATCTTACTGACAGCTGGAAAACATTCTTCCTTATTGTCTCTTGCTGTTCACACAAAAATTATCCCTCAAATTCACCTACTAGCATTAACTTCATAGGCAATCTACTGCTGCACGTCAGGAGCAAATTGGGGGATGAAATCCCAATGCAACCTTCTAGCTGCTCACTGCTGGCTGCTCCTAACAAGTAGGTGGCAACGACAGGAGGCTCAGGCCAATAATTTAAAATTTAAAATTCCAACACAATATGCATGGATTATCTCATTGTTCATCATCATAAGTCAAATTCTTCTACTTAAAAAAACTTTGTTGTGATTAACTGAAATACCCCCCTAGGATATTTTCTCCAGATTTTTTAACCAAATGGTCCACAAAAAAATTAACAATAATTTGCATGCAACTGGTTTCAATTAATCCAACAAATTATTCTGAATATCATAAATATGAGACTAGATTCTAAAATGAAATATGAATATTGCATTTAAATCTTCAGAATGGCAACAACAAAATATCCAATCGTAGCCACTGAACTTACAGTCAGATTGGATAGCCAAAGTATGAATTTAAAGCACAAGTGAGACACCTGAGTGATATCTCCAACAGACAATGTGTTTCCATCCACTGCCTCCAAGCTTGAGTGTTTCTGTCCTCAAACCTACTGAAAAACAAAGCTTCCCAGACCCAGAATTCTCCAAGAGAAACCAAACATAAAACCAAGCATGATCCAAAATGAAGCCCAAGCTCCCTTTTTATAAACCTCCATGAAGGTTCCAGAAGACTCTTGAAATCCCCTTTATTTGTCTTTATTACATTTTTCCCTTTTTAATTTAAAATTGAACTTGGAGGGAAAATAATTATAAAGTGACTTTTATTAATTTTTTCATTAGGATCCATTTAAATCACTTTTATACTTTATTAAATAATTAAACTAAGTTGTCATTTAATTTGATATAATTTGACAATTTAAAATTTAATTATTTAATTCACTTCTAACGTCCCAAAAGGGGGCATTACAATCCTGCCTTCCTAGAGATTGTTTGCCCTCAAACAATCTGCATTTGCATGATGAAATCAAATGCCTGGATCCCATATCAACCTCAAGAATGTTGCTCTGCCAATCCCCTGCGCTACTCTAATATAAATAGCACCATGCCTGGAATTGTGAAGCCACTCATAAAAAAACACTGAAGTAATGCACCAAACATGCTAATGCCAGGATCCCAAATTATCATGCTATCATAATTGTCAAATATAAGGAGATAGTAGTATCTCAAGGAGCTATTAACACTAAGAAACTCTCCAACTACCAATGATCTCCCATGAAGGTGCTTAACATTTATCATAGGCACAATAAAGTATATCAGCCCATTTGGAGCTTCTAGTGTAAAGATCAAACTGTTCAAAGGGTGAGATCAACACCAACAGTGCAAAGGAACTAGTACAACAGTAATCAATCTGAAATGCCTTCGAATACATAGGAATCATGAGTGAGGAAGTAGCTGGAAAACCATCTTCTTTGATCAACTCACACCTACCATCCACACTCAACCAGGAACTATTCATCTGTTGAACCGAAATATCCATCTAGCTCACCTATAGATCAAAATATGAACTCATGTGTAGGCTGATCGGTACGTGGGCAGCAGTACTAACTCTAGAAATTAATCTAGTATTTCAATCCTATGACCAAACCTCATCACTAGGAACTGCACCTGGGTCCCAAATCTTGCAATCAATCCCATCCTCATCACTGAAATCAGAAGTATCTTCCTCGTCTAGCTCAAAAAGTGGATTATCAAATGTCCAATCAACACTCAACACCCAAATAGAATTATCCACAATCTAAAAAGAATTCCCTCTTTCCAACTTAGGCCCAGTATCCCGCTGCCATAATTCGGAAAATGCCAATTTAGGACACTGCTCTAAGTGAAAGACTTCTTGAATCTGGTCAAACTCATCAATCACTTATTTGACTTCCTCTGTCATTTCTTTGTTTCCTTGCTCCCTTGACTGCTCATTGACAATAAGCTGATTTTCTGCTTCTAGAAGAGCTATTTGTGTACCCTCCAATGTGTCCTTAGTATATTTAAGCTCCATGATGAGCTTATTGACTTCATTAGCATAAAATTCAGCACCCTTTAAGATGTGATCTCTATCCGAAAGTAAATGCAAATAATCTGATTTTAGTTACCCCAAAGCTTCTTTGACAACTTGTAAATCAGCAAGATAAGATTTACCTTCCATCCCCTTTTGTTTCCCCTCAAACTGAATCTTCCAATAGAGGTCTTCTATGTTCTTGTGAATGTCATCAAAATGTACTAAGGCTTCAATAATTATATCATTAGTGACTTTCAACTAGCTCCTCAAATTATTTGATTCAAATGGCGTCTCACCAAAGTCAACCTCATGTAATGAATTTTCTGATGTGTCCCCAAGATCATGCCATGCTAAAGATCTTTGATCAAACTCATCAAAGTGACTTGGGCTGCCACACAATAAAATTTCTGATTCGTCTTCACCTTCTTGTGATTCTTTATTGTCAAACCTTACATCAACATGCTGTATGCCAATGGGACTCATGAATACTTCTTGTGTAGATGCTTTATATGTTTCTTCTTTATTGGGTTGGTCTGATTGCATGGTTAAAGCTACTGTTATGACATCATGTTCAAGGGATTCTTTGTCATAAGAAGATACATGTTCTTTATCAACAATTGCACAAGAAGTTTCAATGCATTCTTCATGAAGAAAAGGATGGACAAAAACATGCTTACTCCAAGATTCATCAGGAGAACTCATGTCACTACAGGATTTATCTATGTTGATCTCAAGATCACTAACAAAAAGCTTAGAGTACTTCTCACCTGAAACAATTTGTTCTTCATTCTCTTTCCTAATTGGCCCATCTTCTTTAGCTGATTCATCATCCTCACTAACCCCACAATTGTGACCAAGTCTTCTGACATGTGAAACAAATGTGCTCTCTTCTCATTTGGTTCTTACTCTTTTTGCAAGATCGTGCAACTTGTAAGCCCATTGAGTTTAGTTCATTTTCCGTCACGTGCTCCGTGAACGTTTCAATTTTACGCTGAACCAATCTTTTGGAGAACTCATAAGCAATAGGTGATATAGCTCATTCCTTCCTCCATATGGCCAACAAATCTGATTGCAACCGCTTGCAAATGTCATCATCCTCATCTAAGATTAAGGACATAATGGTTTGCATACAAGCTCTCATTGTCTGGATGTTTCTTCTTGATTTCTATTAAAAAGCATTGAAACATTGGAAGAATCATTTTTTCACATTTGAGATCCAACATGCTGATAAATGGCTTAGCTCTTGCCATAATTTCTAGAATCTTAGCCCTCTTATCAAAGGTGGGGGCATTGACATCATGTAGCCCATGTAGACTCCCCACAATCAGTTGTAGAATCTTCTTTAATATGTCATCATTATAGGGTGCTACAGGAGGTGTTATTCTTATAATCTCACTGAAACACGAAGCAACTGCAAGTCTTACCTCTTTACATGGATGTTTCGATAACCTGTGCTGGACCAAAGCGAACATAGAGGGTTGCAAATCCCAATTTAGAAGCCTCCAATCAGACTGGTCAACTTTAGACAAATATAAATCTAATTCCTCCAACTTAGAGAGAACACCATCTAGAAAATTCATGGACTCTATAATCCAATCAGATATTGCCAATTCCCTATTTTCTTTTCTTTCTGCAAGTCTCTTAGCTGAACACCATTAAACGTATCATTGAATTCTTTTGAAAAAAGAACACTTTCAAGATCTTCCATTGTCTTCATTTTGATTTCTAAGATAAAACTTGTGAATTCACAAATTCTGATGCACCCTCTGAAAACCATTGTAAGATGATAGCCCTGTTTGCTATTTAAAAAAATAAACTTTTTCCACACCCACAGTAGTTATAGAAGATAACAGAATTAAAACTTGATACAATTCTGATTATGAAAGGGACCTTTACTCATTTCATTGTGCTCTGGTGTTTACGTTACCAATCTTGGGAGGTTTTTAATAATGCAAAAGTATCAATTAAATGCTCTGTAGCCTGCCTTGGTACTGATTATTGAAAGGAATACGAAAATGAGTCTAACCTTGCTCAATTCGAGTAACCGATTCCTCCCTGAAAATTCTGCAGGCGATTCGATATAAAGATATCTTTTTCTCTGCCACCCAGCCAATAAGATGTAGGATGTGATGGAACTACAAAACTATAATAACTCTGTTCATACGCAGCACTCCAAATCCGTCCCAATTCTTACACCTTAATTTGAAATCAGACCCTACTGTAATATACCACCCCAGATCTGACCCAAATTTTTATATATAAGAATCTCATACCACTGTAATATCCAAAATAGTTGACTCCCAAGTTTTTCACACTTTTCTATTCTCTTTCAAAGACATGGGCATTATATCAAACAGTTTGTTTAGTTACTAGAATTGAAGTCTCTGCTAGAAGAATTTTTTTTACAGAGAATAAGAAATGTATAGGCTGAATAATTTTTTGCACTAACTGTTGGGTCCCTAACTAAATTCATGCTCAATGCCCCTCAAAACTTCCCCAATTTATAATTAGACATTTGGACAAACACTTGTCTGTAATAACCTTCATGAATGTTCACCTAGAGTTTACTTGAACAATTTGTCAAACACTTATATTGTAGTAGCCTTCAATCATTAACTTCTGCTCATCTGTACATTCTGGGCATGCACTAATAATGCAGAGACATTATTGGAAACAAGAAGTGGATGTATTCAATTCTGTGCACTTGGCATCGTGTCTGTGTAGTTTGGTGAATATGCTTCCCCAATTGAGCTGCTCTGTTACCAGTGAGACTATACTGTGCCAACCATGTTCCAGTCCCACTCTGCTGCGTCTAGACACAATGTTATTGTTTTTGGCACTTGCGGCTATTATCATATAAGTATAGGACAAGCAAGAAGGTACTCACACAACCATGAGTCTTCAGTCGTAACCCACTCAATTGCAATGATGGAATGCTCAGCTTTCACGCCCAGAAATAACTACTGAACATTGCCAAATTATACATGGACTGCGCCAAAGATGGTAACCTCCACAATAATCTTAAAGAAGCTTGCTACAGTAAGGAAATGGACTTTGCATCAAGTCACGACCTCAAGAAAGGAACCGGGCATGGAACAACTGATTAAAGATAATCCACGGAAGGAATTAAAGCCTTCGATAGCATTCAGATATTGGGACGGGTAGACTATAGTCTCCAGTGCAGTTATTTCCACCAATCAATGTACAAAGATCGATCTTTATTCTTTTTTTAAACTCCACGACAATAATATACTGAACGCTTGGGCCAAACATTATCCTCAACGGTGATGTTTGAATAAAAACATTAATCTTTCAAACATTTATTAGACGCCAGAACTATATATCTCCAACGCTACGGGAAAGCCTTCTTCCTTCGAAGTGTAACTTCTCCAGCCAATAGAAAAACAACTTCTTGAATATTTTGCCCAAAACTATATAAATTCCCAAGTATCGATTTGAATATTGGATTGCTATGCTCGGGTTGTTGCTCATATATTAAATTCAGTAACTTTCACGCCAATAAATATTTGTATGTCATGCGACCAACATTAGAGAAATCTCCTAACCTCAATCGGGTCCCGCAAAATGGTATTATATTAAACCTTCATTTATTATAATATTTTTCAAAGTCTTCTGGCCATGGCATCATAAAATAAGTAGTCAAATAACCTTTGAAGTCATTAATCGCTCAGAATAAAAATGCCTCTTCAATTACCCCTGATCCAATACCAACGCTTTTAACATGTATTTTTAGGATTATATAGTTGATTTGCCAGAATTACTTCTCTTGCACGACTCAGAAATCCACAAAAGATGCTGTTCAATTGATATTCAAAAAAATAAGCAAATATTTTACCACTGACTCCTCCAAAAATATGGAGTATTTCAGAAGATAATAATCTTATTCCCAAATAGCAAATGAATTCAAACACCTTTATTTCTAAAACAGATTTCAAACCTTACAATTTGGCACTAGTGTGAACTTTTGAAACCTCACAAGCTGTGGCAGGAGAATCAGCCCTGATACCACTGAAATATCCCCCTAAGATATTTTCTCCAGATTTTTTAACTAAATGATCCACAAATTTTTTAACAATAATTTGCATGCAACTGGTTTCAATTAATCCAATCAATTATTCTGAATATCATAAATATCAGACTAGATTCTAAAATGCAATATGAATATTACATTTAAATCTTTAGAAGGGAAATAACAAAATATCCAATCGTAGCCACAAAACTTACAATTAGATTGGATAGCCAAAGTATGAATTTGAAGCACAAGTGAGACAACTAAGTGATATCTTCAACAAACAATGGGTTTCCGTCCCCTGTCTCCAAGCTCAAGGGTTTCTGTCTTCAAACTTGCTGAAAGCCAAAGCTTCCTAGAATTCTCCAAGAGAAACCAAATATAAAATCAAGCATGATCCAAAATGAAGCCCAAGCTGCCTTTTTATAAACCTCCGATGAAGGTTCCAGAAGACTCTTGAAATTCCCTTTAGTTGTCTTTATATTTTTCCCCTTATAATTTAAAATTGAACTTGGAGGGAAAATAATTATAAAGTGACTTTTATTAATTATTTCACTAGGCTCCATTTAAGTCACTTTAATACTTTATTAAATAATTAAACTAAGTTGTCATTTAATTTGATATAATTTGACAACTTAAAATTTAATTATTTAATTGACCCCTAATGTCCCAAAAAGGGGACATTACATTAACATTGCCTTTTATAGAGAGAGGTACTTCTCATTTTAAGTCTTTATGACATGACTTAACTTAAAACTTATTCAAGACAGAGAGAAGATACTGATTTTTTTTAGATCGTTGATAGAGCATAGCTTTTTAATGTTGGATATGGCTAGGAATGTAGATCATCAATGCATCACAGGTTCTGAATGTTGAAATGGTTGGAACTCAAACTTTGAAAATACTGAGACCTCATTTTTCTGTGATAATCAAGCCTTTAAAGAGCCAATGCAATTGGAACTGTGTCCAATTTTTTTTGATAAAGCTAATTTTAAACTTGTGTAGGATTGTTGAATACTCTCGCTATTGCTCAGAGAAGAAGCGTCAAAGAAGAGGGAAAGTTTTCGTATTCAGTGGGTCAAATTTAGCAAGGGATATTACTGTGGTATCAAAGCATTGCATGTATGCCAACTGTTTGAGTTAATGTGTTGAGTGAAAGTACAAGTTGGGGTTAGAACCTGTAGGGGTTCTTACATAGCCAATATTGAATACAGTGGATTGTACTAAGTGACGAAGCTGACTTGCAGAAAGTAGAAGCTTAGCAGTGCTAGAGATATAGTGGGAGTGCAGAGTCGACATAGGGAATGAAATATTTGGGAGTTTTAGGAATTGTGTGAACTGGATTGGGAATATTTTAAAAAGCTTCTCATGATTGATCGACAAAATATCTCAACTGGAAAAAGTGTGTTAACAAGAATATCTTGTCAATGTGAAGTCATTTCTCTCAGTCAGCTATTGGGATGTCTTAACAGTCGTTGTTCATGATCGTGGAAGTCATGAATAGCAAAGGAAAATAGATTGAGGCAAGGCTTTGGTGTTGTGTTCTATCTGGAAACTACCCGTCACATGGGGAGGTTATATCTGTAGACAATTCCATTTTTTTTTAAAATTGTGAGTTGGCTAGTGGAGTCGACCTTTTAGTAACTTACAACTGTTCAATAATTGATCTAAGCTTGAAGTTTGAAGAATGAAAAGAAAGAATGCATTAAAGTCGTGCTGGTAAATGTTTGAACTTTGGAAGAATCAAAACCTTGGTTGGGAACTATGAATAGGAATAGTCAAGCAGTACCGAGGTCAGATTCACCTCTCTTCCTTTTGTATTTGTTCTATTGACAGAATAGTGTTGCATTTCAAAAATATAAAACATAGAGTATTCCTTGGTATGTAATTGTGCTTTGTCAGTATGGAAATGTGATAATTAGAGAGTTTATATTGTTAGGAAAGATTCTTGTTCAAGCAAATAGTATTGGAGTCTTCAATCTTGTGTTCCCAATCTTATTCCATTACAAATATTATTTAAGATTGAGCCCAGTCCAACATATTCAGATCTGCATTGGTGTTTGTCATATGTGAACACTTAGACATTGGAAAGTTTAAAAAGGGGAGTGCAAAATAAATAAAAAATAGTATTAGAACAGAGGTGGCTTCTTAGAGCATCTTACAACCTATGGAAGTATATATCAAATTTGATGGTATTCAGTTTGGGAAAAACAAGATGAAGACAATGGCAAATAAAAAAAGTGAACTTTTCTCAATAGAATTTAATGACACGTTTAATGGTGAACAACTAAGGGACTTGCAAAAAGAAAAGGAAATAGGGAATTGACTCTATGTGATTGGATTACAATTGAAGTCTATGGAATTTCCTGATGGTGTTTTCTCTAAGTTGGAAGTATTAGACACATATTTGTCTAAAGTAGACCAGTCAGATTGGAGGCTTCTTAATTGGGCTTTGCAGCCCTCAATGCTCACTTTGGTTCAGCAGAAGTTTATGAAACATCCACATAAAGATGTTAGACTTGCATTTGCTTCATGTCTTAGTGAGATTACACGAATAACAACTCCTATAGCACCCTATAATGATGATGTGTAGAGGAATGTTTTGCAGTTGATTGTGAAGAGCTTTAAGGGTTTACATGATGACAAAGGCCCTACCTTTGTTAAGAGGGCTAAGATTTTAGAAATTATGTCAAGAGTCAGATCATTTGCCATTATGATTGACCTTGAATGTAATGATTGATTCTTCAAATGTTTCAATGCTTCTTAACTGAAATCAGGAAGCATCATCCAGACAATGTGAGAGCTTGCATGCAAACCATTGTGTCCTTAATCCTAGATAAAGATGATGATATTTGCAAGCAGTTGCAATCAGACTTGTTGGCCATTTGGAGGAAGGAACATGTTGTATCACCTATTGCTTAGGAATTCTCCAAAAGATTGATTGAGCAAAAAATTGAAAGGTTCAAGGAACACATGACTGAAAATGAATTAATCTCAATGGGCTTACAGGTTGCAGGGACTCCTAAAAAAAGTAAGAACCAAATAAGAAGGGAGCAGATTTGTTTTACATGCTAGTAGACTTGGACACCTAATCATATTTGTGGGAAATTAAGGATGATAAGTCAGCTAAAGAGGTATGAACCAGCAATGAAGAAAATAGGAATGTGACAGCTTTCTTCCAACAAAATATCACAAATGCTTGTGAGGAGATGGATTCAGCTGTTGTTATTAATAAGGGACATACGAATCTCTATATTGGTGACCTGGAGGTTGTTATTGACAAACCTTTTGACGAGGATGCTCTTACTCAAGGAAAGAGCATATTGGAGTCCCAAGATGTTTCCAACGAAGTTTATGAATTTTCACATGATAAGAAATTGTTGGAGAAAGATGACATAGCAGCAACTTGGACTTTGTATGATAAGGAGTTTGGGGCTTATGATGACATTGATGACATCCTTGAGAGGTGTGATGAATCATGTGCTCTTAATAGCAACAGTTCATTGACAGATGATGGTGTTTTGGATGACCAATCAGAAAATGCATTTCAAAATAACAATGATGAGAAACATACTTTAAAGAATCAGCTGAAAGTTACTAATGATATGGTTGATGAAACCTTAGCATGTTATGATGACACTCATAGGATCATTGAAGATCTTTACAGGAAGGCTCAAGTGGAAAAGAATCAAAGGGGTACGAAAGGTGATTCTTATGTTACTGACTTGCACATGGTCAAAGTGGCTCTGGAATCAATGAAATCTAAATATTTGTATTTACTTTCAGACAGGGATCATATTTTAAAGGTTGCTGAAGTATAAGCTAATAAATTGAAGGAAAATGAGGATGAGGTTAATAAGCTCATCAAGGAACTTAACAATACACCAGAGACATTGGAGAATACACAGATTGCTCTTCAAGAAGCAAAAAATCAGATTTTGGTCACTAATCAGTTCAGGGACCAAGAGAACAGAGGAAGGACTGAGTTTTTCAAGGAAAGTGATTAAGGAACTTGACATCATACAATAGATTTATGACTTGGATAGCTGTCCCAAAAGATCAAGTAATAAATATTTGGACCGGCCAGAACTTTAGTATGAGTTGGGAGTAAAGGATAACATTTAGGTTGTTGGCAATTCTTTGTTTGAGGTGGATGCTAATTGGACATTTGATAATCCACTTTTCGAGTTGGATGAGCAAGTTCCCTCTAACTCCAGTGATGAGAATGAAATTGATTGTCTGATTTGGGACCGAGTACAATTCCTAGTGATGAGGTTTGATCACAGGATTGGAGTAAAGGATTAATTTCTAGAGTTAGTGCTGCTGCTCACTTACCGATCAGCCCACATATGAGTTTAAATTCTGATTTACAGATGAGCTAGATGGATTCTATGGTTCAGTAGATGAGTAGTTCCTAGGTGAGTGAGGATGGTAGGTATGATTTGATAAGAGGAGATAGTTTTTCAACTATTTCCTTACTCACGATTCCTATGTATTTAGTGAGATTTCAAATTGGTTACTATTGTACTAGTTCTTCTGTGTTGTTGGTGACGGCCTTAGCCTTTGGGCAATTTGATTTTTACGCCAGCAACTCAGGATGGGCTGATTTATTTTATTATTTGCCTATGATGGATCTATTCCTATGTATTCAGTGGCATTTCAAATTGGTTACTGTTGTACTAGTTCCTCTGCATTGTTGGTGATGGCCTTAGCCTTTGGACAGTTTGATTTTTACACTAGCAACTTAGGATGGGCTGATTTATTTTATTGTTTGCCTATGATGGGTGTTATGCACTTATATGGGAGATCATTGGCAGTTGGAGAGTTGTTCAGTTTTGACAGCTCCTTGAGATACTACTATCTCCTCATATCTGACAGTTGTGACAACACAATAATTTGGGATCCTAGCATTGGCATGTTTGGTGCATTACTTCAGTGGCTCTTTGATGAGTGGCTTCACAATTCTAGGCATGTTGTTTATATTAGGGTAGTGCAGCGGATTGGCGGAGCAACATTCTTGAGGTTGATATGGGAAGGGAGGACTGTATTGTCCCCTTTTTTGGGACATTAAAAGTCAATTAAATAATTAAATTTTAAGATTATATCAAATTAAATGATAACTTAGTTTAATTATTTAATAAAGTATTAAAATGACTTTTATGGAGCCTAGTGAAAAATTAATAAAGTCATTTTGAGTTAAAAAGGGAAAATAAAGAGACAAAGAAAAGGAATATGAAGAGACAGCCATAAGGGAAATGAAGAGTCATAGGGTTGTGCTTTAAAAGAACATTGAGAGGCTCATTCTCATTATGCTTGGTTTTATGTTTGATTTTTCTCTTGGAGAATTTTGGGAAGCTTTGGCTTTCAGTAGGTTTGAGGAGGGAAACCCTCGAGCTTGGAGGCAGTGGACGGAAACACATTGTTTGTTGGAGATATTACTTAGGTGTCTCACTTTGTACTTGAAATTCATACTTCTAGATTATCCAATCTAACTGTAAGTTCTGTGGCTACGATTGGATATTTTGTTGTTGCTCTACTAAAGATTTTAAGACAATATTCATATTTCATTTCATATCTCTATTTCAGTCTGATTTTATATGATTTTCAGTTTAATTTGTTAGATTAAGGAAATTAGTTGCATGCAATTTGTTTGTTTAAATTTCTGTGGTAGGAAATTCTGGAACAAATATCCCTAAGGGGATATTTCAGGTTCTCCGCAAGATATGATTTCTCTCCGGAATTCTGAGCAAATATCATGATAACATCAGCCATACAAGTCCTAAGATTAGAAAATCACAATTCACTCGAATCCTGAAGGTTTCAGAATTTTAAGCTTCACAGGGCATTAAGGATTTACAATTACAACTCCCCCTGAGTCAATACTTTCAATTTTAGTTATTAGAGGATCCATCTGCACCATCTAGCGGTATAGATTCTTCCTTCACCTCACTTTCTTCCTTCTTTCTCCATATCTTATCCATCTCTTTCCTTTCTTGATCAATATCAATCTTCAATTGTGGGGCGGAAAGTTTTGCATCCTTCACTTTGCAGAGTCTTTCAATATGTCCTGACTTGTTACAATTATAGTAGTTGATACCATGTTGCATTTATTGCATGTGTGGCAGTAATCATTGAAGGATTGAGAGGTCATAGTATTGTGCTTATAACCATTCATTATTAACCTATTTTTGTAGTTAATAGCTTTATGTCCAAACTTATTACAAGCATAGCATTTGGATTCAACTTGCTTCTACATTCAACAACCTCATGCCCAACCTTATTGCAAAAATAACAATTTCTACTGAAAGATTGAGAATACTTGGAGCAGTTTGTTTAGGAACCGACTTTCTGTAGTTCTTTTTTTCATTCTGGATTTGCTTGAAGTTGTTCTTCCTTCCTTCTGCCTTATTGGATTCATTATGAACTTTTCCCTTTTCTTATCATCTGCCTTATCTTTCAAGTTTAGTCTTTCAAAACCAAGATCATCCTTGTCCCTTTGTGGTTTTTGACAACGAAGAATAAGAATCTCACCAAGCGTGTTACTGCTTTCTTTGAATTTTAAGTTTTTATGAATATATTTTTTTGCATCTTTCAATTCTTTTCTCAGAGAAACAATCTCTTCTTTAAGCTTAGTGCATTCAACAATTTTGTTATGAAGCTTTGAATCCAAATAGTCAACAATCCTCTTGCCTTCTTCAACTTGTACTTTTAGATTAATTATTTCATAGAAGCAAGTTGAATCCATTTAGGCCAAGACATAATGCTATGAATTCACAATAATTCCATGGTCAATGCTATGCTTGTAATAAGTTTGGACATAAAGCTATTAATTGCAAAAATAGGTTAATGATGAATGGTTATAAGTACAATACTATGACCTCTCAATCCTTCAATGGTTACTGCCACACATGCAATAAGTATGACTTCAAGGTTGTTGACTGTAGATCTAATATGAGGAGTGGAAATGCTCCGCAACATGGTATCAACTACTATAATTGTAACAAGTTAGGACATAATTGTTGAATGCACTAAGCTTAAAGAAGAGATTGTTGCTTCTGAGAAAAGCATTGAAAGATGCATAAGAATATATTGATAAAAACTTAAAACTCAAAGAAAGCAATAACACGCTTGATGAGATTCTTAGTTGTCAAAAACCACAAAGGGACAAGGGTGGTCTTGGTTTTGAAGGAATAAGCTTGAAAGATAAGGCAAATGATAAGAAAAGGGAAAAGTTCATTATGAATCCAAGAAGGTAGAAGGAAGGGAGAACAACTTCAAGCAATTCTGGAAGGAAAAGAACTTCAGAAAGCCGGTTCCTAAACGAACTGCTCGAACTGAGTATTCTATCTTTCAATAGCAATTGTTATTTTTGCAATAAGGTTGGGCACGAGGTTGTTGAATGTAGAAGCAAGTTGAATCCATTTAGGCCAATGCATAATGGCATAATGCTATGAATTCACAATTATTCCATGATAAATGCTATGCTTCTAATAAGTTTGGACATAAAGCTCTACATTCAACAACCTCATGCCCAACCTTATTGCAAAAATAACAATTGCTATTGAAAGATTGTGAATACCTGGTTGGAGCAGTTTGTTTAGGAACTGGCTTTTTGAAGTTCCTTTAGTTCCATATTTACTTGAAGTTGTTCTTCCTTCCTTTCGCCTTCTTGGATTCATTATGAACTTTTCCCTTTTCTTATCATCTGCCTTATCTTTCAAGCTTAGTCCTTCAAAACCAAGACCACCCTTGTCCCTTTGTGGTTTTTGACAACTAAGAATCTCATCAAGTCTGTTATTTCTCATTATGAACTTTTCCCTTTTCTTATCATTTGCCTTATCTTTCAAGCTTAGTCCTTCAAAACCAAGGCCACCCTTGTCCCTTTGTGGTTTTTGACAACTAAGAATCTCATCGAGCGTGTTACTGCTTTCTTTGAGTTTTAAGTTTTTATCAATATATTCTTTTGCATCTTACAATTCTTTTCTCAAAGAAACAATCTCTTCTTTAAGCTCAATGCATTCAACAAATTTGTTATGAAGCTTTGAATCCAAATAGTGACCAGTCCTCTTGCATGGTTATAAGCACATAATGCTATGAATTCACAATAATTCCATGGTCAGTTCAACAGTCCTCTTGCATGGTTATAAGCACATAAGGCTAAGGCATAATGCTATGAACTCACAATTATTATGAATTCATAACATTATGCCTTGGCATGAGGCTATTGAATGTAGAAGCAGGCTGAATCCATTTAGGCCAAGGCATAATGCTATGAATTCACAATAATTCCATGGTCAATGCTATGCTTATAATAAGTTTGGACACAAAGCTATTAATTGCAAAAATAGGTTAATGATGAATGGGTATAAGCACAATACTATGACCTCTCAATCCTTCAATGGTTACTGACGCACATGCAATAAGTATGGTTGCAAGGCTGTTGATTGTAGATTTAATGAGTGGAAATGCTCCACAACATGGTAACAACTATAATTATAACAAGTCAGGACCCATTGAAAGTTTGATCCATACTCTTTGCTTGCTTCTATTTTAACCTTCAACTTGATAATTGCTTTTTCTGCCTTATGGAATATGATCTTACATTCTTCACATTTCGCCCTTGTAGCATCCATGTCCTCAAGAGTTGACTTGAGTTCTCCTTCAAGATCCACTTCACAATCATCAGGATTGATATCCCATCCTTCTAGCTCTATTGCCTCAGACCTTCTGGAAAGATTATCTTGTTGACCTTGCTTTACACTCCATGTGTTCAAATGCAGGATCTACCTTCAGTTGTTAGATTGTTATCTAGGAACCTTTCTCTAATGCCAATTGTTGAACACACCGAAATGCTAAGAGAGTGAGGGGGGTGAATTAGTGTGTACTAAAAATCAAACTATTTTATTTGCAAATGAAGAAATTGAAGGAAAAGCATACACCACAATATTCAACACAGGAACACCAAGATTTTTATGTGGAAATCTCAATGAGGAAAAATCTAGGTGAGAGTTAACTCACTATATGAAGCAAGTGTTACAATATTTGTTTTAAGGCTCACTACCTAAGGAAGCTCAGTACTCCTGGAAAGGACTTGCTAAGCAAGATACAATGATATAAGAACTTGTCGAGGAGATACACTATCTCAGAGTATGATACACTAGGATTACAATAAGAATAGAAACATGAATTGTTGTAGGAGGAGCATCTGTCTTATGCTGATGGTGCAGTCCCTTTGTAGCACAATTATTCTTTCATACTAACTTGGCTCATTTCATCCTCAACTAATTAATACCCACTTATTCCAAAAAATCACACCCTTTCTCAAATGATTTATCCTTCTTTATATGTCCTCCACAACAGTTCAAAACACCAATTAGGTCGACACCAATAGGACCTATAGAAGAAACGTGTAGTATCACATAGGTTGGCCTCAAATCAACTGAACCATACAAATAGAACACTTTGGACCATGCAAAGGGGTTACTTGGTCTCAAAAAATCACATTATGTCGGCATACTTGATACAAGATCCAAACATCATCCACAACACTTCAACAACTCTTATTAGGTCGACTCAAGCATACAACACTTTACCAATCAGCCCCCCAACACATGCATCAAGAAATATTATGAGTTGTAGATCAACTCAGAGCATAACTAAACCTCAACACATCCTTCAAGATAAATGAGATAGGTTAAGATCAACCTCAAATGAAGGAACTCACACTATCGGCCCTAGTGTCAATGCCACTATCAAAATTGTTTATTGTTTGCCTTTACACCACTAGGGAGAAAGCAAAAACACCATGCAAACCAAGATGAAAGCAATGTGGATCGTCGACAACATCTCTACAATCATCTCCTGAAGTGAATGATCAGTGAAATGCTAGAGCATATGAATAAACTTATTGAATTGATAGATGCAAAGCAATCCGAATAGATTATGAATCTTCAAACATATTATATTACTATTGGGCACTTCAAATCATCACTCATATGGAAGAATCCATATACCCCTTTTAATATGTTCCCAAAACTGCTGAGTAAGCCAATCACTGCAGAGAAACGCAAAGCATTCTAGTGAGTCAATTGAGACATATTAGATTGCTTAACTGTGATCGGGAGAACAAACATTTATAACTCTTGCTGTAGAAATGTGTATGACTTGAAATCCGGGAAGTAGGCACCTTACACACAAATAAGCTTAACGCTTGAACCACACAAGAGTATGCAATGCAGTGGAATGTGGACCAAAATACCAACTGATATACTTATGAAAATACTCTGTTCAATGCTTAGACAAATTCCCTTAACAGCAAAAGTGTGACTCCAATTTCCAATGTCAACCAACTAGTTTCTCAACTAATGTATCTGTATTCCATAACCAAAGCATAAAGTATATGTAACAATGTGTTATCATATACTTACCAATCATTTGGGCAGTCAATTAGCCATGAATACAACTGATGCACTTCCAGACTGTCATCAATTATGCTGATTAGATGTCAAACTATCTCCCATACATATCATATCTCTGTCCATCATGCTGATCCTAGACATTTCTAATCCTCTTCAATGGTAACGCCATGCTTCATCTATTGCCAACAATCTCCCTTCATTCTGACAGCCATGACACTGAACATATCATTTATGGCAACAAGCTAAGGGTTGACATCAATGATAACAACCACTAACAATCCTTTGAAGGCACTCGCCGCAAGCTGCGGTCACATCAAGGTGGAACAACAAACAGATCGGTTCATTGATACCATGATACATTTGGTACATTAAACTTGCTGACCATTACACATAGCTTCTGAAAACACAAGATAGTGATGAAACATATGTATATTCTCCCTTCAAACCGCAAGACATCATCCCTGAACATCAACAAATGCGGAATATACAGGGTTGCCAGAACAAGCTCACTGTCTGGGTAACATACTTAGAATTTCCTGTTCAAGCTTCCAGAACACCTTCGCCAACATGAATGAATGCTTCATAGTATTATAGACATCTCCTAACTGATTTCACAAAGATTGTGATCCTCAGTGCTGCTGCAACTCAAAATGAACTGACATGACATGACAAATGATTTACCTTCCTCTGTACACTGTAGCTTGCTGATACTTCTGAACACTTCTTCTGTCATCAGTCTTTTGACAAATGACAATACATGTTCAATTGCCATGTGGGAAATCCCTTTAACTCCAAATATTCAAATTAACAATTAACTTTCTAAGAAAAATGCGTTTCCTTTGATGTCCACAACTATCACCTTCACCTTTTCTACTTGCCTCCTCAAGGCTTTGCCATGCCATTTTCTTGACATCTGATATCCAAATACTCAAATGTGCCACCTTCATGTCACCTAGCAGATCTGCTGTGTCATCAGTTACAGCTTTATCTCAGTACTTGATCAACATTAAATGAGAAAAGAAATAAGTTCCACAAAACAAGGTAAAAATTAATATCAAAATAACAAATATAGAGTCAGATCTATGATAACCAACCTCTCTTTATTTTTTAGTATTTACTTTCATATACATGCCAAAGTTCTCACAATTGGCTCAATACACCCCCATCTAACAAACCACTATACCTCACTACATCTCACAGATTCATGTATTCTATAGATAAAAAGCCTATGTAATTAAGCATCACCAGTTCAATGAAGCAGTGATAATAAATGATGAACATAATCACCCTGTCCACAAACAATTGTCAAACTCATTTGTCAACTCTAATTAAATGCATTAAATAAAGCATCACAAGCGATCATCTAATCAGAGCATGAAAATCAATTAGATGATATCATCTAATACATTGGGTGTGCGCCCGAGTCACAAAGCATTCCAAAATAGTCCACATGTCATTCATCTATTTATATTCAATAAATATAGGGCATATTGTCACTACCAAGCTGCTTTGATAGGAGTTGCAGTCATAGTCAATGATAAGCATTATCCTATCTAGGCAAAGGACATGTTCACTTGGTCAAATATTAGGCTCACTTATAGACAGATGATGTAAGATGGGGGCAGCTAGGTGGAATACTACAATACAAGTCATTATTGAATGCAAAGTTATATGTATGTGTATTGGCACTTACATAGAAACCTTGCATGTAAAGGAATTGTATTCGAGGATATTATTAAATTGGAAAAAATATCTTCTGTTGCATATGTATTTACCCCTTAAAATGCAGCTATCTAGTCTTACCATGGTTTTTTCTACTACCTCCGGCATAACTTCCAGTCAAGCTGCCTTTTGGAATGCGGTCTCCGTGCTTTAAAGATCAGTAGGTCCGCAAATTGGAAGACTTTACTTTTTAAAATAATTATAGAAACCATGGATTTTCAGGCGCCTCAAGGTACAGAGAAGAGAATGGGTCCATGATCAGAGATCCTCTCCAATGGCTTGCAAAGCTCTGGCAACAGAATGATCAGATAAAAAACCTCCTTTGTTAGAAAACATATCTGTGCCTAATCTAACTCTATCTAAAATTAGATCATCAAACTGATAACTTATTGGAAAACTGATAACTTATTGGAAAATCCTCTCTTCTGAGCCTTTATGTATCATAGAAATTGTGCACCTTTATAATATACCAGGGGAGTTCATTTTGTTTGTCTTTAAGGCTTCAAATGTGCTTTTTTCTATGGAGGAATCAATTTGTATGGCAGCTCCCCTCTCAGAAAAGTCCTTTTCAGTGCCCAAGTTTGTCACGTTTCACCAAATGTCTTTCTTCCAAGGACTTCTTCAATATGTCTTGTGGTATCCTTGGGGACTGCTTTTGTGCCTGCTTTTAAGCATCCTCTTTCCACTACTTCCAGAATGCAAACAAAGCTGGATTAGGCCTTGGGTGGCCTTGATAGACTGGTTTATTTTCCTGAAGGACCAAGGTGACATGTGGCAAGCCATTGTAGCCCCATCAAAAAAGACCAAAGAAAGATAATTTCATCAAGCAAGATGTAAAACACGTACAAGGGTTCTCCGGCTCCCTATGCTAGTAATTCTATGATGCCTTTGCTATTCCAGTGCTTAGTTGACTATTCTATATTTTTTCATGCTACTGAACATTTTATGTGCTGGAAGCCCATTATATAATTGTTTAATGTGAATTTCAATTAATATTTTTGTTTGTTCCAAATATAGTTTCCCAGCTTCAACATTATTTGTTTCCTTTTATAGATACACTTAATCTTTATTGTGTTTTAAGTTGATCATATCTTTTTGCAGGGTGGAATTGGCCAGGTGCATTGCAGACCCTGCATGCGCAGCAAATGTTGCTTGCCTCCAAACATGTAATAATCGTCCTGATGAGACAGAATGCCAGGTCTGTCTCTGTCTCTGTCTCTGTCTGTCTCTCTTATAGTTCAAGGATGACATAAATCAAAATTTTTTAACGAGCACTATGCTTGACAATGTTAAATTTTTTCCCACTTCCTTTTTATGACTTATTATTTAGTTATTAGTTTTAAGATTTGAAATCTGTTTGCAGATTCACTGTGGAGATCTATTTGAGAATAGTGTAGTAGATCAATTCAATGAATGTGCAGTATCCCGAAAAAGGTGTGTTCCTCAGAAGCAAGATGAATTGACATTCCCTGTTCCAGATCCTTCTACACTTGTTAAAAATTTTAACATTGCAGATTTCAGTGGCAAGTGGTACATAAGTAGTGGCTTGAATCCAACATTTGATATATTTGATTGCCAAGTTCATGAATTTTATTCAACAACAAAGAATCTCACAGGAAAGTTGTCATGGCGAATATCAACCCCTGATGGCGGTTTCTTCACTCGTTCTGCTGTTCAGAAATTTGTGCAAGATCCATCGCAGCCTGGAGTGCTTTATAATCATGATAACGAGTACCTTCATTATCAGGACGACTGGTCTCTTACTCAATCCTATATCCATTGACAAGAATGTCTCATTCATTTTCATTACTAGAAGTATGTAATGAACTCTAATTAGGAATATAAATCTATATTGTTGATTTTGTATGTTTTGTTTGCTCCTATGTAGCAATGTAAACAAGGAAAACCTAAAACAAATACAATAGTCGCCATGGACATTGCCCTCAAATATTTTATCATCAAAAAATAATATTTTTCTCAATAATATAATGCTAAGAAAAACTCTACACAGATTTTAGGACAATCACTAAAAGTAAAAACTAATGAAATTGGTTAAAATGCACCACATTTGATATCATGACTTTAGCTGTGACAAATATTTCAACACAAGGTCATAACTGGTAATTGCTGGGCATTATGTTCTTTCACATCCAGAACAGCCACTAGATTGCATGAATGTTGTGGACGACGGTGGGAGGATCCCTTTTTGCTTCAGTATGCTTGCAAATGAGACATTGCATTTAAAGTTAATGTTTATGGGTGATGATATATCAGCTGTTAGTTTGCCATTTTACATACATCCAATAATTCCTCGTGTTGAGATTAAGTCCAGAACATATGGTAAGAGATAATGCATGGCCAATCTTAATCTACTTTTAGTGTGAGTCAACCCTTTCACTATTATTTTCTACTAATTCACAAATACCAAATACACCAATTCACACAATATCACCCAAATATACCATTCATTTGATCAATTTGTAGGAAAGGCAAACAACTCAAATCACTTAATTTTCTTAGGAACATCACAAGAGACATTCATCTAAGGTACAATTTCCATTTCTTTTCAAATTACATAACCTAAATAGCAACCAAAACCTAGGGTGCCGGTTCGGGTTTGGGTTCAAGTTTGAGTACGAAGGACCAGTTCGCCGGTACGGCAAAATTTTGAAAAGGGGTTTGGGTTTGTTAGTACAAAAACATGTAAAATTTATATATATATATATATATATATATATGCATATACATATATATATATACATTTATTTATACATGCATACATATTTATGCAGCCTAGAAGCATGAGTTAAGATTAGAATGTCACATAGTATCATAAAAATAACAAAAGCTTTAAAACACCATAAACTTGTAATCATAGCATCACGAATCATGAGCATACCATCATAGCATCATATACTTCAAGTTCAACATCAAAGATTCAAAACATTAATGTCAAATGATAAATCATAACATCAAGTTCAAGTATCATTGTTTCAAGTTCAACTAATGGATTAATATTTCATTGATATTATTCTTCTATATGGAGCCTAATAAGACTCGAAGGTTAATTTTTCCCCACTTTTATCGGTGCAGTTTCCACCCCAAATTATTAAATGGGGGTTTGGGGGCAAAGCCCCCAAGACGGGGTCAAGGGGCAACGCCCCCTGCAGGGTCCAGGGACAGCAATTGGATTTCAAGTCTTACCACGTTAAAATTGTCTTTTGTTGTTATCATTTTATGTGTCTTTCATTCCTGTGTTTAGTCTTCATTTGCATATAATTGGTAATTTCTGCATGTAATTCCTAAGAGTGGATGTCAAAAATCAATTAAATTTTGCATCAAAACTGATCTATATAGAAAATATTCCATGCATATACATAATCTGAAATTGCATTCTCCTTCCCTTTATTTCTTCTCTTTCCATATTATGCAAAATAAGAAAATGGGTGGAACTGCTATAGGGGAAAATGAACTTTCTCTGAACAAGAACCAAACAACATTCACTAAATCTAGAAATTTAGAAGGAAAATCTTCTCTTTTAGCAGTACCACGTGAAAATAAAAACCTAATTATGCCAACATAGAAATGAGAGTTATCAACAGTCCTAAAAGGGTGTTCCCATTGTTGCCCTTCTCCTGTTCTATCTCATAAAGCAACAGCAGTCTTGCTGCTTGTGCAGCAACATTTGCATGGAGGTTATGCTTGGTTGCATTCTTTTTCTTTGACAATGGTAAGAATCCCATTTGACCTTCACTACTTTTTGAAGGTATCTTTAATTTATTTTTATTGTTTTCTAAATTTTAAGTGTGCTTTTATTTTTTAGAACCTTTTTTAACTAAAACTTTGCTGACGGTCACCACGAATATCCTGATATCTGTGCTACAGGTACTGATTTGCAGTGATGGTGAGACATTTTAGAATAAGGGGTGTCCACTGTTTTTTTTGCAGGGGTGTGTATTAGAAGGGGGGAGAGGCGGGAGGAAGAAAATGGGAGTACATTTTGTCACCATCTCCCATCCTCAGGATGTTTAGGGCATTTGGGATGGCTCCCAGACCTCAAGAATGTGCATTTGAGTTTCCTTCAAGGTCACCTAGAGACGGGGAGACTTGGAGGTCTCGAAGATTGGTACCGGTACTGGTACGACTATTTTTCAAAAATAGGAGACGAGGGTACTTGGAGATGGCATTTTTTTAATATAATTTAATAATTTCCAAGAAATATCATAACATAGAGCTTTGAAAACAAGAACAATGGAAAGTTTTAAGTATGAACATTAAAACCATTGAATCAAAATATCAAATCTGAAAGTCAAATCACTAATAGTAATACTAATACTAATAGCAAAGTCATTTACTCATTTAATATTGTGTCATATAGAGTCAAATAGTTCAAAAACTAATGCTTTTTCCTCTGGAGACACACATGAGACGTCAAAATTCATGGTGGGAGACTTTGACACAAAGTCTCCACCCAAATTTGAAGTCTTTGGGTACACTCAAGGTCTCGGGGACGTGTCTCCGTCTCCAAGACGTGTCTCGGAAGGGGGAGGCGGGGTCTCCCGGTGACTATGGTTTCCTTAAATCAAACAACAGATTTGACTTTTTAACATCAGTGGGCCCCAACATGAAATCACAATCCTGAATGAGCTTACTCACCCATTGTTTTTAAGAAGAGCAGGGGTTATCAAACAATATTGCAGACCTCTGTTTTATCCCCAGTAGTGGATTATTTTGGGCTATCCAGGAAGCCCTTAGAAGGCGAGGATTATCTTGTGTTTGTTGTGATCCTGAATGCCTAAATAACTTGCTTTATTTGATAATTTTTTTCTGCTTCAGTTGCTTTTGCAAGATTGGATGATTTTAAATTTTAAACTTTGGCCCTTACATTTTGTCATGTGCAATACTTGATGAATTTATAATATTGCAAAAACAACATATGTATGTATATGTGGAAATAAGAGGTTCTTTCCTATATATGAAAATAATAAACACAAGGCAGAAGGCTCCTGCCACCTCATACTTGCTTTCTCTCCCATTAAGGGCTGTGCATCAATATTCAACTGACTGCTTCACCTACCAACTATGAGGGAAGCTTCAAAGCACAACACCCAAGTTAGTCCTTTACTTGAGAATGGTTTCCCTGTGGTTTCAACATCTCCGTGGATCTTCACTCAGGTGAAATGATGAAAAGTGTGAGAAGTCTTCCTTCACATCTCCTATCTTCAGCAATTTGATTATTCTCTACGATGTGGACTGAGTCGAATTGTAAGATTATATCTTTATTGTTACTTTTCTGATTAGTCTGCCTGAACTGCGGTACTTTGGCATCTCTATTGCACAGGTGAAGAGAACGTACATATGTTTTCTAGCCAGTCTCCTAGATTTCCCACTTGGAGCCTTTCAGCTGCTACATAAGTTTGTTTTCATAGACTCCCAACATACGCCATCCAATACAAAGTATTTTTCTTTCTTAGCTTTCCAGGTTTTTATAGGTGTCCACAGTATGTTTACCTATTCCTAACTGAAGAGTCTGATACTACTTTCCAATACATGTTTCTAAGATACCAAAATTCGTTGATGGTGGGGGCTTCTTGTCCATGTTGGGAGTCCTTAATAATATTTAGATTTTAGGTTTACCCACACTTCGTAATACCACATAACCCCCTCATCCAATGGTGTCTAGCACTTGAGTTCTCATCTTCCAGCTCACACCTATAGATTTAATCTTTATTGAAAGTTTTTCATCATTAGGGCAAGTCAAAAGGGTGAAATTTCTGGAATTTCACCTTCCTCATTTTGTGAAAGGTTGGTTTTCATTCATATTGTCTTTAATGCTTCTTTTCACTGCAAAAGGTATGGGAGATGAAGTCTATACCATAATGGCAATGGCATAATTAATATTTATCAGGTTATATAGTTTGGATCACTTTCCTTATTTCTAGTTGCATAGATTATGATTTATTTTCTTGCATCTCAAGTCAATTCTTCTTGTCTTTTAATTTTTCAAGCTTTTAAACTTTTTATTTTTATGCAGGTACATACTTTCATCCAAGATAGAAAATAAACCAGATGATTACATATTTGTATATTATCGAGGCAGAAATGATGCATGGGAAGGATATGGAGGCTCTGTTATTTATACGCGGAGTCCAGTTCTTCCTTCCAGCATTGTACCTGAGTTAGAAAAGGCAGCAGGAAGGGTGGGACTGGACTTCAAGAAGTTTAAGAGAACAAACAACACATGTGGCCCTGAACCCCCTCTGTTGGCCAGATTAGAGAGAAAGTTTGAGGAGGGAGAACAGGCAGTTGCAAAAGAAGTAGAACTACTAGAAAAAGAGGCCGAGAAAGTTGGAAAGACAGAAATGAATTTATTAGAGAACTTAGGAAAGGGAATACAGGAAATTGAGAAGGACGAGAAGAATTTCTTGCGAGAATTGAGTAAAGAGGAAATGGATATTTTGGATGATCTGAAAATGGAAGCTCGGGAGGTCGAGAAACTATTTGGAAAGTCATTGTCAATAAGAAAAATCAGATAGGCAGAATGCATCATTTTGACGAATATACATATAATGGTGCCAGAAAATCTTGATGATATATGATCTTTGGCCTTTACAGTTTTAGACCAGAGGGAAATCTCTTTGGGTAGGCATGGCATGTAGCATGGAATTTCACAATTATGGTTGCAGAGATTGTTGGAATTCTTTTCCCCATGTTTTTTTAATAAAGAGTATGAAATGCAATCATTTGAAGACAATGTCTTAAATTTCTCATCTACAAGTCCCAAAGACATTTTCAAGTTTTCCTCATTCAGAAGCAAAATTCACATAGACAAAGAAGGAAAATGAGTCAAGCATTTATTAAATTGGCGATCTTATCTACAATGGGGAAAATGATATGTAATGGTCATAACCAGTTAGCATTTGCGATTTATAAATTAATCCAATTTCAATTGCTAGTTCTCTTTGTTGAAACAATGTGCCATATGTTACAGTTAAGATATGGTTTTCGCTTACATTATTTTGACAGAAGAGTATTGGGTTATCTATTAATCTTGCTTTTGAAGCTTTCAACACAAATGCTTTATATTTATGATATTGTTGTGAAGATCTTACATTTAAATTAGATGTCAATTTCAGACATTCCAATACTTATCATTTGGTAAGGATTTGCTTGCAAATTGACATTTGTGATTGATTTGAGATGTTGTTTCCAGATAAACGGGAAAAAGGGTAGATCTTGTGGGAAGTAGTTCATTATGCTCTCTGGGTGGAGTTTATATTGTCAAGGAAGTATAGTTAATTATTGCATCATAAAGAAAGATAGTTGACATTGTTCAGAAATCAGTGCAATTTGGACTGCTGTGAATTTGAAAATAATCAAACTGTGCAATTTGAAAAGAATAAAAGATTATTTTAAATTGCTGCAATTTGGAAAGGAAGAAAGATTATTTATGATTAAATTTCAAACATTTTACTACTTCCCCTTTTCTACGAAACACTTGTATATTTAAATAAATTTCAAACATTTTAATTTTTATATGTTTAAATTTATTTATCTATTTTTATCATTCTTTAAATTTTTAATAATAATTATATTATAATATAATTTATTAATTTTTATAATTTTATAATATATTATATAAATTTATTTAATAATGTTATTAGTTTATTTAATAATTGTGAATTGGTCACGAAGAGTTTAACTTAGATTATTCTATTTAAACTATAATCCTTAAAAAAAAATCATTATAGTTTTGAACATTGCATCTTCTACATCTCTTTCATATCCCTCTAAAAAATAAACTTCAATCCATAATTTTGTAAAAATATTTTAATATTTTTAATGAAATCAACAATATTCGCCCTTTATTATCATCTTTGGGTTGTTATAGATCCTCAAATAATTTCTCATGTATAAGTCGCATAATTTTATATTAATCTTTGACCTAATTTTTTCATTCTTCATTTATACAAAATTAACAATAACTGTATATCAAATTATATAAAAATCTAATTTAAAATTATATATATTAATTATAAAAAATATTATGATTATATTAAAACATAATTTAAAAGATTTTTTTAATTTTAAAAATAACTATATATATTGAAAACATACTATATATTGTTTAAAGTTAAGTAATAACATTATTAAATAAATTTATATAATATATTTTAGAATTATTAAATTAAATATTATATTATAATATAATAATTATTAAAAAAATTAAAGAATAATAAAAATAAAAAATAAAAAATTTAAATATATAAATATTTAAATGTTTGAAATTTATTTAAACATTCAAGGGTTAGTAGAAAAGGGGAAGTACTAAAATGTTTGAAATATAATCATAAATAATCTTTCTTCCTTTTCAAATTGTAGCACTTTAAAATAATCTTTTATTCTTTTTAAATTGCACAGCAGTCCAAAATTGCACCGTAATCTGTATTTACCTTGATTGTTGGCAAGTATGGCATGGGCATGGGCATGCATCCGTCCATTTCTAATTTTGTGGCTGGATAGTCGTAGCCCACTCATGCGTGCATGCGCACACACGCACAATAGTTAACTGAGTTATTTGATGCCAACTGTATTCTTCTCACAGACAACCACACCCCTCTCCACACCCTCTTGGACGCCCACTAACACATACACAGTGGGTCTATTTCATGGGCAAGCATAGATTGACAAAAAAATATGAAGTTCTAAGTTTTGAATGCATAAATAATAATCTGTTAGAGGGCTACTTGTATGTTGTTCATAAATTTCTTTCATAGCTAGTGAAATGAGATTCTTATAGCTATGAATGCATATGAAGGTTTTTATATTATGATATATCTTGTTTCTTGAACCAAATAATAGACATGAGTGCACCGTGGATAGGTATATGTAGCCACATTCATTGTGCAAGCTCAATCTATATAGGCAAGTTGCACCATGGATGGATATATTTTCATCTTTAGTTTGCATCCTCATGTGTGTGCTTTTATAAAGTCGTAATTATTTTTCCTTCCTTTCTTTTTTTAATCTTGATTAGTAAAAGATTTAGATCCATAATTGAGAGGAGATTACGAAAACAATACCCACATACGATTTGTAATTGAGTTCATGATGAGTCACAATATTGTAGTAATTCAAAGACTCCCTCTTTGTTATAATAATAAGCAAGTAATTTTTTTTGACTTTTTGCCAAAAAGGGGTTGGAAGTAGCATGCATATTTTGATTAAGTAAAACAGGTTTTAAAGGGTGCCTGAAACCCGAAACAAAGCTTAAGATATAGCAATAGGTCCTTACATAAAAAAACAGTGGGAACAAAGACAAAAACAGGCCACAACCAGAGCCACAGAAAAAGAGAACAGGAAACCCATCAACACTACAAGAAAAAATAAGACATGGAAGTCCAGCAGCCCAGATGCATCCCGCAAGAGGAACAACCAACAAAGAACCAGCAACCAACACCCGAATCCACAAGAAGGGTCATTTCTTCCCCTTTTGGGATCGAAGGGCCATAACAAACGTGGGCAGATTTTTAGATTTTTTTCCTTTTCATAGCAATCCACCCAACATCCACCACATTGGCCAAACCCTGCAAATCGGGGACCGAAACTCCCAGATCCGGAGAGCCAGGAGAAGGTACCATAGAAGGGCTAGGTGCAGCCAACAGGACAGGTACAACAAGTGAGCCCGTAGCCACCAGGCCAGAAGAAAACAATGGAGCATTGCTAGCAAGAGAAGCAACAACCTCACCTCCGTCAGAGATCCGGACACAAGTCTCGGTACAAAGAGTCACCGCAGGGAGAGAGGCAACAAAAGCAGACAGAGGAGAGGTCTCACCCGGGGAAGAGACCTCACCAAACACAAGAGGCTCATTTGCCTCAGCAACCTCCAGAGTAGAAGAAACCACCTAAGAAAAGCTTCGAACAAACAAAGCCTTCCCAACAGTGTAATGTTGAGAAGAGGTCCCCTTCCACCAAGAAGCAAATTTTTTTAAAATCTTCTCCAAGCCACACTGATCAGCCAAATGACCAGTTTTGAAACATCTCATGCACCTGAAGGGGATCCCTTTATAATCCAGGGATTGGATCCAGGCACCTTTAGAGTGCTGCAACATAATCTTTTCCGGAAGACCCTTAGAAATGTCAAGGTCCACCAAAATCTGGGCTTAAGATGAATGAAGAATATCATAAGAGTCCTCATCAACCATCAGAAAGTCCCCAAGAGCCTCACCCACAACCTCTAACAGGGAATCCACCCAAAGATGAAGGGGGAGGTAGGGAAGCCGGACCCAAATGGGAACCTTGGAGAAAGTCTCAGAAGATGGATCAAAGTCAGGATGCCAAGGCTTCACCATAAGCATAAACTGAGCATCCCAACTAAAAAAATGATCACATAAAATTATTTTCCTATCAACAACATTTTCAAACTTTGCTATGAAAAAACCCCGAGCCATAGGAAAAATGTGAACGGTACTAGAAATACTAGGTTCCCAATGTCGAGAAATCCAGGAGTGAAGGTCAGGAAGACTCGGCCAGAAGCCCTTGAACCAGCAGATAAGGCCATGGACTGAGAAATCAGAGAACGCCTCATCAATATCCTTCACAACCTCATCCTCCAAAGGGATAATGATAGGGTTAGAAACCAGAAAAGGAACAAAATCCTTATTCCCCTCAGATCTGAAGTGCCAGGACCCTGAGCCACCGACGAGGGGGCCGAGGAACCAGGGGTTGGAGGAGTCGAAGAGCCAGGAACCCTAGCCTTCGGCGAGGGCGTTGAAGAGCCAGGAGTTCAAGCCGCCGCCGAAGGAGCCGAATCGCCAGGACCCTGAGCCGCCGCAGAAGGAGCTGAGGAACCAGGGGCCAGAGGAGCCGAATAGCCAGGAACCCTAGCCTCTGGCGAGGGAGCCGAAGAGCCAGGAGTCCAAGCTGTTGCCGAAGGGCCAGAAGCCCTAGTTGTCACCGAGGGAGCCAAAGAGCCCGGAGTCGAAGGAGCAGAAGGAGTCAGAGAGCCAGGAACCCTAGCCGCCATAGTAGAGCCAGAATTAGGTTAGGATATGTTATTGTCTAGACTCACAAGTATTAGGAAAATGTTACCGAAGTAGCATGCATATTATACATATGAGGACATGAAAATAACACTAGTTTTGGGCTCAGAGAGCAATCCAAAAATGTAAATTTTAAGATTGCATTCTTGGAGGTGTACAAAATGTATATGAAAATGTGTGATCGTGGCTTTGACAAGTGAAGCCAAATCTATACAAATTATGCTATAAAGGCCTAGAAGGGAATGATCCTCTAGAACATTAAAATTTCCCATTGAATTCCACAAATAGTGAGTAGCATACATTGCATCAGTATCTTACATACATCACTAATGATAGAATAGGTAGATTTATGGTTGCTTGACACGTCCTTTGTCATTTTCAAACCATTAATTTGAATTCAATGATTATCGTAGTGTCCTTGTTTAGAATGCTTCAAAAGGTGTTTGCCAACATTGCCTATTTTTTTCTTTTTTTCCAAATTTAGGTTCGAAATACCTAGGAAAATATATTTGAGATGTTTAGAAATGCACAAGTAATTTTTACAAACAAAGATCAAATCCATAGATGGAAATAATATTTGTAGGTTTGGAAATGTAAGTGGTTCAAACTTGTGAAAAAATGACCCATATCGATAGATAGTGGGTTTAACAATCTAGTACCAATTGTTTGACAAACTTTTAGAACACTAACATCTAGATGAATTAGATTGTTATTTGTCACAGTGTATGTAGCAAAAAACTTGGAGCTAAACACCTTCATTTAATTACTTATTTCCATCTTTATTGATGGATGTGCATTTGTAGCATACTTGGCCTTAATTCATAATTCTAGTGTTTGTGTTATTATGGTTAACATTTTTTTCCTAGGTTATTTACATAGCAAGCATTTATTTTGCATACATAAGTTGGTCAATCCACATGATCTTACACCCCCTTAGGTATTTTCTTAGATCTACTTTTAATTTATCATTTCATGTGAAAATCAAAGAGTATCTAATTTATCATGAGTACTTTTCTAAATCATACCCTTGTTTCATCCCATTTATCCTTTTTAGGGTGTCCATATAGAGTTCATGATGAGTCACAATATTGTAGTAATTCAAAGACTCCCTCTTAGTTATAATAATAAGCAAGTAATTTTTTTTTAACTTTTTGCCAAAAGGGGGTTGGAAGTAGCATGCATATTATACATATGAGGACATGAAAATCACATTGGTTTTGGGCTATGAGAGCAATCAAAAAATGTAAATTTTAAGCTTGTATTCATGGAGGTGTACAAAATGTATATGAAAATGTGTGATCATGGCTTTGACAAGTGAAGCCAAATTTGTACAAATTATGCTATAAAGGCCTAGAAGGGAATGATCCTCTAGAACATTAAAATTTCATATTGAATTCCACAAATAGTGAGCAACATACATTGCATCAGCATCTTACATACATCACTAATGATAGACTAGGTAGATTATATGGTTGCTTGACACATCCTTTGTCATTTTCAAACCATTAATTTGAATTCAATGATTATCGTAGTGTCCTTGTTTAGAATGCTTCAAAAGGTGTTTGCCAACATTGCCTATTTTTTCCAAATTTAGGTTCCAAATACCTAGGAAAATATATTTGAGATGTTTAGAAATGCACAAGTATTTTTTACAAACAAAGATCAAATCCATATATGGAAATAATATTTGTAGGTGTGGAAATGTAAGTGGTTCAAACTTGTGAAAAAATGACCCATATCGATAGATAGTGGGTTTAAAAATCTAGTACCAATTGTTTGACAAACTTTTAGAACACTAACATCTAGATGAATTAGAGTGTTATTTGTCACAGTGTATGTAGCAACAAACTTGGAGCTAAACACCTTCATTTAATTACTTATTTCCATCTTTATTGATGGATGTGCATTTGTAGCATACTTAGCCTTAATTCATAATTCTAGTGTTTGTGTTATTGTGGTTAACATTTTTTTCCTAGGTTATTTACATAGCAAGCATTTATTTTGCATACATAAGTTGGTCAATCCACATGATCTTACACCCCCTTAGGCATTTTCTTAGATCTACTTTTAATTTATCATTTCATTTGCAAATCAAAGAATATCTAATTTATCATGAGTACTTTACTAAATCATACCCTTGTTTCATCCCATTTATCCTTTTTAGGGTGTCCATATAGAGTTTAGGCCAAAGTCTCCATATAGAGTTTAGACCAAAGTCTTGTCATCATCACACTCTTACTTTGACAATAAGTCTAATTCTACAATGACCAAGATTCATAATAAAATGAAATCTTTGATGATTTAGTGGATAACACTAAGAAGCCTTTCATCATGAAGCATACTAGTTTCCAAACTAAAATGGATATTCCTCAATATCTCATCAACAATGGATTTCTTACAATTATTCCAACTTGAAACACCTCAAAATTATTGATAAGTGTGATTATCTACTACATAATCAACCCTGAAACATTTGTGGCATTAGAGAAAATTGTTTTTGATTATGTAAAACAGGTTTTACAGGGTACCTGAAACCCTATACAGAGCGAAAGATCAGAAAGAAAGCCCAAACAAAAAAAATAGAACCAACAAACGAAACATGCCACCACAAGGCCGCAGAAATAGGTTATGGATGGGCCCCGAAATCTTGAGCAGAAAGACCCGAAACACAACCACAGTGGAACCCCACCTACCAAGCCCAAGGGAACAAACAAAGAGTTCCCACAAAAAGGACCAACATACCACAACAAAGGGTGATCAAGATTTACATTTAGGCCCACCCTTGTGTGAACGCAAATGCATATCAAAAGAGGGAAAGTATGACTTTGATTTATTTCCTTTAACTATTATCCATCCATCCCCCACCTTCTCGGCTGCGCCCTGCCCATCCAAAGAGAGAGCAAAGGATCCCTCAAGAATGAGGCAATCCACACCAGCATGCACTGCTGGGACAGGGACAACGTCACCACCACTCTCCAAAACCCCATTTGGAGAGACAGGGGCAACAGACACCAAAACACCAGCAAACGAGACATCTGAACCAGTGACAACAACAACAATCCAGTCTGTATCAGCAGCACTCGAAAGGACAACATCACCATTCTAGACCAAGGCAGCATCAGGAACATCATCAATAGCTTCATCTTTAGCCTGATCAGCCTGAGAGGAGAAAGCATCCAAACCCACATCCTTAGAAACTTTATGAACAGTATGATTATGGGCAGAAGCCCCCAACCACCATGAAGGTGATTTCTTCATTTTAACCCTTTCAGATAAACACCGAGCAACAACATGGCCAGTCATGTGGCTATCCTACATCGAAATGGAATTCCCTCATAATCTAGAGTTTGGGTCCAGGAGCCCAAGGGAGAAGCTAGAGTAATCTTCTCAGGGAGACCCTTAGAGGCATCTGCTTCCACAAGGATTCGAGCATATGTCGGATGAAGAACGTCTAAGGATCCCGAATCAACCATCTAGAAATCCCGAATGGCTTCCCCCACAAAATACAAGGAAAATTGTTAAATATCGAGAATACAAGGAAAATACAAAATATTGATTGATATATTAATACCCTCTAGTCAAACCATGAAAAGGATAAAAAACCCAACAAGAGAGCTACAAATTCCTCAATTCACTATATTTAGTCATAAGTACGCTACAATAGATTTACATGATGTAAAAAACAAGCTTTTCAATGTGACAAGTTTGTTGAAGTTAAATGAAGTCTACAACCTCAAAAAATTTGTTCCATTGTCTAAATCCTTGCATTATGAACTTAAATTTATAATTACAAAGAAAAATAACCCTTTTGCAAGATGTGAAATAGTCATATGTAGCCTTTCCAAGTCTTTCGTATCTTGAAAAGACATTTTCTAGAAGTGGGAGATGAAAAAAACCATCGAAGACCACAAATTCCAAGCTTTATCTTCATAATGACGTTTTTGGTTCTTGTTGTAGAATTTTAAATAAAAAATCATTGTTGTTGTGATGTTTTCACTACTTCTTGCAATAGGAAAAACCATAATACTTGTGGGCATGACATTTTTTGTGCAATATAAATGTTTTTTCTAACCATGGAAATTGGTGCATTTTCCATTTCATAAAATCACTTCTCTCCTACTTGCACAACTATAATTTAGCATATTGAAGATTCTCTAGATCTCACCCCAAAGCCTCAGGTGACCTATATAGAATTATTTTGGCTCCTAAAAGTAATGATATTATATCCCCCGATGAAGGTAAGTCCTAAAACAACTCACTTGATTAGAAATAGATGCACTTTATGGATAACATCTCAAATGGGTTTGTTTTATCCCCAAATGATTAGGGACTCTAAGTAAGAAAGTTTCTTCTCCAAATCCTCTTTGAATGCCACTTCATATTGCTTGGAACTTGGAACTTGGAACTTGGAACTTGGACCTTCGACCCAACCAACAAATTCTCATGAATGTCTCTTCATGTTTGTCTCTTCTTCCAAAGAACCATATCACTTTTTGGTCGGTCGTATGTGCTTAGAGAATGATCCTCAATGATAGGGAGCAAAACCTTTTCTTTCTCTCAAACATGGATGGCTTAAAGATGTATAAGTTGCAACTTTTGATCACTAGAAAAAATAAATAAAGTCATTAAATACCTAATGCAAATATTAAATACCTATGAGACTAAAAGTAAATAAATTCATAAAGTTATGATGTGTTCTTATCTTAACAACAAAGACTTCTAGAATGCCACCAAAGACCTTGAGCCCTAAAAGAGAGAATGTAAAATAAATCATATACAAGTGATGTATGGAGTTCTCATGAATACCCCCAAGAACTAAATTCATCATGAAGATAAGTTACAAGACTCCCTCCAAAGAAGAAAAAATGGAGACTGCATAGTCCCCCCACAAGGAAATATCTCAACCACTAAAGAAGGTTTGAAGCCAAAAGAGAATCCAATGTTGAAAAACTATATCGCCCCCCTAGGAAGAAAGAAGTCCACTGATAGATGAAGAAGCCACTCCAAGTCCAATTGAAACGAGACAAGAAGTCTCAAAAGATGAATACTTGAACTTTTCAAGTGCCTCCATATATTTCTCAACAAAATTAGGTGTTAACCCCATCAAGGAAGAAAATAAAGGATATGAAGACTCAAGAATAATCTCAAAAGAAGAAGTATCAAGGACGAATGAAACCCCCTCAACTACGTCCTCCAAATTTGACAAAGATGAATGAGAAAATAAATCTGCAATCCATGTTATGAAACCTTCCTACAAAGAAAAATATGGAAATCAAACAACATCTTGGCTCAACAAAAGATCTGAAAACCAAGGATCATAAGATGATGGAACTCTAACAATGAGGTTCGCAAAAACAATGTCATTATTACCTACACTAGTTCAAGGAGAAGCCACTAGTGAACTCTCATCATTAGGAGCAAAATGGGAGAAAGTATACATTTGAGTATCACATAAGCTTTTCCCATGGCAACAAGTTTCTTGTTATTCAAATGTTAAATGAATATTGAGAACTAGGATTAAACTATAGGGACATACCACCTTGAGCAACTTGACAAACTGAAAGGAGATTATGTGTAATATCTGGATTGAAAAGGATACATTGAATCTTCTATTTTCCATGTAATGATCCCCCTTAGCATAAACAACAAGACAACTATTCACAATCAATATTTTAGTTGTCTATGAGGGCCTAAGAGCCTGAAGGTGGTTATCTATAAGTCATATGATCAAAAGCACAAAAATCAAGTATCCATCCAACAACTCTAGGAGCATGCATTTTAATAAGTGCATGGACTTTCATCTTATTATCCTATTTTGCAACACATTTTGAACCTGTGTGTAGGAGTTGAAGATTGAGAATATAGAGGAGGAGGATGATGTGAACATGAATATGACAAAGCAATATTATGTTCCTTAAGAACCAGCCTCATGTCATCCAACTATTTCTTAAAACAAAAATGTTCAACATGCCCAAGCTTATTACAATAGCTACATTTAGTCTTATCCTCCTTAGGTTTTTCCTCTTGAGAAGAGGTGAAAGGTTCATTTCATTATGTCTTAGGTTTTTTCTTATTTTCTTTACCCTTAGATTGTGCAATTAAAGCACGAGACTTATAAGACTTCGAAGATACTTCAGGTTGAATGAGTTTTTCTTGTTATCTAGTCAATCTATCACAAAATGTTTCAAATGAAGGCATTACAAATGAATCTCCTAATCCATCCATAGTAAAGTAGAGAAATATGCAAATGCACCCTTTAAATTAGGCAAAATAAAAAATATGCATTCCTTATTAGTTTTATCTTTCCCACAACCAATTAATTGAGACCTCAATGATTTTAACTTAACTAAATTATCCTCAATAGTAAGGAAATATCAATAAACAGATATGTCATTTTTGCTTCCAATTTCATAACTCTTCCCTCACTAATGGAACCAAATAGATCCTTATACTTGTCCCACCTATTTGGGATTAGTACACTCCTCAATGTGGAGGATAAGCTATTTGAAACATGCATTGCAATCAAGCCCATAGCCTCATTACATTTGTTTCTTTGCGCAATTATTTCATATTATTTGGTAAAGGTAGGGTGTTTTTCGTTCAACGTAGACCACAAACCCTTATGTGAAAGTAATCTTTGCATTTTAACCTTCCATGTATAATATTCATGAGTGGTAAGAACATCAAACCTCGATTCGCCCATTAGGTCCACAAGCACAAAGAGAGAAAAAACAAACAAATAAGTGACACAAAACGATTTGAAACCTCCCAAATCAGAAGCACAACCAAAAAGGAATTCTTCCTCATGAATAGAACCTCTCCCTGAGATAGTATGTCCAAGAAATCAAATTAGTTGTTGAAATTGCAAAAGTTGAATAAAAGTGCATGGACAAAATGATAGAGCTCTTGATTGCCTTTTAAATGTTGTTGTAATCACAAAAAATGGACAATGTGGCAAAAAGTTACAAGCTTAGGACTCCAAAAGGGAAGACTTGATTCAATCTACAATAAATGCTACCAAATAGCAAAACTTTTGAAAAAATATTTTCTTGATTGGAGAATTTATAGATTGGCTTTGTGACAAGATCTTATTTTCAAAAAATGACCTTTGTGGAAAAATCCTTATGCTTGTTTTTTTTAAAGGCTTGATTTCGTTACTAGGGGGAAAATCTTTGCACTTAGGGGGCTTGGGTCTGATCACCCATATGATCATTGATTGTCAAAGAAAAAAGAATCCCACTAGGCATGGGGCAGGTCATGGAGAACCAGTGTTGAAGGTTGACATTAACTCCACCCATCATCAGGAGTGTTAAGCACTAATCACATATGTGACTAATAGGAGGGGCACTAAAAAAATTAAATGACACAATAATAAAATAAAACATTCTTTTAAACACTAAATTGGAAATAAGAAATTGTTCCCTTAGTTGAAAAAATGCAATGTAAGTCTGGGAGCAATTCAAAGATGAGGTGATGCAGTGCCTATGTAATTACTATGTAAGCCAGAGAATATTTGCCTCTAGATGTCAATTATGTGACCCAATCCTTGCTCCTATGTATGGATAACATAGAGCCATATTGTAGGGATCTGCACATTAAGAATCTCTATAGACAACAAAATAGACAGAAGTAATCCTTGATGTCCTGGGTCACTGTGGTTGATTTTGACAATTTGATAGATGTCCTTAGGGTTTTTGGGCCTTTTGGACACAATGGTGGGTCTATTTTGGCCCAATTTTCTCCAAAAAATTAGCTACCTCATGAATCTTGCAACTTTTCCAAACTTCAAACCTTCATAACTTCGGTAAAAATGGTTGGATGTACACAAAACGAAAGGCAATATTGATTTTCTCAGTCATCTTGGACTCATTGGTGATCTCATATCTCCTTTATCACACACTAAAAATCACCCACAGTAAAAATCTTTCATCTAGAAATAGCTCTACCCTTAAATTTAAGAAGAGTTTTGCATGGCCATAACTCTAATATTGTGTAGAAGTTGTAGACATTAGGATTACTAGTAAAAAAATGATGCTTTCCACAAAAGAGTATGCAATAATGAGCTTGCTTGAATATTGAAATATGAGATTTGTTACAAATGTGAAGAGTCTTACTTATATAGACAAGGTGTGATGTAGTAAGACAAACTAACATGAGAAAAGTATTAAATTCTTAACGGAAAAATAAAATTCCTATGAGACTAAAGTAAATAAAATTATAAAGATAAGATACGATGCATTCTTATCTTAACAACTAAGACTTCTAGAGTGTCATGTAAGACCTAAATAAACTTAACACGTGAAAATGTCCCTAGCAATGTCTAGTTAGGAAATAACCTTATTTACACTAACAAAAGAGACAAAAGATCTCTACATTCACCACAAAATATATCTTTATGAAGGTGGAAAATCAAGGTGAAAATTGTTCGTACCCTTCTCTAAAATTTTGAATGGACTATAATGCTAAGAGTTTAAGATGTTCTTCTTTGCCTTGAAGTATGCCCTTACCCAAGTAGAACCATAGTCTAGCTCCCATGTGTGTTCAAGTAAATATAATTATGGTATCCGTTGTACATGTCCTTAGACTCTAATTATATTGTATAAAGGTATTTTTTAGATTCTATCAATGAAATTTTTAGCCTTGTGGAACTTTAAATCTACATCCTCTAACATGATATGACTACCCCAAAAAAACATCTATCCATAATATGTTCAGAGAATGGCAAAATTTTGAAAGTGTGAATTTCTTAGTTGTAAGAATGTTGTATATTGCCAAGCTCATATCCTATGCCTTTAGACGAATCTCCTCGCACTCTATTAATAGTTACTAATTCTCTATTAACCACTTTCATTTTCATGTCCATATGAAGATGGAAAACATTTTCACTTCAATTGGGTATCCCGTCGTTTCCTAAAAAGTACACCAAAAATTCCCTAAAATCATAGAATCTATGTTTAAAATAATATTTATTGGCAAACCAAATTGAATGTGCATGTGTCAAGAACAACTTAGTTGCTTCTTGAACCATTAATGTTTGTTCACATGATGTAAGAACATACATTTTTCTATAGCCCTCGTGAAAGAATAATCATACCCCCTTTTGGACATGATTAAACTTCTCATAAAATACACATAAATACCTTCCCGTGGATGATAAGGTTTAGGTGGCAGTTGATATAGCCCCAATTTCTAGTTATTAGGATTGTTGACAAAACATAATTGTCACCCTCTTATAAACTTGCGGCATAAAATTGCATATAGAAACAATAGACGTTCTATTGGAGGTTTGAAATAGTCTTAGAGACCCCCAAAATTCCAAGTCACCTTGGAGATATGAGCTTCTCTCCTCTTGTTTTTTTTTCAAATACAACTATCACACTTTAACGATTAATTAATCTTGTTTTAATAAATTTTAGCACAAAATCAACAACCTTATCCATTCTTGTTTATACAAATATCTAAAATCTTCGTCATGCCTATAATTCTCAAAATAGATTTTTTTTTAATGATGACCTAGACAACATGTCAACTACATTGTTTGTTATACCCCTCTTGTATTTGATTAGCAACTAGACTTTTTGCAAGAGCTCTATCCATTTGTAATGTCTTGTTTGTTAAAATCTTGATCAACTTTGCAAAATTGGTAGTTCACATGGATTACCATTTCCTTCCCCAAAAAGTCATTTTTCCATTTCTACAATTTCTTATCATGAGTGAAATAACCAAGGACTGAACCTTGAAAATTTATGAATGGTTTCAAAATACTTTACCTACTTGTATTGGTATAACCTTCATAGCATAGTGACTTGCATCAATTTGAGCTTTAATGGTTATTGCAAATTTGACAAAACTAGTACGAGCACATGACTGTTTTATTACTTCAAATATTTTATTTTTCACTTTAACCCAATTGATGTTAGAACATTCTTATGATTAATAATTAAAAAATAAACAAATATCTTTGGAAAATTACAATCTCATATACCTCTTGTAATGTTGAGAATTGCACACCCTTACAATTTGACATCATGTTTTGTGCTCACTTCGGTCTCTAGATATGAATTATCTTAAATCTAAGACTTTTGCAATTTGGTAAAATGTTTTTCATATTTTTGTGATGATCGAAGATTTTTTAATCCTTTTTACAAGAGTGCACCATGTAGATGTTCATGACACACTAGTGTCTTGTAAAAATTAGTGATTCAAGTGACTATTTGAGCGTTACTTTTTCCCTACTATCATTGGAAATTAGTAATGGTTCTATGAATTGGTTCAATATTCACTTGACCCTTCCTTCCCTTTATTCTTTTAACTTGAAAAATAAAGAGGATTTTTTCATTCGGACTCAAAAGAAAATATTTTTGAAGCTTTATGTCTTGGAAGAAAATTAGTAACCTCCATAGCTACCCTGTGTAACATTTACTAGTGTATTTTGCATGTGAATAATCTTTGTTTTTTCAAGAAAACCTCATGAGATTGGGGTAATTATTGAAACAAGGAAGCATTGTTCTTCTTGGTGTTTATCAAAGGAAACGCTATTCTTCTTGGTGTTTATCAAAGGAAACTCCATTCTTCTTGGTGTTCATAATGTTGACATTATTCTTGTTGCATTTCTCCCATTCTTATACTATTTATATTAATCTTTGGTTATGATTCCTACGTAATTAAAATACTTGCATTCAAGATAGTTTTCAATATGGATTTTGTTATTATCATTTAGCATCATCATTTTCATATTAATTTTATCATTTATTTCAAGAAAAAACTGTGAAAACCAAGGCTATTCATGGAGGCCGAAAGATCAATATGGGGTTTGCCTAAGGAAATCCCTAAACAACCTTCAAAAACTTTTTATTTTCTCCTTTATTGTAGTTTTGTTAGAGAAGAAGTGGTTGGTGACCTCCTTTCTAATCCCCTTTGCCTCATTTTTATTTTGTTTTATTTTTGTCAAGGTAGGAAATCAAGAATCAAGCATAGAATATTAGAGAAACCACAAACTTAAGTTCTAAGCTAAAACCTACTTAAACAATGAAGAGAGGAATTCAAAATGCAACAAAATGAAATTCAAACCAATCCAATAATACCTTGAATTATCCAAATCCCAATTGTCCTTATTCTTCTTCAAATGCTCTCAGATTTCCATGTGCACAAAGCCAATTGAAAAGTCTCTATGATATAATAATGATGAGAAGGTAATCAAAGATGTAGTTCTTGAAAATGAGGAGAAAGATTGAATTTATAGGATATTCATTTTTGGATCAACAATGAATATGTGTCAGGAGATCAGTGGATGAGATTAAATGACACTCAAAGTTGGCATTTGGAAGTGTAGGAGAGATGAGTTGAGCGAAAATAAATGAAAAAAAAAACTACTTATTTGAACAACAAAAGCTACCATTTCAAAAGTGGAGCTTGAAATTGGAAAGTGGGTGTTAAGTAGGAAAGCTGGAAGAGTTAAGTAGTGAGAGAGATTAGTATGTTAGAGCGAGGAAATTGGAAATCTAAGAAGTGGGGCTGTTTTTAAATAAATAGAATTTATTTATTTCACCCACATTCATTGGAAATTTAAATAAATGTATTAATTTAATTATGAAGATTTGGTTCTCACTCGTGGGGGGATTAGTCTCTCCCTAGCTCGCACAAGTACCCAAGATAAGGGTTGTTGGGCGCTGGGCTAGGTCGCGGGGATACCCTCCATGCAACAATTTTTTCTATATGAAGATTAGGTATAAGTGATTAACTAATTAAAAATAAGTATATAATCATGGAAGAACAATTAGATATGTTAGAGGGATTAAATAATTAGGATAATTATTTAATCGTGGAGGATTGATAAATATCAGTTGATTAAGGATGAAGGATAGATTTTAATTAAATAATCCAATTTTATTTAATTAAATATTTTTGAAGTAGTAATTAAATAATTAAAAATTATTTAATTATAAGGAATTAGAAGAATAAAATTAGTCCTAATTAAAAAAATAAAATTACAAATTAGTTTAGACGAAAAATTAGTGAAAAGCGTTGGCACAGATAGGGGACAATTCTTAGTGTCTACTTTTTGCCCCTCTTTGAGACCATGCAGATTTGAGCATTGGTTCAAATAAAATTAGAAAGATTCAGCTTAGGTCATGCCCCAACATGGCTTGGTGGAATGCGAGCTAGAGGTATGATGCCCCCTTTAGATTTTGTTCGTGCATTAAAGGCATGAATGATCTCTCAAAAGAAGAAGAAGAATATTAAATGAAATATGAAATAGGATGAAAGAGAAGAATACTTAGTAATAGGTGAAGAATGTAACTTGATGTGAAAATAGATTGAGAGTTGAGCTTTCATTTAATGTAATTTTATCATGATTAAACATTGTTATGTTGCAAATAGATATCATGACATTGAGGTATGATAAACCAAAGTGATGACACAATTCCCTTTGCCCAGATAGGCACATTGTCAACAATGAATGTTTTCATTTATTTTAGAGCTGAATTTCTAGCTTTGATTGTGTATGTTTTTTAGTATCAACGTTTTGGATCACACTCCGTGATCCATCATCAGGATGTGAGAGCAGAGAGCAATAAGGAAAAGTAAAAATAAGATGTAGACTGGGCCTCACTCAAAAGATAAAAGAAGGGCTAGGGTGAGAAAGAAGGCATGGGAAACAAGGGGGAAGGGAGAATAAAAGACTACCTAAGAGCAAAAAAGAGAAAATATAAAACAATAATAATAATAATAATAAAAAAGACCAAGAATTAAAAACACAAAACAAACTAAAGAAGGACTAAAAACAAGAAAAACAAGAAAATGCTAAAAAATGAACCAGAAATTAAAAGACACACACACACACACTTTCTTGTTTTTCTTCTTTTTAGTCCTTCTTTAGTTTGTTTTGTGCTTTTAATTCTTGGTCTTTGTTATTATTATTATTATTATTATTATTATTATTATTGTTTTATATTTTCTCTTTTTTGCTCTTAGGTAGTCTTTTATTCTCCCTCCCCCTTGTTTCCCGTGCCTTCTTTCTCACCCCAACCCTTCTTTTATCTTTTGAGTAAGGCCCAGTCTGCATCTCATTTTTGCTTTTCCTTATTTCTCTCTACTTTCACATCCTGATGATGGATCACAGAGTGTGATCCAAAATGTTGATGCTAAAAAACATACACAATCAAAGCCAGAAATTCAGCTCTAAATTCAATGGATTGTGGAAATCTGATCGATTTAGTTTTCATTTATCCTAAAAATTGTATGTTGCGAGATGAGATATGTACGACAGTCACAAGCATAATGATCCATGACCTTTAAATTTGCATAGGATCTTTATTAAATGAGCATGCCAACACAGACACCAAGAACATACTTGCCCCAAAACTTCATGAAAGCATCCAATAAAAAGAAAATGAAACATCACGAGTCATCCTTGCCATCTTAATTACTTGTGGATATCATTGAGTGGCATAGGTACATGATCAAAGATAAATCTATAACAAGTTAGGAATTACTAGATCAAAAAAGCCAACAACCATACTAATCTATTGGTCAATGTTAAGTGTTTGTCAGGATCATGATGTATGGTATTAGAAATGAAGTACCCCATATAAGACAAATATGTCTGGTTTCGAGCATACGATATCGTGTATAAAATGAATCATTGATTTATAGAGATTGATGATATTTTTTTAGACAATCTTATCAGTTTGATTGCATAATATATTGATAGTTTGTTTGTTGTTTAATTTATTAAGCTCAGTGTTCTCAATGTTTTCTTGTTTGTGTCTGCTCAATTTTTAGTTTTTTAAGGGACAATTTATTATGGATAGTTGAATGATAATGTTTTGGGGTTTTGATTTGTTTTTCAAATTTTAGGGTTTTTAGGGTTATTTTATTTTTTTAGATTTTCTAAGGTTTTTCAATGTTTTTAGATTTTTTCATGAATTTTTACGAAAGTTTTTATTTTTATTTTTATGATGTTTCATGTTTTTGGGTTTTTTTCACAATGTAATGATTTTGTTTCTTTAAGGATGTTTTACAATATTTTTGGAATTTTTAGGATATTTTTCAAAATTTTAGGATATTTCAAAGGGAATTTCTTAAAAAATTTATAAAGGGATTTTTCAGGACATTTTTCAAAATTTAGGGATTTCCTCAGGACATATATATATATATATATATATATATATATATATATATAAGTGGTACATCCTTTAATGCATTGCAAAATAATCCAAACTATTAACCATGGAAAATAGATTGTCCCCAATCAAGTACAAGACTACCTATTGCATATGGGTGAAGGTAAATTAACTTTGGTGCAGATCAGGAAGCCAGATGAATGCCACTACAGTTTGAGGCCACTAAAGGACAACTAGTTTTATTAGGGTCTAGTTTAGCAAGCCACTTACTATGGGTGGAAAAAATTTGACTATAAAGATAAGAAAGAATCATTTATCTTATGATGGTAGATAGTGGAGCAATGACTTGCTACACATGGCACTTGTTTGCCATATTTTCACCGTGGTACGTAATGCAAACTACCTATTTTCTAGGTTTTCACTATAGGGCGAATTATTTATCTTTACTTTTTTTATTTTTCTATTTTTTTTATGTGACACAAGACTCTTGCTTGCTAGCTTTTCATCAAGGTCACGTTTCATTTTTTGACTTTTTGGAAGATAACAGATGGATGATAGGAGATGAAGGACTCAAGAATCTTGTTCTTAGATGGTAACCTTGAAATATGTTCTATAATGGACCATGCCTATTGGAGGTATGTTGAAACATGTTGGTAGTAGCTAGATGAAATGGATGAATGGATGGTGAGTAGTAAGGATTTTGGAAAAAATATTAGATGAGAGGGACATAAGGATAGAAAATAGGTGTTGGATAATGGATGGGGTATAGAAAGATTTGTTTTGAGTGGAAGGAAATGTTTTCAAGATCAACATTGGCACACACCTTTAGGAGTGGTGGAGTGATGGAGGATAAAAAATTGGGTTTTGAGATTTTGATGGAGAAGTATATGTGGATTTTGGGACATAAAGACCTAAGATGTATGGAACAGTTGAAGGGGGAATGAATGTTTGGATTTAGGTGATGGGATGTGAGTTTTAATATGGATACCAATGTCTTGAGAGTGAGATATATAGAAAGGACCATGGTAATTGGTGTTTTCTTTGATATGACAGGGTTCTAATATACCTTGTTCAGGGAGGCCTAACCCTTTCCTTGACAATGCATGCTTTGACAACTATTTTTACCAATGGGATAATTGTTAGTTTTGAAACAAGAAATGAGTCCATTTTGAGGTGGATATGGTATGGAAGGAATGATAGGATCACACAGTAAACCCAATTGGATGAAAGTGGAGGAATCATTTTGATATGTAAGGGGTTGATGAACAACTTGGGTAGAGGTGATGGGAAAACGAGGGAAATCAAGAGCGATAATTGAATAATCTAGAGAGATGGGACCTTGAGGAGGATTACAATCATGAGGTGGATATTACAGATTATGACATGAAAATGAAGGGATACTTTGATCTTGACTTGGAAGGGGATCATTGGGTTCTATTTAAGGGTGCTTTGTTCTTGATTTTGAATGAGATAATTGGAAAGGAAGGAAATGGTATCATGATCTTTCTCCGGGATGTGGGTTATGAATATGACTTGAAAGGACACTTTGTTCTTGAGATGGAAGGGAATCATCTTGGATAGGATGAAAAGGGATGCTGGGATCATCTAGGGAGATGAGATATTTCAACAAAATTGGATGAAATTGGTGGTTCTTAGTATCTTGATCTTGATTTATTTCTTCATTATTTGGATAATCCTCTTGACATGGGTTATGAGCTTGGATATGCATAAGGGATTCTTCGATGGATTAAATTTTTTGGCATTATGGGATTGGATTTGTATGGGGCTCTTTGGAGTAGGTTTGATTGTGAATGAAGCATATGGTGGCACTAGGTGTAGATTTCTTAATCATGGAAGGGGTTTCTACAAAGAAATGGATTAACTTGGATTGCTATTGTGGATAGCCATTGGTATTAAATTGAAATATTTTTGTAGTGTTGTAACTTGTAAGCATCTTTCTAAGGTGTACAATTTATACTTATTTAGCACCCATTTTTATGTGTGCTTATTCTTTCATGCATCATAGAACTTTATTATACATTTAATTAATAAAAATTTAAATTTGAGTCCTATTTGGATTTAATTTCTATAAAGTCCCTTAATTTTAGGTGTGCCTCTTAAATTATGTCCCCTTAATTATTTCCTCTTGAATACATAGGCCCTATTTCATTATAGGTGTTTTTACATTTAGCTTAATTTTAAACCTTGATTTCACATATATTTTCACAATCCCAATATCCTGATGGACTCCCAACTTAAATTTGAGCCCAAAATTACCAGTTGTGCGTGTGAAATTGTGTCAGATACCTACAGCTGCAAACACACACTTAAATGAGCCATTACGGGGCTAGCTAGTTAGAAAATGACAAAATAAGAAGACTCAAATGCCCAAGGCTAACTGACATCGGCTTATTGCCTTTTAGTAGGCAGGAGTTTGAATCTTTCTCTCAGGTCATTGCAAGAAACAATGACTACACTAGATCCTAAACGAAGGATTTGACATCTAAATGAAATGATTATTCTATATGACATGCAAATTGAAATGTTTTTATTCTTTTCAAAGCCCAAATTGAAAGTGCTCTAGATTATGAAGTTTGCATGCAAGTAAAAAACAATTAACAAATCTAAGTAATTGAAACTAAGAATGAAAAATGCTTGAATGCTAAATATAGTATAATAATGATAGCTAAAACTGGGATCTTTTGTGAAGGAAATGAAGCTCTCTTTTATAGAAAATCTCTCCCAAATCGACGGTCGAGATCGAAAGAAAAGAGTGGCTCAGATTTGGTTTGAGGAAGCACAATCCATGTGCAAGCAATTTGATTGGTCGAAAGATTCAGTCTTTTTGGAAACTTCCAAAATCAATTTTTAGTTAACAACTTTGTTTCCAAAATGATAAATAGATAATAATTAAGTTAACTGAATAAAACATATTTGTTTCCAAAATGAGAAAATCTAATAATAAATCAACTAAATAAAAAAGATTTATTTCCAATTCAAAAATCAGTTGATGACATCATATGCATTTTTAAAGATTTAATTGATTTTAAATGCACATTTTGTTTTTATTAATTAATTTAATTCCTTTTTGAATTTTATTGACAATTTAGTAATTTTATTTAATTAATATATTAGAATATCAATTAAATAATTAACATAAGGTTTATTCGCCAATATATTGTATTTTTAGGAATTAATTAATTAATCAAGTGTGATAATTGATAAGGACCTAGGGTTCAGGTCAGATTAGCTTGAATTTGATGAATTGCCTGTTTGATTTAGGACTTTAGGTTTATCAAGATTAGGGTTTCTTGATATCAGACTGAGATTAGGGGTCTAGGGTTTAGGTGACCACTTTTAGGTCATTACATTTGCCCCTCTTTGAATTGATGTGTGATCAACGCATTGATTCAAGGACTTGTTAGTGAGAAGACCCAAAATAGTTTGATTTGAAGCAATGAAACCATTCTTTTGAAGAAGACTGACTTCGAGCTTGATTGGACGAAGATCGATCAAAAGATATAAAACATAATGCCGAGTTTGATTTTAAGCTATGAAACTGAACATATGTCAAGAACTCTTAAACCTTTTGATTGGTTTGAATGAATAACCAGTTTGATTTGAAGCGACAAAACTGATTACTGTTAAGAGATTTGATTAGCATGAAAATTGACTTGATTTGAAGCGATGAAGCCAATTTGATTAATGTATTTGGTTTTAATAATGAACAACTCGTATACGACCGATATTTTCTGGTTTTGAGCGTGTTCACCATTGTATAAGACCATTGATTAGGTTGCCTTTGATTTTAAGATGATCTCAACTTGATTTGATGCGATGAATCTGAGATGCCCCAAGCGATGGGGTTTTGATTGAGGATGTGATCACTGGAATGTTGATGTCCTGATCCTACCCCCTCGGGAGCAAAATTGAAATATGGCTAGGTGCCCCAGTGATGGGAAGCAATTCAATTGATAACATGATGCAAGAAGAAGTTGATCTGATTAGAAATAGGTCCCAAGTGGGTAGGAAAAAATCTATACTTGATGGGAGGTCATGTTTGACCGAGGGTATGATACATGGATTGATTAGAAGAAAAGAATGAGATATTTCTAGTGTTTGAAGTCCAAGAGACTGATTGTGTAAGCGGTCAGCTGCAGTCGACTAAAAAAAGTCAAACATCAAAAATGACAAGCAAGATGATTTCAGATTTTGATTTCGATCCTGAAAATGGAATCAGGACAGTCAAATTATCCAAGGGTGTCATTTTTATGTCAATAAACACACAACTGACCACTTGGAAAAAGGAATATTGATTGATAAAAACCTCAGATCCTTCACATTGGAGAGAGATATCAATATTATGCAGATTTCAACACCATGCAGATGTAGATGGAGATGCAAGACTAACATGAATGCAACCTAAGGTGTAGTCACTGAACCTTTAGCTTTGAAATTTTTCATCATCGAGCATTTTTGGAACATCGGATTCGATACAATCCTTACTGGTGCCACTGGGACCATAAGAATATGACTATGACTTTCATCAGATAATATATGAGACACTAACGTAAGCCTCGGGGCACAAAAGCTGAGATGACTTGAACGTTGTTTTTAGTTGATGTTGCAAGAGTACACTAGTATCGAGGCATTCAAAGCCAAGATAACCATGAGTGTGATCTTGCATAAACAAGCAGAGAAATAACAGTCAAGGAGATAGTTCCAAACTCACCTTGGCATGCAAGTGAACAAGATTGAGGGATGTGAGGCTTTTATTTAACGTTGTAGGATCATCAAAACCACACCAAAAAGTAGTAGACAAAGAAAAGATTGATGAAAAACTAATAAAAAAAGCCAGCATATAAATAGAAGTTCAGCATACTTCAGCCAGTTTCAAAGTTTTTAGATGTGTATATGCGGTATCCAATGTGTTTTAAGAAACACAGATGTGTCCAAAGGTAGTTTTAAGAGACACTTTTGATTAGGGTGTTGAGAAACACCTGTTGCATCAGTAGCGAGATGTCCTATAAAAATGACAAGATTACTGACTCTGGTGTAATCCAAAGATACGATCAAATTGGGGACCCATGCCCCTAGTAGAAAACATTGGTTGCAATGACTGACTTGACTCATACTGCAAGGAAAAATACAATTTGATTGCCCCTAAACTATGAATTTGGATTGGTTTCAAGCCAGGAGGGTTCTCAGAAGAACCAAAGTTTCACGAAAGTGATTGAAAGATATGTACAAACTGAAGCAAAGGATTGCCAAGACTGAACATTGATAGATGGAGTGTCGAGTACAAGAGGTGCATGTTTACCAGGTTTTCACCAACTTGGCAGAGATGTTATTTTTGCTACCATGGCGCCTATTTACCAAGTTTTCACTAAGGCGCTTTTTCTTCTTTTTCAATTTTTTTGTATTTTTCCATTTTTTTTTTCTCTTTTTTTCATTTTTTTTATTGATGCATCAAGGCGCCTATTGCTGGGCTTTCACCAAGAAGATCATTTTTCAAGACTTTTTCCAATATTTAGTTTTTTTTCAGGATCATAAGCATGTACATGGTGTTGATCACCGAGAATGCCTTAGGTGTAGAACTTCTTCAGATGGAGAGTGTTGATGGGCTCCCGGAGGTGTTCTCCTTCAGGTGTGGAGAGTCGATAGGCTTTGGAGCTGAATGTTGCAGTAATGATATAAGGACCCAGCCAGTTGGGTTCAAATTTCCCCTTTTGTTCTCTATGTGACTAATTACGAGGGTTTTCTCTCGACACTAGGTCTCCCACCTGAAGTTCTCTTGGTTTGACCTTTTTATTATAATCTCTAGATATTATTTTTTGGTAAGATCTGAGGTGATCAAACGCCACTTGTCGATGTTCATCTAGCAGTTCTAGTTCTTGTAGCCTTGAGACTCTGTGATCTTCATCTATGATAAGCCTTCGTAGAGAAACCCTTAGAGATGGGAGTTCTATTTCTATGGGTAGTATTTATTCTGCTCCATAGACAAGAGCAAAGGGGTTTCCCCAATAGGTTTTTGATACTTGTTCTATATGCCCATAGTGCGGGACTGATCTACAGATGCCAATCCTATCCAGATTTGTTCACAGTATGGTGCAAGATTTTTAGAAAAAATTTATTGGAGGCCTCAGCCTGTCCATTACCCTGCGGATAATAAATGGAAGAGCATTGTTGTTTGATCTTGAAATTCTCACAAATTTCTTCGATATTGGTGTTTTTGAACTGCCCTCCATTGTTAGTGACAATGGCTAAAGGAATGCCATATCTACAGATAATATGATTCAGAATAAATAGGGCCACCTGCTGGCCTATAGCTTTGATTAGTGGGACCTCATCTACCCACTTTGTGAAATATTCAGTGGTGGTGATGATGAATTTGTTCCCATTAGAAGATGGGTGTATCTGACCGATGAGGTCGAATGCCCATTGTTGGAAAGGCTAGTGTGTGATAAAGGGAATCAGCTCCCTTGCTGGAGCATGTATAAGATTACCATGCAATTGGAATTTCTTACACGTCTTTGCATATCTAACTGCCTCTTTTTCCATATCTGGCCAGTAGTACCCCGCTCTTAGCAGTTTTTGGGCCAGAGTTAGACCATTAGAGTGAGAACCATAAATACCATCGTGGACTTCAGCTAATCCACCTTTGGAATCCTCTTTTTATAGATACCTAAGAAAAGTACCATCTAGTCCTCGTCTATAAAGTTTGTCAACTATGAGAACATACTGTGAGGCATTTCGAATAAGGTGTCGACGTTCATTGCAGGTAATGCAATCAGGGATGTCCTGATGGCAAAGGTAGGTGTAGACATGTTTGTATCAGGAAGACTATTGTCCTATGATAAAACATACCATGTGGGAGTCTGGGGAGTTTTAGGTAGGGAAATGAAGTTCTTCCACCATGAACTCATAGCGTAAATCTTCCTCTTGCAGTTGTGAGGAAGGTAATGTAGCCATGGCATCAGCTTCTATGCTCTCTGTCCTCGATACCTGCTGGAATGTGATGTATGTAAAGTATTTCTTAAATTCATCAACCATTCTCTTATAAGGCATGATTTTATCATCCTTAGTCTGATAGATGTCATTGGTTTGGTTGATGAAAAGTTGGGAGTCTCCAAAGATGTGTAGCTTTGATATGTTCCATTCAATTTCCAGTTTGATTCCATTAACCAAGGCTTCATATTCAACAATGTTATTTGTACAAGGGAACAATAGTTTGTACACTTTTGGTATGGAATAACTTTGAGGTGTTATGAACAAGACACCTGCACCTAATCCCAATTGTGTAAAAGATCCATCAAAGAACATTTTCCATGACTTGTGTGTGATTGAAAAATGGAACCATCTGGAAATTCAACATTGATTGGGAGATTATCTTGTAATGGAGCATCAACCAATTGATCTCCAATGGCTTGTCCCTTAATTTCTTTGCGCTCAATGTATTCAATGTCAAAATCACTGAGGAGCATGACCCATTTATCTAGTCTTCCAATCAAAGTTGCTTTACTCAAAAGATATTTTAGTGGATCGACCTTTGCAACTAGTTTTGTGGAATGTGCTAACATATAATGTCTCAGTTTCTGAGATGCAAATACAACTGCGAGACAAGATTTCTCTAACATAGAATAGTTCATCTCATAAGAGACCAATTTTCTACTGATGTAGTATATGGATTTCTCTTTCTTTTTTTCATCTTCTTGTCCCCGAAGTGCCTCCAGTGATGTTGTCGTGACAGACATATATATGATTAACAGTTTTACTGGTGCAGGAGGCATCGATACCAGCGGGTTAGCCAGGTATGCGTTGATTTGATCAAAGTTATTTTTGCAATCTTCATCCCATTCATATGTGACTCCCTTACAAAAAATTTTTGTGAATGGTTGGGATTTGTCTGCTAACTGTGAGATAAATCTCCTGATGGGCTGAATTCTTCCTTGAAGTGTCCTCATCTGACTAATGTTTTTAGGTGGTGGCATCTCAAGGATTGCTTCCATCTTTGCAGGATCTACTTCAATCCCTTTTTCTGAAACAATGTAACTTAACAACTTTCCATAGGTCACACCAAATGCACACTTTTTGGGGTTTAGTCAAAGCTTGAACTGCTCCATTCTATCAAGGATTTTACCTAGGTCGTGTAGGTGTGTTGATATTTCCATAGTTTTAACCAGTGTGACATCCACATAATATTCCATGTTTTTGTGCATCGTGTCATGAAAGACTGTGGTGACAGCCCTTTGATAAGTGGCTCCTGCATTTTTTAGTCCAAAGGGCATAACATTCCAGCAGAAGGTGCCCCAAGCACATGTGAAAGCTGTCTTTTCTTGATCTTCTAGAGCAATCTTAATTTGGTTATATCCAGAGATTCCACCCATGAGGGAGTACATTTCGTATCTATTTGTCATGTCTACAATCATATCAATGTTGGGCAAAGGAAAGTTATCCTTTCGACAAGCCTTGTTCAGGTCCCTGAAGTCTGTACAGACACGGATAGACTTATCTAGTTTGGATACTGGTACAATGTTTGAAATCCACTCAGCATAATCAATAGTGAGAATGAACCCAACTTTTAGTAACTTCTCCAGTTCTTCTTTAATCAACAAAGAAATGTGAGGATGCATTTTCCGAAGCTTTTTTTTTACTAGTTTTACTCCTAGTGTGATAGAGAGATGATGTGTGATCAGATCGGGATCCAAACTAGGCATGTCTGAGTAACTCCATGCAAAGTTGATTTTCTTCTCCTTAAAGAAGTCAGTGAATTATTTTAGCTCTGTTGTTGATAAAGATTGGGCCACATGGATAATTTGTGGATGTTCCTTTGTTCCAATGTTCACAGGTTGCGTTGGTTCAATCAATATTGATGACCGCTCCTGGAAGTGACTTGGCAGGATATCAAGTACCCCATCCTTTGGCTCCTCAGAGAGGTTTTCACCATCGAATGTGTTATTTCTTTTGACTATTTTATGTTCTAAAACCGCCACAATGTGGTTTTCTCCTTCAGAACTCTTTTTCTTTTTCATTTTGATTTTATGATTGAGGTACTTGATATCCATTTCAGTCATATTCATGCTAGGTTCGCTGGGGGAAGAAGTGACAGGTTCAACAACGTTCAGGTATCATGATAGTGCGTACTCATTGGGAAAAGTAGGGATGTTTGTAGGTTATGTTTGCAAACCCCAGTAAATGAGTTCAGGATGTAGGAGGGGTAATAAATTGACAGGTTCTAGGGTATTCACGGTATGTTCATCATAAACCTAGACCATCACATAGAGACCTAAATCAATACCCTGTATAGATGCATTTAAGTCAGCAAGAGCCCTAACAACATTTTCAAAGCCCATGTCACAGATTAGAGGATATAACTCATCATACCTAGACCCTAAACCTTCACCTACCTCAAAAAAAGTTACGTATTATTGTACAATATCTACCTCCTTGTCTTGAGTCCCTTCTGATAAACTATCAAACTCATACTTGTGAGAGTCTGTTTCAGCATAATCAATCAAATTTAGGACATGAGTGAAGTCCACTTCTTGCCCCCAGTTTGGATGAGATCTTTCTAAAAACTTTGTTATGGTTTGATTCTCTTTTCCTGTATCTGGATCTTGTTCAGATGTAGTGGTCTCCAACTGATCAGAAGTCATTGGTGATTCCTCTAGAACACACTCTTCAGTAGCATTGACCTGAGGTGTTTCTTCTTTAAAGAGAAGAGACATGATATTGGGAGGAATAGGAGAAGGACACACATCCTCCTCATCAGAATCATCAGAATCATCCCACTTGCAAGTGAGTGTGTCATTATTTTGTCCTGTTGTGTTATGCTCTTCTTCATCTAGATGAACCTGATGTTTCTTTCCTTTATTGAGATGATTCTTGGCCCTTTGTGATTTCCTTGATAAGAACCCTAGACTAGTTGTGTCCCTAGATCATCTGAATTCAACATATATTGGTTCCTAAAGTATATTCTGATTACATCCACTGGATCCTTTACCTGAATAACCCATTTTTTGAGCCAACTCATACCCACTCCATATTTTTCTGGGGATATTTCACATTTTTTTTATCTCATTATTGTTAGGCTCCTTATATAGCCAATCTAGAATGGCTTGTTCTTCTTTTCCATCCTCTAATGGTATGTTGGCTTTAACAAAGTTATCATCATAGATTGCTTAGGATGTTGTTGGTTTCATTTCTTCTGAAGGTCTCCCATAAGACCTAGGTGATGTGGAAAGAGATGTCATTGATAGTACGGGTTCTATTGTGTACCCACCCATACTAGTGTCCTTAATCTTCAACTTTTTTTTCCATTTCTTTCAGTAAGTCACTGGTTGACTCTAAATTTGAAGCCTCTTTGTTATGTGGTATGAGAGTGTCTGCTACCCGACGCAGTGCATTACATGCGTAGCTAGTGTCTGCAGGAATTTTGACCTCGATACCATTGAACAAAAACTTGATACACTGATGGTAGGTGGATGTGACAGCTTGCATTTCATGTATCCAAGGTCTTCCCAACAAGATGTGTTAAGCCAATGGAGGATCTAATACTTTGAAAGTGACATCCCTCTCCATGGGACCTACTCTGATGGGAAGAGTTACAAGACCTTTGGAAGATCTCTCTTGTTCATCATATGCCTTTATGGTAATCTTCTTCTTTGAATCAATGGCATATTCTTAAAATCCCAATTGTTCAATCAGTTTGTAGGTGCATATGTTCAACCCTGTGCCTCCATCTATCAAGACTCGTTTGACATAGTTTTTATGAATCATGACTTCAATATGCAATGTAAGATTGTGTGGATGGCTCAGGGAGTTATCATCGTCCTCTGAAAAGGATAGGTAATTTGGTGAAGTCAAATGAACAACCATAGATTGAAACTGATCCAAATCTAAGTCTTTAGGGACATTAGAGTTTGACAAAGCTTTATCTAAGATCTATATGTGAGTTGGAGAGATTTTGAGCAATTCAAAGATTGAAATTTGTGTGTTGGTTCTTTGCAATTGTTTGATGATGATATAGTCCGCAACATGGAATGAATCCGATTGTTTAGATTGAGATACCTTGGAGGCACTCGTAGTCATTTGTTTTTTGGTGGGCATCCATTGTTTGGATGCCCTCAATTGATTTTTAGATGAGGAGTTAGAAGACCCTCCTTTGCCCAAGGTGACCTTTGCTTGCGCTCGGGTCACGACATTTGTTGTTCTAGACTCTTGCTTATCCATTTTGACAATGATAATGTTACAGTACTCAGGAGAGACTGGTTCAATCATGTGGATGACCTTATCATCAAGGGTGTTGTATGTGTGATTAATCATAGCACCCTGTTTAGAATATTCTACTTTCTCATATTTAGGCAAGGGATCCTTAAATGCCTTATGATCAGTGTTTGTTGCATGATTGTCTACTGCGATGGTTTCACTATCAATGAGGTTCGAGATTTCTTTTTTTAGCCTCATGTAGTTCTCTGTTGTATGTCCCTTATTTCTGTGATATGCACAGTAATCATTGTCTCTCCATCATTTTGGTTTTACCCCTAGTTCATATGGCTTGGAGTTATCTGGCAACGTGATCAATTTGTTACCTAGTAGAGTCTTAAGGGCCAATTCATAAGATTCACCCAAGGGATCGAACTCCCTCTTTCATTTAACTCATGGTTTCTCTTTCATAAGGTTACTGATTCCTCTGGAGGAGGATTTTGTGTTATCTTCAGCAGCTTTTAGGGCTTTTTAGCCACTTTTCAAATTGAATATTGCTGGTTTGGGTTGGGGAGTAACATTATTGACTACCCCATCATTCACTTCGTGCTTGTTCTTATTCTAGTATTTGGTCTTATCTTTGGAACTGGAGTTAAATTTTGTTTCTTTTGAAAGGGAAACTTCACCTTTCTTTAAAAGCACAATTTCAATCTTCAGTGCGCTCTTCACAAGCTGATCAAAAGTAGAAAGATCTTGCATCTGAAGTGGGTAATTATACTTCTCGAGTAATGCGTTGGTAAAGATATCCATCTTTTCAGACTCAGGAATGAGTCGTGGATATCTAGAAAATACTCTTCTCCATCGCTAAAGAAAAGTCAAGAAACATTCTCCTGTCTGTTGTTGAATGCTACATAATTTGATCATAGACACGAGATGTTGTATGTTATATGAAAACTGTTGTAGAAATAGATTCATTAGCTCGTCAAAAGTTTTGATCCCTGTGGGTAACTTTGAAAACCACTCCATAGCTTGACCACCTAAGCTTCGGGGAAAGAGATGCATGAGATACGTTTGTTCGTGCATAAAATTTGTATATAGGGCACAAAATTCCCAAATGTGGTATTGTGGGTCGAAATGACCGCTATACTTGTCAAATTTTGGAATTTCTACTCTACGTGGAAATGGAGGTAAGTGCTAACTTTTATCGAAAGGAAATGGACAAATGGTGTCCATAGAGAATTTTGTCAATGGTTTCTACTTTTCCTGTTTCATTGTTTGTATTTATGTTTGCAAAGCTTGAAGCTATTTGGTTAACAGTGTTATAGGAGTTTCCTCCTCTTTAGAAATGATATCTTCCACTCTATAATGAGAGGGAAGTTAGGCTCCTTGTTCAACCAGTTCTAAAAAGTATTTCTCTTTGTCTCTGTTCATGATAACCTTCATTGTTAATGTTTGTAGCTTCAGTCGTATGATCATTAAAATATATATAATACGTGTTGATTAATAATAATATAATATATATGTTATATTATTATTAATCATATAAAATTTAATATTCAATATTAAATTATTATATTATTCTTAATTAATAATTGATTGATGAAACACTATAAGATTGATTAAATTATAATTAATGGGAAGAGACATGTCCTTTATTATAAATAATAATGAATAGACATGTCCCATGAAGGGACATGTCTCTCCTAGCCTCATTCCCAATATAAATGAAAGAGAGATTGTTGCATTTGGAAAAGACATACAATATAGAGTGATATTACATTTGCAGCTATCCTGAGAAACTTAACATGGTATCAAAGCCACACTGCAAATGTAAGTGAGTAGTTTGTTGATGGTGAATGTGTGAGTGTCTCAGAAAATACAGTCTTGGTAAAGGGACCATATCTCAAATCCACCGTTGGATTTTTTGGAATTTCGGATATGTTGGGGAAAAACCAATTTTGAAGAATTCCACCAGAGCGATTGGAAAAATAATATGGGGTTAAAAAGTTATGACGGACTGTGTACGGGTCTATGTGAAATTTCTGAAAGTGGCTTTCATTAAAGAGATATATTAATTTGTTATGATCGTGGTCAAGCATTAACAAAGAAGAATAAATTCAAGGAAGTGTATCTCTTTATAAAAAAAAAAGAATTAATTTTAGAGGTTCAACTCTCTTGGATCAATCAAGTGATTTAACAAGAAGACATGAGTATTGTTCAATGATATAAGAGTGGGAATTGTACATTGTAGGGGGAATAATAACCAATGTTACATTTCCATTTGAACCATCCTTAGTAGAGAGTGAGAAAATGTTGATCATCCACTCTAGGTTGTCGCTCTACATGAAGATCGTCGACATGGCTAGCATGAATAACATTATGATCTCCTGTAGCGTGTCCTCCACAAACAACTTCAAAATTTAATGAGAATTGATATTTCCTATATGGGCTCACCTTACAAAAGGAAATATTTGAAAGTTAAGATAAGTATTCCATGTTTTATTAATGCACATGAATTATTGAGTTTGAAATTTATGCTATAATATTGGCTAGTAAAATATTGTATGCTTCTATCCTTGATATTTTTGTATGAGATAGTTTAGTTTATAATCTCTCTCTGACATACCTTCAGGACAAAAGCACAAGAAATAATTTTCAGAGGTAGTCTGAATCTTCAGAGGCAAATTTGGACAAGGAGCTAAGAAGATTGATATCAGACTTAGAGGGAGTCTAACAGTTCATCTTAAGCAATCTTGGACTATCAACAAATTAATATCATCTCAATGAGTTCTTCTCTATGAGAGAAATTCAAGGTGAAATCTCTTGTTTTCACCCTCTGCATTGAGGCATGATAGATGTCATGTGTGTTACTCCATATTTTTAATGGGCCTTCCCCCTATGTACATCATGAGGAAGTGACGACTTCCAAATGATTATCACTTGTATTTGTAAGAGTTATTGAAAGGTGACGATCTTACAATAACTTGACCTTCTTTTGTGATAGACATCTTGTGATGGCTGAAACAGATCATAATAGATAGAACTTGTGGATAGAATCGCCGATTGAGGCAATCCACATTAAAGCTCATGATTTTGTGGATAGAATCGCCGATGGAAGCAATCCACACGAGAGTTTATGGATAGAATCACTGATTGAGGCAATCCACCCGGGAACTTATGGATAGAATCATCGATTGAGGCAATCCACCCAAGAATTTGTGGATAGAATCGCCGATGGAGGCAATCCACACAAGAGATTGTGGATAGAATCGTTGATGGAGGCAATCCACTCTAAAGCTCGTGAGTTTGTGGATAGAATCGCCGATGGAGGCAATCCACATGAGAGCTTTTGGATTGAATCGCCGATGGAGGTAATCCACCTAAGAGCTTGTGGATAGAATCGTCGATGGAGGCAATCCACCTGAGAGCTTGTGGATAGAATCGTCGATGGAGGCAATCTACATCTTGAGACTATGTTTCTATTGATTACATCATGAGGATGATGCTTTTATTGCTTACATCATATTATTGATGTTATCAAGTGTCATATAAGTGTTGATATTGGATTTATTTATCCTCCCTAGCTAAGAGGGAGTGTTGATGTTTGTATAGCTATGGTGAGGGTCATAAGTGATGATACAGGAGACCACTACACATTATGTTTGATCATCCTCCCTAGCTAAGAGGGAGTGTTAATGTTTGTAACTTCAGTCGTATGATCATTAGAATATATATAATACATGTTGATTAATAATAATATAATATATATGTTATATTATTATTAATCATATGAAATTTAATATTCAATATTGAATTATTATATTATTCTTAATTAATAATTGATTGATGAAACATTAT